>MCGE01000005.1:1200000-1800000 GCA_002105175.1 Absidia repens | reverse complement strand
TTGAAAGTCATAGCCAAGGTAGAGGCTGTTAAACCTAATATCGTCAAGAACTACAGAAAGAAAAAGAGACCATGTCAGTGGAAGATGTTTTTTATTATGCTTCGTTTCCGTATGATATGTTTTCGTAAAACTGTACCTGGAATTGACCACCGAAGCCCATATCTGGCCCTTCCTTCTGGATAACGATAAGTCCATAAAGGTTGGCAGCTAAAGCAGCCACATTGAATACCAATTCGTTCATTGACCTAAAGTAATATAAAAAAGCACCACAAAGTCAAAACAAAAGGGAAAGAAGATAAAAAAAAAAAAAAAAAAAAAATACGTGCCGGATAAACCGAATTTTGTAACGGCGATAAAGGATAAACATGTCCGAATAAAAGAATAGACACTTTTTTTATTTCGATTTAAGATCACTACCAACTAAACTATCTTTCCCCATGCTATAAAAAGTCATCATACATTCTAATTGATACCGTTTCCAGTTTTCTTCTGAGGTAAATCCTTGTTGTTTCCATTCAGGGCCTTGATCCTCTTTATCATCATCATCCATCATTGAGTTCATACCAGAAGTCACTGGTTGATTGTTGTCGTTGTTCTCCTCTTCCACACGTAATAAGATGACATCCCCATATCTTGATGATAGCTCTTGGGTCAAGCTTGCCGCCTCTTCCGCCAAAAGATCATGTCGTTCCCTAAGTTTTTGCCATTGATGAATTTGTTCTTTGATCATTTGGTCATCATCCACTCGACGTTCTTGCTGTTGTAGTTGTTGCTGCTGTTGTTGTAGGTTCCATTGTTGTTGTTGTTGCTGAGGCATTTCCTGTTGAATCGTTCGAAGAGTTTCCTTTTCTACAGCTTCAATATCAGGAATCAATTTGGTACGTAGTAACACGCTAAAAATATTCGTATCCTGTTCAGTCACTGGTGGTGTCCATGGATGTAGCATGAGTTTTGGTAAAGTCGCTGTACTGCCGGTCTGGGTAAATTGATGGAAATCTTCAGAGAGTGAGGAGAATTTTGCTGTGAGCATGTTGAATTTGTTGAGCAGATCTGGCCACGTAAAATGGAACTTGGGTTCTTTGAGGTATGCAATCTGCGTCGACAGTGTTTCTTGTAACGATCCTAGTTTACCACGTAATGCTTCCAATTCTTGAATAGTGTGTGGATCTAAATACGCTACCAAAGCCGATGAAGTTGTTGTTGTTGTTGAATCCATATTTGTTTATGATGCTTATTGAAAAACTTTTAATACGTGCCCAGCAGCTTGGTATAAAAAATGAAAAGAAAAAAATAAAGAACTTGACCATCTCGAAAAAAAATCACGAATGATTAAAACCCCGCCTTGTCCAATTCAAAGCGGCAATCTTTTTGAAGCACCAGCCCATCAATGTAGCATGTCCCTGTCATATACATATATATAAATAAATAAAGTACTTTATCTCAGATAATCTCGTGAAATTATTTGCAACTACCTCGTCGGCACGTTCTATCTTTGACAAGACTTAACAGAGTTGCTTTTACCTGACTTATTTCCAATGGAATCACAATCCTCGACCCATTTTACCTCAAAAACTGTAATTTGTGTTCACTATCCATCAATGATTGCTACACACAAAAAAAAACAGGTTACACCGATGTCGGTATTTAAACGTCTCTTCAAAATAAAAAATAAAAAACAAGAATACCAAGCTACTTTCTTCTCTTTTTCTTTTTTTTTTTTAAAGAAAAAGGAAAATAATCGCTATGTCCGAGCTGGAATACACACCTATACAAGATATCCCTACTATCATCGACGATGCTCGCCAATTTTATAAAACCGGTAAATCAAAAGAAAGCTTTCTTTGGTTGCTCTTTTACTGACGACCTTTTTTTTTTTTTTTTTTTTTTTTTTTTTTTTTTTTTTTGTAGGTACAACCAAAGAACTAGCTTTCCGTAAGCAACAACTGAAGCAAGTCATTCGCTACTTGGAAGACAGTGAAAAGGGTATTGAAAATGCTGTGTATTCTGATTTGAAGAAACATCGTATGGAAGTCCTGGCTGAAATTGCTCCCGTCATCAACGAATGCAAGTACTTGATCGAGGTAACAAACTCCTACTTCCCCACAAAGTAAGGCTTATCAATTGACGCGTATTTCTTTTTTCGTTTTAGAATTTGGATCGGTTAGCTAAACCTGTTTCTCCAAAAAAATTATACTGGATCAATGCGACTGATACCACGTATGTCCGAAAAGAACCCAAAGGTGTTGTCTTGGTTATTGGTAAGCAATGATAGATAAACATGGTGTATACTATTTAATGTTGCATTTAAACTGACTTTCTATCATATATTTCTTCTTCTTTGAATAGGTGCCTGGAACTATCCTGTAAATAATACCCTTTGTTTTTTAACCTCCTTTTTTTCCGCTGATTTACATTCTACCGCCTCCTGCTTTTTCTCTTCTAATCCCCTCCATTACTCCCTTTGTTTTAGGTCCATTTGACTCTGATGCCTGTTGTCGGCGCCATCGCTGCGGGTAACTGTGTGATTCTCAAGGTAAGACGAATGATAGAATATAATTAAAATGTGTGCCTAAATTTAAATTTTTTTCTTATTGAATACCAGCCTTCAGAAGTAGCTTCACACACCGCCGCCTTTCTTACTAAGACCATGTCAGGTTACCTCGACCAGCGCTTCTTCAAGATCGTCAATGGTGCTGTGGATGAAACAACTGCTCTTCTAGGTAAAGGAGTCATACGATCCACTATAGTATAGAGCGACTAGGTGAAGCATAACATACTAACCGTCAGGACACCTTTTTTGGGACGATAGATCGACCTCTTGACCATATTTTCTACACCGGTGGTGGAACCATTGGTAGTATCGTGATGGGAAAGGCCGCCAAGTTCTTGACTCCGGTGACTTTAGAATTAGGTGGCAAATCTCCAACCTACGTTGCTCCAGATGCCGTGAACCAGTGCACAGCAAACAGAATCGCATGGGGCAAATTCTATAACAATGGCCAGGTAACATGAGAAAAAAAATATATCATAATACATGGTTGAAAAGTTTGAATCATCATCAAAAAAAAAAAAAAGCAACCCACACTCATGCTCTCTTTTTTACTTGATTCTTTTTTCACCATACTTAGACATGCGTGGCACCGGATTATATTATTGTACAACGTGAGCATGCCGAGAGCCTGGTCAGTGAACTTCAGAAAACTATCAAGGAATTCTACGGCGAATACCCTGAAAAAAGCGACTCTTATGGCCGTATCATCAACCACCGTCAGTTTGACCGTTTGAAGAAATGTTTGGATAGTGTTGATCCCGCTACGGTGGTCATTGGTGGTCAAACCAACCGTGATGATCTCTTTATTGCTCCCACTGTCATTTATCCTGCTACCGCTTCTGGTAATCCCATCATGGACAACGAAATTTTTGGACCCATTCTCCCTGTTGTGCCTGTGGATAACATAGATGAAGCCATTGATATTATCAATTCAAAGTAAGTCAAAGGTTTGACAAAATAGAATGCTAACTAACAACAACACCTTTCTCCCTTTTCTCTTTTTAGGCCCCACCCTCTTGTGACATATATCTTCAGTGACAAGAAAAAGGAAATTAATAAAGGTATGGCAAACAAAAAATAAAACCAAAAAAAAGGAAAAATCTGGGACACATACATAGATGATAATGACCGTGACTAAACTGGCTTCATTTTAATAGTGATTGAACAATCCACTTCTGGAGGTGTGTTGGTGAACGATACCCTGATGCATATTTTGGAAACGTCATTACCATTTGGCGGTGTGGGTGCCTCCGGCATGGGCAACTACCGTAAGTATTTAATTAAGATAGAGCAAATGAAGTAGAAACAAGAAGGGTATTGATGGCTCGACGACTTGAATGTTAACCACAATCTACGATTTATTGATTACTACTTAGACGGTGACAAATCCTTTACCACATTCTCTCACGAACGAAGCACGATGATCAAATCTACTGGATTGGAAAGTGTGATGGGCGCACGTTATCCCCCTTATAATCAAGACAAATACAACCTCTTCAGCGTATTGATCTATGGCCTTCCTTCTTCTATCGTCGCCAAGGCACAAACCATCAAGACCTTCTTAGGCTCATCTGTACAAGTATTTTTTGGATCTTCTTCATCGCAAGACACCAATTAGTTATTCTTCTTTTTAGGAAATTAGTTTTGTTTATTCTAGTAATATAGTTTCTATTCATCGTTTATATTGAATAAAGGACAGTGATTATAATTGGTTATTTAATTGATCAAAGGTTGGGCGACATTGTATGTACCGTATGGCAGAGAACTAGGGTCACATTTGAATATTTCAAACAGCGCCTTTTTTTTGAGGGGGGGGAGGCGACGCTGGATAAATTTCTTACTTCTTTTTCGGTTTTAAAACCTGTAATATCATGAATCTGTCCTTGCTTTCTGCGCGTCGATATATGGTAACTTCCTCCAAGCACTGGAAATTGGCTGCAACAAGAACAATGGCTACGAAGTCATTCAATATTGGACAACCTTTGACTTCTCAACATCGTGTTTACTTTGGTAATGACAGCAGGAGGGAAAAAAGTTTACGGCTTCTTTGACGCTGATCCATATTATTTTTTATTCTTTCCTTTATAGAAAACGATGGCAAGCTTATCTCACCATTCCACGATATTCCTTTATATGCTGATGAAAACAGCCAGTCGATTGTCAACATGATCGTTGAAATCCCTCGATGGAGCAATGCTAAAGTAGAGGTAATAAAATGACATTCAATTTGCAGTCACTATCTGAACACCCTTTTTCATTTTTAATATAGATCAGTACAAAGGAAAAACATAATCCCATCAAGCAAGATGTGAAAAAGGGAAAGCTTCGATTTGTGCGCAATTGCTTTCCTTACAAAGGATATATTTGGAACTATGGTGCTCTTCCTCAGGTACGGTATATTCGATCGTGCTGGATGATTATTATTTTGTGGTATATATTTTCAACGTACTTTTTTGACATTCTATTATAGACTTGGGAAGATCCAGATATGATGAATAAAGATACTCAGGCGAAAGGGGACAATGATCCAGTGGATGTATGCGAAATTGGACAGGAAGTGGGGAAGTGCGGTGAAATAAAAAAAGTGAAGGTGTTGGGTGTCATGGCTTTATTGGATGAAGGTGAAACTGACTGGAAAGTTTTGGCTATTGATGTCAATGATCCTTTGGCAAGCGAAATAAATGGTAAATATATTTTACATTAGCAAAGATACAACGTTAAACTTTTTGGTCTTTCTTTTTTAACTAGATATTAAAGATATCGAACGACATTTCCCGGGTTTGATCGATGCCACAAGACGATGGTTCAAGATTTACAAAGTGCCAGATGGAAAACCTATCAATGAATTTGCATTCGATGGTGCTTGTCAAAACAAGGTAAAGAATAGATGAAATAAAAGAACGCTGCTTAATTATCAATATTCTACATATCGTAGGATTATGCCACCTCTGTGATCCAAGAAACTCATGAAGCCTGGAGACGACTGATTGAAGGCAAACGTGATACAAATGCCAATGGAATATCACTGTAAGCAATGAAACTATGATGGGTAAATGTTACTTTATGGGAAATTTACTTTAATCATTTACTTTTTTGTCAGCGCCAATACAACAGTTGAAAACTCGCCTTTCAAGTCAAAAACTCCTCAATGTAAATCAGATGTATCCTTGGTAAGTAACATTCCCTCGCTCCTGCATATATACACACAACACAATGGTAAGCATAACCCTCTTTAATGACGACACTTCTATACTACTAGGGATTTGATCAACATGAACAAGTGGCCGAGCCAGATCAAAAATGGTATTATATTCGAGACTGAGATGTAGCGATATATTGGTCATTAGAATAGATATGAAGTATATAGCTTATAGTTTATAGTATGTGGCATAAGGTATATAGTAGGTAGTATAGAATATGTTATTTGTTGTCTTCTTGTGCGAAAGGGATAGAACATCCTCATTATTTTGCAGAAATAAAAAAGATTATCACGATTGTCATGCCTACGGGGTTTACAAATATATTGTGGATGATGCATGGGATTTACAATTATAATTTGAAGGCTGCAAGTCAATTTGTACGTGGAAGTCGGGAAATAGGACATGGAGGACGAACTATATACAGTAGAATAACAGTGCTATCATGTGATACAGGGGTAAAGGGGATCAAGAAGGTGAGTAGGGGGGGAGGAGGAAAATAAAACTACTGGGTCAGTGTACAGCATTATGCATTGAGTTACTTGTATCAATCCAAATAAAGTTCTTTTACAGTTTGAAGAAGGGTTTTAGTATTTCTCGTGAAAATCCGGTAAGATATGACTCCTCGACAATGAACCATGGGAGTGTATATTTTTTTGTTCTTCCCGAAAAAAAAAGGGAAGTTCATAAAAGGAGGAAAATGGATATCATCCAACGCTTTATTCATGTGAAGGCATTTTGGTTATTAATTTAACTATGCGAAATAATGACTCACCGCAAGTTTATTTGAATGCGATAACTGAAAGGCAAAAAAAAAAAAAAAAAAAAGATTATTAAAAAAGATTATTAGAACAAAGAAAATGAACTAAACGGCTCCTTTGATTGAAGTGAAAAACGAGATTACAGTAGTTCCTCGCATTAAGAATAACCTTTTTTGAGTCGAAAAATCATTATTCATCGGGATGTGAAATAGATCATATTGTTATGGAATCGTATGACAGACCAGTAAACGATGAGAGCCGCATTAGATCCAGCGACAATCATTTTTCCTTTTGATACAATATAAATAATTATCATATACTGTACGTGGTTAAATGGCCGTTGAAGAAGAAAATGGTGAAGATGAAGACGAAAACAAAAATGTCCAAAGTTGATTTGACATGATATTGATGATTATCCTTTCAATGAAAACACCAGAGACACGGCCTAGAGGCCAATGAGAAAATAAACCAATGAAATTAAGACCAAATTCTTAGGACACCAGTACACGAATACCTCAACGTAGAATAAAAGGACTTTATTATCTCATGGCTATATATTCAGAAAATGAATTGCGCGAATGAAACATTTCTGTGGTTTGGCTAACGCAGGAAGATACTGTATCCACCGATATTTAATGTATGTTCCCATTACGTATGCCTCACAAAAAATAGAGATATATAACCATATATATATATATATATATATATAGTAAATAGGCGAAAGTCAAAAAAGAGGTATATCGTAATAGACATGGTATATAAAAAGAGTACAAAGCAATATTTTATTTCGAATACAAATATACATAATGTCAAAACTACCAAAAATATACTATAAATTCATTTAAGTAGGGATTCCGTATGACGCCAATGCAAGAATGAAAAACAATGGAGACATCAAAATCCTGGATCTAAAATGAAAGGGTTTCCCTTGTACTTTGTAAGCTCTTGTTCAAAAACCCTAATTCCAATATACACAACTAATCCAATTCGACAATTAACCGATGGAGCCCATAATGAAGTAAAAAAAAGAAAGAAACAAAAAGAGGAAACTAAAAGTAGTTCAATGACAGAAAAATTTCTACCTTATTTTTAAACTCAGGTCCCAGGAATAAAATTGTTCAAAACTCGATAACAATAATTTACTTTAAACGATCAATGCTTTCCGGATTGTTATTCTTAACCCATAAATTATTCTTAATCAGAATATTCTTAATGCAAGGATCTACTGAATGCGAACTATTTTGTCATGGATATTTTAGTTTCCCTCATGACTTCACACCGGGTGGCGTTCGGAAGGTATTCATCTGTCAGTCGTATCAGTGATCTTCATAAGGACGATCTTTAATTTCAGCATAGCGCATTTGTGGTATATACAACTTCATATCATGGAGCTAATGCTAATTTCATTTCGATCAGTAATTAAATGACCCACTACTAAAACTATATCTATCATTAAAAAATCAACATTTCACCTAGGACAGTTCATTCACAGAAAGTAAGGAGTAAAAAGTTTGTTTGTATTATTTTCTCATCAAGGAGACTCCTAAATCTTGAATAAAATGGACTAGTATACGAGACATTAAAGCATTTTTTACTCAAATATAAACTATTACTTTATACACATATCATATTCTTATCACTTGAATTTGTATAATGCCTCCTTCTATAAAGTTAATCATCATGACATGCCCCCTTTTTCTTTTCAAGAAAAAGAAACATTTCCAACAAAATCCTGCTGTTAAAAATACAAGTAAAGAGACATCAAACTACATATACAATAATGTATGTACTCGCGCGTAAATGCTCATGTCAAGAGTATTGTAAGCGAACCGGTTTTTTTTTTTTTTTTCCTGCCGGGGTATATAATCGGGAAGGAGGCATAAATCTGCCCTGGGTTTTTTATCTCCTTCCTTTACATGCTGCATTTCACTCCCCTCATCCCTCCTTGTTTAGAGTTTTGCTTCTTGAAAAATAAAGATATTTCATTCATCATAAAAAAAGGAGGAACTACTTTTGGTTGATTTACTTTTTTAAGATTTAAGCTTTCGCTCGGTGCGGAGATCTAATTAAAATTCATGCAAGCGGCATTTAAACTCGACAACCCCCTCCCAAAAAATTACAGTAGTAGATGAAAGGATATTTTATTTGCAGAATGATAATTCAAAGGAATTATGGAATAGACATATACATTGAGAAGAGAAAAGATAGCATGATTAATTAGATAATATATAGTAAAGACAACATAAATGAAAAAATAATGGGTGGGTAAAGCATAAATCAATCTGGGACAGTGCTTATAAATCAGAGATTTGTAAATAAATAAATAACAAAAAAGAAAAGAAAAGAGAATGCATACAAACTTTGTGATACCGTAAGGGGGAAGGGGTGGAGTAAAAAAAAAAAGCTAATTAAGAATGAGGGTAGATATAGGTGTAATACAAAAAGAATACTATTGTAAAATAGAATCAATTGAAATGGGACTTGGGTAAGTTGATGATGGTGGGCTAGGTGGGTAATGAGAACCATAATTTAATCGCAATGGAGGCAAATTAATTTTACTACGACGGTTGTGGTGATGATCATGGCTTGGCATCACTGGAGAGGAGGAAGACGAGGAAGACGAGGAGAAGGAGGAGGAGGAAGAGGGCCTTGGAGAAGAGGATGAGCCTGATGATGAAGGAGGAGGAAGAACAAAGGGATATTCAAAATTATTTCCAGCGGGGATTGAACCAGAGGTTGGTGTCCATGGTGGAGAAGAAGGACAACCACCAACTTCATATTGATATCGTTGTTGTTGTGAATAATAAAAGGAAGCGCTTTCTTCTTCCTCTTCTTCGGCTTCATCACCTTCCATTGATGAGAATGAAGAACGACGAGTTCTTGATCGCAAGGATTGCCGTTTATTTTGAAACCAAATTTGCACTGTTCGAGGACTCATGCCTAAATGCTTGCCCAATTCAATTCGAAGTTCTGTTGAGGGAAAGTAAGTTTGGGCAAAAACTCGATTCAGCACAGACAATTGGGATGGTGAAGCTCTCTTGCGCTTGGCCTTCAATGGAGGATAACTTGACGATACTTTACTGCTAAAGGTGCTTTTTTCTCGGTATTGATAAGACATGGCATTATTATTGGTGTGATTATAGTTTGCATTAACCATGGTATGATTTTGTTGATAATTCATGCCAGGCAAGGAACAATTCGAATCCCGACGAGGAAGAGCAAATAGATCTGAGATTGGTGGCAGAGAGCAATTGGAAGAAGAGTGCATGATGATTAGTGAAAATTATTTGTTTTTTGTGTTAAGTAAATCAAATCAAATAAAAAATGAATTAATATAAAAGAATTGATAATTCTTGTCAAGTTGACAAAAAGTGAATGTGTATTTATATGAAAAAAAAAAAATCATGAACAGTTTTATTTCTAGCCTAATTTAGCAATCCATGCTCATTCCAGACCCCTTTTTTTTTTTTTTTTTTTTTTACCTAAAGCTCTTGATAATATTACATACAAATAATGCTTGTTGTCTTTATGAAATGAAGAAAATTATTATTTAATGCAGAGATTTTCATTGGATGGCTGTCAAGAACAAATGTACCTCCCTTTCCTTGTTACTGCATACCCCTGAGCTCTTCATTTAAACAAGTCTAAAAGAAGATTCATTCCGTCAAATCGTCAACAAAGAATAAAGGTTTTAAAAGAGTAATTCAGTTCAAAATATACATATGACGCTTAGAATAAACGAGGAGAATAGAATATATTTTTTCTTTTCGATGAAGGAGATTTTCTATTTTAAAGAAAAATGGGGGGAGAAGGGAGAAAAAAAAAGATAATCATAGGAGTCTAGTATAACTAAAGAGGAGGAAGAGGAGGAGGGAGATGGAATAATAAATTCTATAAGCGAATAAGAGGTAAAGAATGAAGAGTGAAGAGGGAGTTCGTTCCGAGTACACACAGACAGTCCAGTATATTCATATTACACAGCCTCGGTACAGAGATAATGCATAAGCTGCTTTTTTTTTTTTTTTTTTTTTTTGCGTAACCAGTCCAGCGCAGTTCAGTCCAACCTATCAGTAGTCCCTTTGTATTCCTTTAGCTGATGATGACCTTGGTATTTTTTCCTATGTATCATGAACACGGGTCAGTTATTCTACATATCCCGTTTCCTCCTATTCTTCTGTTTTTCCACTTTTTGACATCTTCCATCCTTTTACCGTTCAGATAAAAAAGATCCCCCCGGCGATCTATCTTGATCTTTCAGTCTGTGGTTTTGAAGATACGGTCACCTGCATACCTAAAGCGAATAATTATAGTGTGCAAATCAAATATTGTAATCGAGTCACTAATACATTTTGACATCTCTCCCTCTTTTGATAGATAAACAATCATCACATCCTCCTTTTTATTTCATTGTTTCTTCCAGTAGCTCAAAAACACATTCTCTCCCTTCCCTTTTCTTCTTTTCTGTTCATTATTATACCCCGTCCTGTGTCTATCCCCTTTTTTCCCACTCAAGCATAATCCTTATCGTCCATTTCTTTTCACTGTATCAAGACTGCCCATTTTTGTTGTCTTTTTTTGGCTAAATCATTGTAACTCCGTTTGCTGTGTAGGGCGGCATTTTTGACATAACAAGCCACTTTTGAGTTCAATTTTTTTCTTTCTTGCCTTCCAATTTTTTTTTTTTTTTTTTTTTTTTTTTTTTTTTTTTTTCGCTTCTGCAAGCTTTTTGATCATGGGGAAAAAGAAATCGACAGTATTCCGAAAAGGGTCCAACAAACAAAGTGATGTCAGTGATGGAAAAATTAATGCCATCAAAACTTGGGATGACATTGAACATGATTCTGAAGATGATTGTAAGAAAACGAAAACAATAACAAAATCTACATATACAATCTTCTCTGATTTACTGAATTATAAATGACCTTTTTATTTCCTGATATACAGTCCACGAAGCTAGAGGAAATATATTGCTAGATGGCAAAGAATCTGATGAAGGTAATTTGCTCCCATCCACACAACTACCGAATCTTATTCTTATCATACTAATGATCTTGTTTGTATATTTTTATGAAATAGATGACCAAAGCGAACATGAAATCTATGGTTTGGATGGTTTGGATAGTCAACCCGATTCATCTTCTGAAGAAGAAGATGTAGAAGCTGAACAAGATGATTCTACTGACGGTACGCAGACTACTCCTTATATAACAATGCTGTGTACTGACGTATTTTTTCTCTTTCTTATACTTTAGCCACGACATGGGGTACATCGAAGAAGGCTTACTACAATGCAGATGAAGGATCAGATCTGGACGAAATGCGGGAGGAAGAAGAAGAAGCCCTCAAGATCCAAAAGCAACGACTTGCTGACATGGATGAAGCGGATTTCGTGGATGATACACTCTCTGGTTGGGGAATAGGTGCCGAGGCTAATAAGGAAGTCGATCGGCAAATGGTAGAAAATGTGACCAAAGAATTAGATGATATCTCATTCGAGTAAGTAAAACACAGTAAGGGCGATCACACGTCGGTGAGAAAATGAAGAAACTCATTTCCTCTCTCTCTCTCTGTGTGTGTGTGTGTGTGTGTGTGTGTATCTGTGTGATCTGTATATAGCATGTCGTCTTCTGTGGCTGCTCGACGCAAGAATCTTCCTGTGGTTGAAAAGATCAAGATCCTTCAAAACGAATCCCCGGAATTGCTCGACTTGCTCAACGAATTCAAGGACAAGACTTCTACCATGGGCGAACTGAAACAAATGGTTGATCAAATCAGTGATAACAACAAACAAGATCATGAAGCTGCCAAGTTTATCTTATTCCAATATCGTAAGTAGAATGTTATTTTTATTGGGAGCTACGACTTGAAAAATATACTAACATTTGTTTTTCTTGATTTGAATTTTTTAGAGCTTTTGATGAATTATTTAACCAACATATCCTTCTATTTCTCTCTCAAGGCGGCTGGCGCCAACAATATTCGCAACCATCCAGTGATTGGCGCTTTGGTTGAGCTACGTGCAGCTATTGAAAAGATGGAAAAATTGGAAAAGAAACTTCAACCTCAACTCATAGACTTTATTGAACATATCGACGAAACGGCCGAAAACACAGACAGCAAGCATATGAAAACCGCTACTATCACCAAGGCCAAGAAATCCAGCAATAAAAAAGTGATTTTAAATCAACAACAGAGCAGCGATGAAGAGGAGTATGAATTGGACTTTGACGATGATGGCGCATTCTCAGACGATGACATACAACAAGATGCAACTGATATCGAAAAGGAATTCAAGAGTCTTAAGAAACAAGCCAAAAAACGAAAGCGGAATATGAATGACAATGACTTTGGCGATTTGGATATGATGGAACAAGTGGATATGGAAGACAAGTTGGCCAAGAAACGATCCATCCGTGACTATGTCTCTAAAATTGAATCCGTAAGTTCATCAAAGCAATTCTTTTTTTTTTTTTTTTTTTTTTTTTTTTTTTTTTTTTTACGTATTATCCTTTTGCATCTTACATAACATTATCTTTGAAATTAATAGAAACAAGCCCGACAACAATCTAAATACCAAGGTGATTCTGATTTGCCATACAAGGAACGAAACTTACGACAAAAGAAGGGTGTTGCACAACCTCAAGATAAATCAGCCGATTTGGATGATCAAGAATGGAACGAACAGGATGCCTTAGATGCCACAGATGCTTGGGTGGAGGATGGTGATACTGGCGATCAAGATGATTATTCTAAGGCAGCCAAGAAGATTGCGAATAAAAAAGCAAACAAGCAAGCCGCATACGATGCTACTCGTGCCCCTGTGATGGATAGCAATTACGTAGTGGAAGATGGACATAAACGATTGGCATCATGGCAGATATTGAAGAACAAGGGTCTAACACCTCATCGCAAGAAGGAAAACAGAAATGGCCGTGTGAAGAAGAGACACCAATACGAACAAAAGATGAAGAAATTATCCTCTGTACGACAAGTGGTCAAACCATTGGCTGGTACTTATGGTGGTGAATCGACTGGTATCAGATCCAATGTCTCCCGTAGTGTCAAGCTTTAGATTAGTGCCTTTTTCATTTAATTTTAATTTTTATTCTTACTTTTGTCATCCACTGTATTCTATTCCCCATTCCTTCTCCTTCCTCTTTCTTCTCCTATCATCCTTCCCCTCCTCCTTCCATGCCCCCTCCAATCATGTTTTAGTTTATCATTAGTTTATCACATCGACAGTTTACATATATTCATTTTTTTAAATAAAGGTTTTTTTGTTTATCATTATCAGTATGCTGTATTTAGTTTTCCATTATTACTTTTACTTTTCGCTGTAGCAAAGTGCTGTATTTCAGGGGTTAGACGACTATTGTGAGCTTCAAGCACTGTGCTGTCGCTTTTCGGTGAATTGATACTAATTGGCGCTGGGAACTAGAAATTCCGCTCTACATGAACTTTTATTCTGTCACCTTTTTCTTGCCTTTACTTGTAATATGTTATGAACTGTTTGCGACAAAATCTAGTCAAAGTGGATTGTTATTGAACAAGTGCTTTCTCCTCAAAATTTCTAAATGCACTTCAATTATTACATCTTTATGCTCCCACCACTGTGTATTTTTCAATGTGTCCATCCATTTCTACCCAAATGACGGGAGTCACCAAAAACAAAAGCAACTATTTAAAGCCCGCCTACGGATTTTTATATTTTCGTCCATTTTTATTTTTCTGTTCCTTTCTTCTTCGCAATTGTGGCACGTATGGAATTATGGTGGACTTAGATTAGTGTCAGGACTAGTTTAGAAGGGGGTTCAGCTCAGAGATTACAAAATGCATGGGGAAACTCTTTCATTTTGAATCTAGAATTTAGACTCATCGTTATTTGGCTTTCTGGAGCCTTCATTAGCTTCGTTTGATGCTAGTGTATCAACATCTCAATAAAGTATGTCTTCTCTTTCACATGCCTCCTTGCAAAATGTCCCTACAATTATCGTGTTTTTAGTATCATTGCGTTTTTTGATTAGTGTAGACCACTGTTATGCTTCAATAACAAATGTCCCCCAGGCTTTAGTACATCTTGTGGAGTACTGTACAGCACTTCACTGTATGTACATTAGATATCTTTTTGCGATCGCGCCTTTAGAATAGAGGTGAACAATTTTCTGAACTCCCATTAATCTCCCTGTTAGTCTCCCATATACTACCTCATTTAGATCCTTCCACTAGATCTCTTGAGACAATGAACCTCTCGTCTTAGTTTTAGTGTCTATCAATATACTTTCAATAGAATATTCCTTTTTCTAAGTTCACCATTCTATGACCCGTGTGATAGTAAAAATGTCGTTATTGTTGATTTTTTGTGAGTGTCTTACCGAGCATTTGCTGTCTAGTTCTGCTTTTGCTTACCCTCTTCAAAACCCAAGCGACTAGTTGGCAGTCCTGGCTTACTTAATATGACATGTAGCATTGTTATTCTACCAATCAATACTAATAAAGCTAGACCATGTCACCAGTATAATCCTCTATCTTCTTCTATCTCCTTCTATCTCCTTCTATCTTCTTATATCTTCTTATATCTTCTTATATCTTCTTATATCTTCTTATATCTTCTTATATCTTCTTATATCTTCTTATATCTTCTTATATCTTCTTATATCTTCTTATATCTTCTTATATCTTCTTATATCTTCTTATATCTTCTTATATCTTCTTATATCTTCTTATATCTTCTTATATCTTCTTATATCTTCTTATATCTTCTTATATCTTCTTATATCTTCTTATATCTTCTTATATCTTCTTATATCTTCTTCATCTTCTGCCTCCTTCTTCTTTTATCTCTTTTGAAAATTAATTTCAATTCTCTCAAGTCTTGAGGATGTCCATCAGGCACCCCAGAGCCAACCCCTACTCTTTTTCAGCTGTTGCCAGAGCCGACACTTTCCAGTGTCCACCACAGCCAATGCCTTTCAGTGCCCGCCTTAGCTAGCATCTTTCATCGTCCGCTACATCCAACACCTTTAGATCTTTTCCAGCGTCCACCTTTAAAAAAAAACTTTCTAACAAATTTCTAGATACGCCGACTGCCTTTTTGGCGCTCTTCAACGTTGACACTTTTCAGCGCCCATCACAGCCAACGCCTTTCAGCTTCTGTCATTGACCATAGTCAACACTTTTCAACGTCCGCACAGTCGGCAGCTTTCAGCTTTTATCATAATCTACACTTTTCAGTATCCTCTATAGTCATACTTCTCAACGCTTAATTCTCTCAATGTAGGTAATTTTTTTTTTTTTTTTTTTTTTTTTTTTTTTTTTTTTTTTTTTTTTTTTTGCGTCCTCTCTTTTCTAACTAGTCAAGCAACAGTTCTCTTTTTAGGTACCAGAGCCATACTTTATTCAATCTTCCCAATTCCTTTTTAGAAGAGTAACAAAAAAAAAAAAAAAAAAAAAACAGTGACAGGGTTCACAGACAGCGCATAAAAGAAATAAAATTGCGTAGAGACAAACGGTGCTGTAAAACAACAATATTTTATTTCAATGTAATAGCTATTCTACATAATAATAAAACTATCACTACTACAGCTAATCTATTGGGTATATGCTATTTAATGGGATGCCATATAAGTCATATTGAATCTAACCAGTAAGTTGTTTGAAACATAATAGGTATACAGAATATCACCTAGAAAAAGAAAGTGATGACACAATCGCTTTGCCCAACAACGTGGATTCCACCAACGAGACACTCATTCCATTCCAGAATCACTGTATGACCACTTGAGTGCGCCAGCACGTCAGCATTCCATACCATAAATATGTTAACTAGATCCTACATCCAAGATGAAAGAGTTCCCCTTGTATCTTGCAATCCGTGAGCTGAAACCCCCTTTAAACTAATCCTGATACCAATCTGAGATCACTAAAACATGAAACGGACTTAAATGGTGAAGAGAAAGAGAGACGAAAAAATAAAACCGGGTGTGAATAAAAATCAATGCGTGCTGGGTTTGAATTGTTTTCTGTGAAATCCTGTTCCATTTTTTTTTTTCTAGAAAACAGCTACCTTGATAGATATATAACATGACCGCAAACATCAGAGTAAAATATTACCTACCATAAAGATGTAATTTCCTTCTCCCATTGATATTTTTATTGTGGGCTCTTACTGCAATAAACGACTTTGTCCACCTGTTAAGTTGTGAGCCCGCCTTGTTGGTATATGTCTGTGCATAAAAAGTGATCGATATTTGTGTAAATCCCCACCCTCCAGTACCAGTCATTTTAACACTCCCCACCATCTCATAATCTGGTGGTATCCCTTGATGCCCGGTTGTCTTACTCAGCGCCTCATCTATTGAGTAGTTTTGTGTGTCTGGAAGACAGAAAAAAAAAAAAAAAAAAAAAAAAAAACCAGCACTCAACCACTCTGCTGTCTCGCACTTCGGTGAGTGACTCTTTAGAATCCAACCTACATATGCAGCGCGCAGTTTGGTGAAAATTATTATGGAGATTCAAGAAGTACAATCAAATGGTTTTTAATAGTAGAGTTTTTTAAGGAATGTTTTCATTTCTATTCATGAAATGGCAATGAAAATAGTAGGTGAAAATGTATATATATATATATAGTTTAATTTTTATTAAATAAGGACAATAACAAAAAAGGAAAAAGGATAAAAAATCTAAAGCAAAGAATAACTAAATCTAAATAGAATGGTGTACTAATTTGACTAAATGACTATGGGAGCGAATGAGGCCAGCACTTTCTTCCAACACAATCATCATTCCTTGCAGCATGTGCGGTGCAATATGGCAATGAAGCTAACGTAGCAAATTAAAATAAAAAGAATGAGCAACCAAATCGAATATTATTCACAGTAATTGTTTCAAATTAAAAAAAAAACAAAAACGAATACTTACAGCCC
Organism: Absidia repens; assembly: GCA_002105175.1. Classification (NCBI taxonomy): domain Eukaryota; kingdom Fungi; phylum Mucoromycota; class Mucoromycetes; order Mucorales; family Cunninghamellaceae; genus Absidia; species Absidia repens. The sequence continues at coordinate 1,782,569 of MCGE01000005.1, read as the reverse complement.
AAATACCAGGATTATCCTGCACTCAAAAAAAAAAAAATGAATCAATAAACGTCATATTCCTTTTATTTGATATTCTTCTTTTCTCTGATTACCGCAATAATTCGAATTTTTGACCAACCACAGCCTCTGGTTCCATTTTGCGATGATGTTTGTTGATAAATTTTGTTGTCTCGGTCTGCTGTTGAAGGGGGTTCGAGCATGGGATAAACCGTTGAGGTATCCTTCAGTAATGGAGCCGGTACGTTCCTGATATGACCATGTTGAGTATCGTTGTAAGACCCGGGACCATAAGCAATAACCCAATGACTATGGCCATGGCTGTGCCAGGGGTGAACGTGGCATGGTAGACCTGGTGTATGTGTATTCTGAATCACAAAATCAACAATTTCCATATGTTCCAAAGGGTAAGTTTTGAGATCAGCATCGTAGCCTTGCCCAAATTGAGAGGTTGTCTTGTTGGTCACCATGAGCTGAGGAACTGAGTATCGGGAGACCGGTCGCGTGCCGCTGAGTATCTGTCCCAAGATGGATGATGCTGGTGTATCAAATGACACATTGTTGGTATAGAAGCGCTGAACTGATTTTCCATCCCTGATTTCCCTACCGCTGGTTGTGTTCAATAAAATCGTCCGTGCTGGTTCCTTGTCCAAAATTCCCATGTGGTGATCGTTGTTGCCGGCTGGTGTCAACTTATCCCAAATCCATGGTGGTGTATCATTAGCCGGGAAGTTCGGTCGATCGCGAGGTAGTACATGCAACGATGATCTGTTGGTGGCGGTGGTCAAATTGTTCCTGTTTTCGTAGTTCAATATCGCCCATCCATTGCTTACTTTTGCTGCATCTAATAGTGAATTGTCGGTAACGTATCGTCGATTTGTTCCAATAGCATAATCCATTGCCCTTTGATTTGCTTCCAATAATACCGAAAATCGCTGTCCAGGTGTCACTTCCAAGTAATTTGTTTCGTAAGGTGTGACTAGGTAGCCGTCGACTTCGATGATGGTCAAACGATGATGAGCCACTGCGAAACCAAGAGTACGGTAAGTTGTTGCACCAATCACTCGGAGTCGATAAGTATGATGAGGTTTAACATTGATGATGTGATAACCACCACAAGAAGAAGAATGGTGATCATGTCCAGCGTGCTGATTTTGTATTGCCTTGCCATTGATTAGTATGCTATCTGCATCGGGTATGTGCGAGTAATCAGGTCCAATAATAAGGTTTTCCAAATCAGATCGGTTCCTGTGATACCATTCGCTAAGGATCAGTGTTCTCTCGTCGTCATAGGTAATGGTGTCGTTGCCAGATTTCAAGGATAGCTTTTGGTGTGGTTGCTTTAATCCAGGGTCGACTTGGTCAGATTCATAGACAATAAAGGCACCAAAAAAGTCTTGCAAGCCGACATGGGCATGATAGTAGAATGTGCCTGATTGTTCGCCCACCCAAAAATCATAAAGATAATGACCGCCTCCAGGTGCAACGGGATCTTGCGTCAGAAAGGGGACACCATCAGACTTCACAGAGCCATGCTGGTGGATGCCGTGAAAATGAAGAGTTGCCGCATTTGCATCCAGATTGGCGCTACCATGCCGAGTCAAGTTGCCGTTGGCCGGAATGGATAAAGGCAGTTGGTTCCGAAAGTGGACAAGAATACGATCACCAGTCGAAGCGGTAATGGTTGGACCAGGCATAAGGCCATTGATAAGAAGGGTATCCGTGTTTGTATAGTTGGAGCAGTCAGGATTGAGTGAATTTAAAGTGAGGTTGAATTCATAATTGCGAATGGGCGTAGGTGGCGGGAGATGTATGGATTGAGCGTTTCTTGGATAGGACAGGCCAGTGATAAGAAGAATCCAGTATGACAGGGAACAAAGCCAAGAGGAATAGAAGACAATCATTGCCGAGAAGTCACCCAAATACAAAAATCAAATCACGTAGTTGCTTAAATATAGTGTGGGTAACACAGCGTGTTCCATATTATAAAGGGCGAGTGACTGTAAGCAAGAGAAAAGCACAGGAGTATTGATTCTCACACTTTATAGGTTAATTTACAACTCCGCTTTTTTCTGATGAAAAGATCAAATCATTACTCCCGAGTTTCTTCTTCTCTCTTTCTCTTGAAGGGAAGCAAGGAAAAAAAAATGTCGGAAGTCAACATATCTATCTACAGATCTGAAAAGATGACGAAGCAAAACAAAGTAGGACGAAAGCCTTATCCAATATCACCTGCTTTGCGAAAAGCACAAAATAGGGCGGCACAAAAGGCATTCAGAGAAAGGAAGGAACGCCATTTGCGTGATTTGGAATTGGATTACAAACGACTATTGAATGAACGGGAAAAATATCAAAGCAAAAGCGAACAACTCAATAAAGAAAATGACATTCTCAAGTGTGAAAATTGGTACTTGAAAGGCATTATGCTCTCTCTTCAGCTGGTCTGCTTCAGGTCCAAGCTTTGTATTCCAAAACATACTCCGCATATTGATGATCGTGCTCTACGAGTGATGGCCGAGTCCGCCCCAGCTTCCATTGCTGCCTACATTGATGTCAACTGTCGCCGTCCATCACCAAAATCGAACCACGATTCAGCGATCAGTTATTCTATGCAACCAAGTATTATTAACAACGACGATTTATCATCACCTCCTTCCTCTAGTCAACCTGATAAGCTACAATTTCACCATGTCCATCAAAACTCGACAAATGCAACTGACACCGACGAAATGGAAAAAATCCAACCAGTCTTATTACGATCCGATACAGTCACCAACAATTTAGCAGCAATTCAGGCCCTTCGATTGCAACTACGGGTCCAATCTGCCATTTCTAGAGAAAAATCGGACGTTCATAACGTCGCGCCTACTGCCTTACAGGTATGACCATTCAAAAGAAAAAGAAAAATAAGTAACTTGAAAGTTTTTTCTTTATTGTAGCTGTCGGTGCCTCATGATCCAAGAATTGATTTGATTCCAACACCGCATATGCGAGATCGTATGATTATCTTCCGGGATCAATTTGATTTGGATGACTGTCTGCGTCTTTTAGCAAATGAAGCCTATTTCCATGGAGGCGATATTACTTTGGCTGGAAACTGGGAGTAAGTCAATGACGACAAAAAAATTAAAAAAAAAGAATAAAAATGAAACGCGGGTTACTCTGCTAACCCATTCTCTATTTTTTTTAGACTTCCGATCTCTTTTTTTGAAAAGTATTGGTTTTTGACAATTGACTATACACAGGAACGCATAAGCAAACGATGGAAACAACTCAGAACGAAGGCCACAACCACTGATGGCCTCCCAACAAACATCCCTTCTGAATCTCACAACCAAACACCCAATCATTCTCTTCCACTACCTGATGGGCTCCAGCGTCATCATCAACATCGTTCAACTGATAGTATTCAATATGATTATTCTCAACAGCCACCAACATTTGTAGTAGAAGATATACGTGATGTATCGTCCCAGATAGCACCTTCATTGACTGGACTAGACGACAGCTCTGATCAACAATCAAATTTCCCCAATTTCGATCCTCCACCATCACAGCTACAGCCATCAACTGTCGAACCGTATGAATTTATGAAAATCGTAGAGGATAATTTTCTCCATCAAGGCCTGAATATCGATGATAGTCAACAACACCCCCAACTTCAGCCGCCATGGACCCAGTCATTCCCTTCTGTAAGTAGAACAACCAATATAGATACCCATGCTTTTTTTAACATTTTACTGTTTTTTTTCTTCATCATTATCCAGACCGATTTGTAGCGAATATTGGATTGTACACTGTAGAATAGTCTTAGTAGAATAGTTTTAGTCATTTAGTTCCTGTAGAGTAATTTATATTCAGCATAAAATAGGTCAAACATTCAATAAAAGTGTATGTATTTTTATATTAAAACAGTGATGTGTGTCAAGTGTCAAATGCAGATATTTTATATGTGGCAACAAAAGAAAGGAAATAAAAGCTCCCCCGTATTTCTTGACAATTGCAAAATGTTTAAACAAGTTTTTTTTCTTTTTTCAGGATTGCTCTGTTCTTTGTTTGTCCCAGACCAAAGTAGCGCTATTCCAATTGCGACCTTCGGAAATACATTACACACTCACTTTATTGCCTTAATAGCATACCATACTATAACGTAGCAGCATAGTGTTGTTTTTTTATTTTTTTTTATGAATTAATTATAATCAATAAACGCTCTGGCGCTCTGCGGGAGCTTTTGGAAATCTTTCGATTTAATGGGTGTCAGAATTTTCAATTGAAATGTGGGTTTTGATGGGACTGGATTAGAGCCTCCGCCATTTTGCACTATGGTGGACAGCCACTTGGGTTGCGGTCTTTGTGCTCAGCGCTCCTTAATTGTTATTATTTTGGTTGTGCTGAAAAAGAAATAGTAGGGTAATGCTTAAGTGTGAAAAAAGTCGATCCAGGCTCCGCACACATGATTTCTATTTTTTTTTTTTATTTATTTTTTCGCTCCTTTCTTTCCTTCAAGAAAGTCTAAATGATATGATGGCAAGGCTCATTGGGATACTGGTGATCTAGGATTAGTGTTAGAAATTGAATTAGTGGCGTTTTTAGAAACGTAAAACAAACATCATGGGGAAACCTTTTCATTTTAGTTTTAAGGATTTTGACCACCATTAGATTTGTCTACATCTTAGAATAGTGTTAGGGAACCTTTCTTATGTTAGCTTAGTATTCGTTGCAATAGTGTATATCTACATTTGAATTAAATTTGTCTTGCCTTTTTACTATTAATCTCTTTCATGTATTTAATTGCCATGTTGATGGGCACGGTATTTGTGGGTGAAAAAAGATTCTGGTGCATGTGTGGAGAGAGAAAGGAATGGTTTGAAGATGGAGACAACTTCTCTACACTGTTTATTTTTGTGTATAATTGAAGAATATGATATATTATAAGAGTGAGTACAGAGTACAGTGAAACTTTTGGATGTTTCATTAAAAGGTGAGGCTTATCGACGAAAAGACACCTTCTAATTAAACAGACATTCTAGTTATATTTCTTTTCTATCTTCATTCTACCTTTATACAAAAACCCTTATCCCATCCCAACTATATCCCAACTATATATCAACTATATCCCAACTATATTCCAACTATATTCCAACTGTTCCAAAGTATTTGTCGTGAAGATTACTATTTATTTTATTTGCTATCATATAATCATGCCATCTTTGTTGTATCTTTAAATAAAAAAAAAGTTTAGTATTGTGAAGCTTTTAGGGAATTTTTTATTTCTATTCAATTGTCTTATCTTGGTTATACTATTGTGTTTGGTATGTGAGAATGTCAGAATGGGTATGATGAATGTTGTGATGCCGCAAACCTTCCCCCAGATGAAATGCCTCATGCATTCCTAATGAGTGTAATCGCTCAATTCCAACTGTCTCAACTGCGATCTTTAGATACAGGAGTGAAAAAAGAATAAAATAAAGGCGAGACTAGAGGCCATACTATGTAAATTTCATTGATGTAAAGTAAAATATATTATATCTAACTAGCAAAAGGTAATGGGGGAAAATTGTGAGTGGATAAGCTGAATCAAGTCAGTAGAATAGTCTGTAGAATAGCATGCCGCAATAGAATAATCTGTAGAATAGTCTACCGCAATAGAACAATATGCAAAATAGCCCATCACAGTAGAATAGCTTTGTCACCCATACTTCATTACAAATAAAAAACTTTTAATGAATCACAATAGTAAGAATGGTGTAAAAAAAGACTGAAGAAGGAAACGATGTATAAAATAAAAAGAAAAGGGATCTCTGAAAAGGATCTACAAACTTCTAATAAAGTTTAAGCACACAACATCAAAGCAAACACGCACTTTTTAAAGCAAAGACAAGATTTATTAAAACAAAGACATGTTTTATTGAAGAAAAGTGACATACTAAGCTAATCAAAGCATACTCCAAGATCCTAGAATCAAAATAAAAGGGTTTCCCCATGCATCTTGTAATCCATTTTCTAAAACCCTTCTAAACTAGTCCTGACAGAATGCCAAGGCCACCAGGTCCACAACGAGCCCAAAACAGTGAAGAGAAGTTGGCTCATTATGCACCAGAATCTTTTTACACCCACAAATACCGTGCCCATCAACATGGCAATTAAATACATGAAAGAGATTAATAGTAAAAAGGCAAGACAAATTTAATTCAAATGTAGATATACACTATTGCAACGAATACTAAGCTAACATAAGAAAGGTTCCCTAACACTATTCTAAGATGTAGACAAATCTAATGGTGGTCAAAATCCTTAAAACTAAAATGAAAAGGTTTCCCCATGATGTTTGTTTTACGTTTCTAAAAACGCCACTAATTCAATTTCTAACACTAATCCTAGATCACCAGTATCCCAATGAGCCTTGCCATCATATCATTTAGACTTTCTTGAAGGAAAGAAAGGAGCGAAAAAATAAATAAAAAAAAAAATAGAAATCATGTGTGCGGAGCCTGGATCGACTTTTTTCACACTTAAGCATTACCCTACTATTTCTTTTTCAGCACAACCAAAATAATAACAATTAAGGAGCGCTGAGCACAAAGACCGCAACCCAAGTGGCTGTCCACCATAGTGCAAAATGGCGGAGGCTCTAATCCAGTCCCATCAAAACCCACATTTCAATTGAAAATTCTGACACCCATTAAATCGAAAGATTTCCAAAAGCTCCCGCAGAGCGCCAGAGCGTTTATTGATTATAATTAATTCATAAAAAAAAATAAAAAAACAACACTATGCTGCTACGTTATAGTATGGTATGCTATTAAGGCAATAAAGTGAGTGTGTAATGTATTTCCGAAGGTCGCAATTGGAATAGCGCTACTTTGGTCTGGGGCGAACAAAGCAATCTGGAAGCAATTGTCGAGAAATACGGAAATGCAAATAAAAGTATCGCGGCATCTTAATGTAATACCGCAAAGAAAAAACAGAACAAAAAGTCTAATTTGATGTCGGGACATTGATATGATAAGAGTCAAATATATGAATTTTATTTGTTTGTATATGATGTTTAAAAAAAAAAAAAGAGGAAGATATGATGCAATATGAGAAGCGGGGGCGGATGGGTAAGAGTCATGAGAAAGGTATTGTAAAACGACATGTTGTTTGTGGTGAATAAAGGAGAGGGATGTGTGTGTGCTAAAACAAAGAGGAAAATAAAATAAATACAAAGAAAAACAAAAGGGGAAAGAGCTGTATTCTAATAACTAAGCTAAAGGGAGACTTCATCTTGATATAGTTGCCGTAAAAGACCCTGTTCCTCATCAATTTCGTGTCGAGTCAGACTGGGTAAAGAGCGATGATGGAGAGCTAAAGCATAAACATGTTGGTATTCGTGCACAGGCCCTTTTCCTTGGCGATCCCAACCAAGCGCCTTTGCACTGGTAATCATCCGTAAAATGTATTCTTCACGTAATGCCTTGCTAGCCAAGAGTCGCTTGTAGTCCAGAGCTGCATCCCTAATTGCCGTGGCCAATCCATTTGTGCTGTCGAATAAATAGGCGTTATAGTATTCCCCGCTTGTCACTGTAGGTATTTTGGTTCGTTTGTCACGCACTAGTCGAACATCGCGAGGTTGAGGATACTTTGGTACCCAGGCCTGGGAGTCAGGTTCTTGCACTAAGGTAGCTTCGGGGCGATCCATCAAAAATTCTTGTAAGCCGCCTACACCAGTGGAAATGACAGAAGCACCAAACATGAGACCTTCCGCCGCCACGAGACCAAAGCTTTCAGTCTGGCTGGGCACAAAGACAAAATCAGCAGCAGCACGGCAAAAGATAGACCATTGTCGATGTTGTTTCGGGGTGGATAAGATGTGGACATAATCAGGATACTTGGCTTGAAGTGATTCGAGTTTGCTAAAGGGATAGTTGTTTTCTTGCCCGAGGATGATGAAGGTCATGTTGTTCGCCACGAAGTGCTCCGTTGCCTGTTCAAACCACTCTAACCCTTTGTTGTATTGGAACCTGCCAACATACAGCACCAAAGGCCGTTTGGCGCCCGCATCAGACAATAATTTGCGTCGTACTAGAAAGCGTTTGGCCTTGTCCTTCGCTGTTGCCACAAAATCACCAGAGGTTGCGCTAAATTCCCAGACACGTTTGGCAGAGAGATCCTTTTGATATGAGACCAGGGAAGATCGATCCAGTAACGTCTGAGCATATTCAGGATAATTCAGTTTGCGAGTCACCAGTTTTTCTGTTTTGAAGGGATTGATCGTGGCAAAATCCAAGCCATTGCTGATACCAAAGAATCGTCGTTGCTGTGCCTTGAGTAGTAAATGATCCATCACTAATTCCTTCAAGTAAAAATCCAATGTGCCTTCCACCATTGCTGTTGCCATTGTACGACTGACAAAGGTCACCACATCCGCACGACTAATTCCTAAGCTAGACATAAACATCCGGTCACCGTAAATATGGTTGATATCGTTGCTGGTGAATTCGGCTGTATCCAAAAACTTTTTGACGTTTCCGACGGTGTTGGTATATTGTAGTTCGTCAAGGTAGTCGTGCATGGTGTATACAATGGAAGGAGGTGTAGCTCCAAGGTCTTCGTTTTTTCGCTTGTCGTCCAAGAATTTTGCAATATATGCATTGGTGGCACCATGAAGATGAATGACGTCGACATGAGGTGTAGAACGCAGTAAAGGAGCAAACAAGGATTCTTCGTCAATAGCAGTGGCTTGATGCATAAGGAATTGCGAGGCAGCTTTGGCAAAATACTGGTCCCGCCATTCTTGAGGTAGTCCTGCAGGTGAAGAGTAGATTTGAAGTGGATTGCGGCACCGGAAAGCTTGACTGAAAGGGTTGCGGTTTCCTGGTCCAATCAAATATACTGGCACACGTTCGGTATGAGGGATCACTACAGGTTCCGAGAGTTTGGTGGTAGTAGTATTGACGCCGTCGATCATTGTATACGTGGTGATATTAGTAGGTGGTGGGGGAGGGTCAAACACATGCATCATTTTCCACACCCGGAATTCAATAGGCACCAGTTTCCCTTGCTTGTCACGAAGATCAATAACGAGATCCACCACACGATCAATGTCATACTTGTTTTTGAGGAAGGAATAATAAGGCATCACCACGGCCACCTCGGTATTACCCGAGCGTTGTTGTGCTGCAGCCAAAGAAGTCACCACCGAGCCCATACCGCCCATAGTTGCAGGACCGAATTCTTTGGTTACATGATAGACAGTGGTTCCTTTCTGTAAAATAGATTGTGTTGAGGAGAGGGCAGAAGTGTTGAAGTGTTGATAGGGTAAAGAAGGGTATTGTCTAACAGCTAATCCAAATAAAGATATTAGTATACAGTATATAAATAGATTCAAAACGTTGACATTCATAAAAGATAGGACATACCGATACGGATAGGCAATGACTGTTCAAGTAAAAAGTGATAACCCAAGCTCAAGGCAATTGTTTCCAAAAGGCCAGTGACCAATATTAGTATCGACATATAGTGCCACCAACGCCATTTTTTGTCATATTTTGAGAAAAATGGATAAGTATTTAAAGGAAGTCGTTGTGGTCGTTGTTTTGAAGGTGGGCAAGTAAGCACGGTTGTGGTGGATCCTCTTCTAAAATGAGTGGAAGGAGAAGAAAGAGTTGTGACTGGTAAGGAAAGTGTATGTGAGGGAGGAGACATGAATGATGATAAAGAAGAGGTAAAGGAAGGGATGTGGGAGGAGGGGAGAGGCGGACAAGAAGAAAAAGTAAAAAAAAGAAAGAGAAAAAAAAAGGAAAGAAAAAAAAAGGACCTTTTCGGAATTTGAAACTAGGACCTGTTTTTATTTTTTATTTTTGGGTTTTAAACCAACGCTCCAAAGTGATTGCCCAACGTTCAATCAAAAAAGGAGTTTTAAGACCTTAAAAGGCATGGTAATAGACGCCAGCATCACAAAATAGAGAAATGAAAAAAGGCTACATCACAAAATGCAGTCATCCTTTCCTTTGATATCATTGCCAACAGGACTAAATTTAAATTAATGTATCATCATCATTTTCTATTCCATATCTTTTTTCTGTACTGCAGAATCACACTAAAATATATATGCTACTGACATTTCTAAAATAAGGCATTTGCCATTATGACGATAGTTATTTCAACTTTACCATAATGCGATATTGTTGACTGTTTGATGCAAGTACTTCAGGGATTATATAATATTGTTCAGTACACACAAATAGATACAATACACACAATATTTTACTCCAAATCTATGCCATTACATCCACCCAGCTAATTAAATACCACCAAGGCATGATAAAAATAGCCTAATCATGTCACACAACCTACAACTGTGTGACACATTTGCCAATCCATCTTTTTCTTCCTAATTTGTATACTTTTTTTTTTTATATTTCTATGTGCCATAATTTATAAAGTATATATATGCTAGACCTCCAGAGGAAGACTAAATACATCTACATAGAAGATGAAGACCAAGGTAAGCTGAACTAATCTTGACATTATTTGTTCCGCTGGTTTTGCCTTATTAGCATGATACCGCAGTCTACCATCGAAAGATCATCAAGGTAGTACCTGCATTTTCTTATACATAAACAAGAAAAATTTTAGAGTATTCATATACCCCACTTCCTCCCCAGTGTCTCCTATCCATCAAACTAGAGCTAATCTTTTTTTCCAGTTCATAATCTTGAAACTGGCAATTTATCATGATTCTGCATTTTACCGTATTTTTTTTTCCTGTATGAACGAACGTGAAATTGTTAAAACCTTCACTAACCACCAGCTCACCATTTCCATAAATGTCTTGGTTAGCCACAGTCCACAATCAGCTCTTGTAGGTTTCGCCACTAATCCCTTTTGGAACGCCTCAATAGTTTGTTTGTCATCTTGATTGGCCCACACATATAGAGCCAAAAAGACAACAAAATGATTTTTAAATTTGAATTTGGAATACCGTCATAGTCTGTCTTTTTTCCGGTGATGAGATTAAACTTTAAACAAATGGCAGAAAAATAACACTTGAACTTTTTTTACTGTTTTTTTTAAAAAAAAAAAATGGTTGTTGAACGTGGTAAATAAGTAGATCATAATCCTTTAGAGTTGTTGCTATTAATTTTGAATAACCAGTCAGCGCTATACACAGAGTCGCAGATTTAAATCCCGCGCTCCCCATTTGTGGTTTTTTTCTGTTTTCTGTTAAGGTGTAGTTCAGCAAGAAGATAAAAAAATAGGATCGCATGGAGAACGTTAGGAATATTTTTATCAGAAACGAAAAAGGAATGTCGTGCGTGTAAATTAAAGACTTTCCACTGTGCTTCAAAAACCATATTTTTGTCCGCACATCCTGCTTATTTTTTGATGCGACCTTCAAGGCCTTTTTCTGATGTGTCCACCTGGGGCAACTTTTAAACCGCACTTAAAAATCTCTTTGACTCTTATTTTTTGAAACCCTGTGTACATATAGCAGACAAACCGCTGCGCACGACGGTTAGTCGAAATTCGAAGTCGTACTATACCTAGCCTTTCTATTTCTACACGACTATGTATGCACTGCTTTTCACTGTACAATACTGTACAATGCGTCTACACCCGTTCGACAAAGGTAAACTAAACGTATGAGAGTCGATACATTAAAAACTCAAAACATATTTTATTTAGGCGTAAATCTGACTAATGACGACTATAATAATACCATGGCAACTATCTGACATTGTAGTAAGGCAATTATGGCAGTGTAAGGGCGTCATGTTGTAGAATAAATATAACGTAAGGTGAACCAGTACAATCAACGAGGGTAATCTATTCTACGGTGAGCGGTGAACTATTCTACAGCGATGGGGAGGGAATAGAAACATTGAACTAGATAGGATTTTTTCATCTTGAGTGCAAAGACTTCATGGGAAGATAATAACCATACAGCCAATGTTAAATGATGATTACTATCCTGAGAAAAGAACCATCATATTGAAGATGTTGTATCCAGCAAAAAAAAAAAAATTGTAAACCGAATCCTCATGAGTGACTAGAATTTCAAAACCCGCCCACATGCAATTTTTTTTTTTGCCTCTCTCTCCCTTCTTTTTTCTTCCTTTGTTTCTCACCTCATCATTTAGCTTCATTGATACTATAGTAACCTTAGGATAGTTGCAAGGCTAGTTTAGAAAGGTTTTCAGCTCAGGGATTGCAAGATGCATGGGGAATCCCTTTCATTTTGGATTCAGGATTTGGAATAAGCATAAGTTGGTTTTTTGGATCCTCCATTAGCTTAGTTTAATGTTAGTTTGTTCTTAGAATGTATCTATATCTGAATAAATACGTCTTTTTTTTCTTGCCTCCATTTAAAATGTCCCTTTACCCTCTCTCATATCTTATGCAAATGGTAGATCCTTCTTCATGGTCTCCGTTTTATATTAGTGTTGACTGTTGTAATGCTTCAATACAAGAGGTTCCTATACGTAATACTCATGTCTTGTATAGTATACCAGATACTTTTTACAATATATCTTTTACATCGTTGTTGAGATTTTTTGAAGTCTATATTAGTCTTCATCATCCACGCACTTCCTCTCAATACTTTGTCCCGATGTAACCCTTGATGCTCTGAACCTCTCATCTTCAGTTTTAGTAACTATAAATTTGCTTAATAAAATGTGCTTTTTATTATTCATCTTATGACCTATCAGACCGTAAAAATGTCGCTATTGCCGTTGTTCTGCGAATGTTCTACCAAATATTTGCTTTCTGGTTGACTTACTAAAGCTGTTTTACGTCTTAAAAGACCCAAAGACCTTCTAACCATTCAATAACATCCGAAAACGTGGATGCAATTTTTTACATCAAAAGAATTTTTGTTTTGAAATCCTTCTATGAATCATCAAACACTTATGAGCATTGGCAATCAGCTTAGACGGTGTTACCCATATAGGTTTCGACTGTCTATTCAAGCTCTCCGCCTGATCCTTTTCCGCCAAATAATCCCCAAGATAATGTATATCATATGTTTCATATAAAAAATAAAATTGAATAAAGAAGAAAACATTAAAAGACATAGTGTAATATAGCTAGAATAGGATCATGGTTTTTATTGGTTGATAAACTATAATATATATGTATATATTGAATTGAGTGGCCATACGGTGGGAGATTAATCATAGCAACATGTGAAAGTAAATAAAGGGGTTGTAGTAGTAAAAGAGAATTCCGATAGAGCATGGCATGAATGTAAGTGTATTATACGCTAAGTGGAAGAGTTGGCTAAGACTACATATATCTGGGCACCACGTGAGTATCTGCTTCCAATCTTGCTTCAATGGATGATACGTCGGGTACACCCAATTCAGGCTATCAAAATGTTCAAAATGAAGATTAAGAGAAAAAACAAGACTATTAATACCTTAGAGACACCATAATATCTTTTTTTTTTTTTTTACCTTATCATCCTTATTAAATTCAGTGTTTGTTGTTGTATCCGCGCTTGAATCCTCAACTTCTTGACACTGGTAGAAGCCACATTTCTAAACAAAAAAACAAAAAACAAAAAAGAAAGTGAGTAATTGTAAATAAAGGGAAATAATAGATCGGGTTGGAAGCAGCATACTTCCGACCATTGACGTCGACATGCCCAGCAAAAGCAATATCCACAAAGTGAGCAATCAACTCGATTACAGCCTTCGTTTCGGTCAATCATAATGGAGCAGTTTGGGCAACTTCGGCTATAAAAATTGTATACCAAAAAAAAAAAAAAGTTAATGTCACAAGATAAATTGTGTTGGGACAGATTGATTACCTGTTTTTCAGACACCACTTAGCTATCGATACTGCTTCCTTATCTTGGGATTGTTCCGCTGCAATCAATTGAGCCATACCTTCTTCGCATGTTAATTTGCCATGAGCCTTGTTTCCGCATTGTAAACAGAATTCCAGATGACACTGATTGCTTTAACAACGAAGAGCATATTATAGAAAAAAATAAAGCGTAAGTTAGTGTCATGATTTTTTTCAGGTTTATTCAAATTACTTACCAGATTGTATTTGGGAAGTACGAAATGTGGATAAACTGCATCTGTTCCCAAGTTTCGGAGTCCATATCCAACAGTGTGAAGGCAGATGAAATGGCAAGACATAGTTCTGATATTGCTGATGTTTGTGCTTTGTTGTTCGTGATAGATTCCTCTCTCAATGCGGAAAGTACCTTCAAAGTGTCTCGGTAAATATGAAGCAAATCAGGTATCATATCTTCCTCTGGCAATTGAACGATCACGGACTGTATTGTTGTATATATTTGACGGCGTTGCTTTTCTTCGTCATCGTCGTCGTCGTCTTCGTCATCGTCGTCGTCTTCGTCATCGTCGTCATCGTCGTCATCGTCATCACTACCGCCGTTCATATCCTCGTCAATTGTAAGAGTCTTGCCATAATATTCAAATGCCAATAATTGCAACAAGTCGCGAATACGATCTATATAACTAGAGAGTGTGTGTGTAAGGGTGACGAATGATAAATATTAACAGTGGTTTCTTTTTATTTATATATATATACTTTACTTACTTGACACCTATCACCTTCAATGAATAATCGCATGGTTTGGTTTCTTCTTCGCAATGAGGACAACATCTTGTAAAGCTTCTGAAAGGTTGATTAAATCGGTCGTAATGATCGACCACCGATTGCGGGACCAGGTGACACCATTCGTCTCGAGGAATAGGATCATAGCATACAGGGCATTTTAGAGTTGTCACACCAAGACCCCATGACGCCATGACAGATTCAGTGACATATCTAAAAGGAAGAAACAAGGAGCAATAGTTATTACCTAGATGCAATAATAAACTCCATTTTTTTTTATCTATTATTTCTTTTGATTCACCTTTGGAAGCATTCGTGACAATATTGATCGCGACAACGTTCAAGTGATATATCCATCGTTGCTTCAAAGCAAATAGAACATCGTTCAGCCCAGTAAATAATCCCATCTGTGATTTCATTTGCAGTTCCATAACTCTCGTCATCCATATCCGTGTCATCTTCATCTGAAAACAGTGCTAGCGAGTCGTGGTCATCAGTATCATCTTCATGCATGGTCATTTCTTCAGCAAAATGGTCAGCCGGTACTTCACCTCCACGTTCATATGTAATGCGGAAGAAGGTTGTTGGATATTCACGTTGATTTGTTACACCTTCCACGCGTAAGGGATCTTCTGAAGACTGAACTAGGAGAGGAGGGTGCTGTTCTTGCTGTCGTAGGCTGCTTCCACTCATTGCGGTTGTTGCTTCTGTAGCTGTTGTTGTAGATGCTGCTGTAATAGCTGGAAATGTGCTTACTGTTGAAGGTTCTGGAGACCAATCTTGTCCCTCTTCTTGGTGATGCTGCGGTTCACCCATGGTTCAGACAACTTGGAATGAGAATAGTTATCAATTGAGTTTCTGATTGGGTATTCCAATAAAATAACCAGGAGAATTTCACTAATGATAGGTAAAAAAAAAGGAAGAGAAATAGATCAGCTTGCGTTATTATATTTGTAAGGTTTGGCTTGGTTTTAGTATATGTTTTTTGTCATTTGACTGATGTCTAGTCTCGTCTTTCACTCTGAAGGCAAAGACGAACGAATTATTCTTCATATTGTTTTCATTACCTTTTGCAGTTTCCACCAGTAATATCAAGTCTTCTTGATAATGTGATTGGGAAAAGAAAAGAAAAGTGAGGTTAAAAAGAGGTAAAGGAAGAAAAAAAAAAAAAAAAAAAGAAAAGAAAAAGGTGAAGAAAAAGAAAGAGGAACGTGAAAGAAAAAGATCATGGCGCATGAAGGGGAAAAGTCAGCGGAGTTTCATATACTGTGGTGGTATTTTGTGCTGGCATATTTGTACGCACGTCATACACATTAAAGGCTAAAAAAGAATATTGCCATCACTTTTATGTGCATACCATATACTATCACATAGTGATAGCAGCAGTGCATTTATATACCATAGCTATGGTTGAAGTAAAATAGCAGAAATGTCGCAGCGGGGATCGGTGCTTGAATTCATGGATGAAAAAAACAAACAATGGCAGCTTTTACATGACATTTCTTTTTTATCTTTATTCGTTTATCCTAAATCCTTAGTTTATATTATCATGGACCTAAAAACGCCAAAGAAACCTGATTTTGCCTCTGATCCACGCATGACTTTAAACGAACAAACTGGAAAATGGTCTTTCACTGGGGATGATGGTGTAGCATACGAATACGACGACAATTTGAGCGCGTGGTTTCCTATGGTATGTATTTTTTTTTTATTAGAGCATTGACCTCAAGCTTACTCCTTGTTGTATTCCATTTCCTGTAGTTTAACGAAGATCTGATTGCAAAGCAACAATCCGCTTATGCTGTGGAAGGCGTTGATGAAGAGGTAAATAATACTGAATATGATCAGACTCATGCAGCGAATCAGTCGATACTTATACCACTTGATATTTTCTTTACCTCATAGGAACCTGTTGTCAAGACACAAGAAAAGAAGAAACGAGTTTACACGTATACCGAGGTAGTATTTATAATACATAGACGAGGGGGAGGGACTACACAAGAAAAGGCTTACTGATTCATGTTTATTATTATGTGTATTGATCGTCATAGGAAGAAGAAGCTAACAAGAAACCCAAACGGGAACCTTCAAAGATGGTCAATACATCAGTCTATGTTACTGGTGTTCCTCCAGATGTTACTGTGGATGAACTGAAGCGTCTGTTTTCAAAATGCGGGGTAATCATGGAAGACTTAGAAACTGGTAAGCTTTGATGCCTATTGTGTCGTAGCATGCATATTCAAAAATGAACTAACCAATGAATTATATTTTGTGCGTCTTTGCAGGTGAACCCAAAATCAAATTATACAGGGACGAAAATGGTATGTCAAAAGGCGATGCCTTAGTAACGTACTTTAAGGAGGAATCAATTGCATTGGCCATTGATCTGCTAGATGATTCAGAACTTCGACCGGGGGAAAAGTCCACCAAGATCAACGTACAAACTGTAAGTAAGGAATATGTTCTTTTTTAGTAAAAGAGTCAAACCCTTATCCTTCCTATTATTACTATTATTATTATTATTATTATTATAGGCTGTGTTTAAAGAAAAGGGACCAACAGAGAAGAAAAAACCTCATCAACCACAAAAGAACAAGATCAAGAAGAAATTACATCAACTGAATAGGTAACGTCAACCAATTGGTAGATGAATACAAGATCATACTAATGATTCCTTTTCTTTTCTTGTCTTAGAAAACTGGACTGGGTGGACGATGAAGAGGGAAAGAAAAGTGAGAAGTTCTCCAAGATTGTTATTCTGAAAAACATGTACACACAACAAGAACTTGATGTAAGTTTCGTAGCGTACGAAAAAAAGATAGGCAAGGACTCACTAGTTGTTATTATATAGGATGACCCAACACTGCTGTTAGAGTTGAAACAAGACGTCCGGGAAGAATGTGAAAAACTTGGCGAGGTGACCAACGTCATCTTGTATGATGTAAGTTATGAAAAGATGTGATTTAAACGGCATGTTGGACTAATTCGTTAATTTTAATAGAAATCTCCTGGCGGTGTGATATCTGTAAGATTCATGGAGCAAAAGCCTGCCAATGCATGCATTTTAGTAAGTCGCTATATGTTTTCTTCTCAACACCGTGACTAATCTCCTTATTCATATTGTTTTCTGTATATATTTTGATCAGTTGATGAACAATCGATTCTTTGCTGGCAAACAAATCAGTGCTGAACTCTATGATGGCCGTACAAAATACTTAAAAAGTGGAAGTACTGATGTGCAAGATGACGATGAAGCTGAAAAGGCAAGATTGGAACGCTATGCGAAATGGTTGGAAGAAGGCGGTGATGATTAGATGGATGGGATACTACTTCAGTTATTAAATAATATGTAGCTACAGTATGTTTGCTCTTTAGTTTAGCTGATCTCTTGTTTTTTTTGGGGGGTTTACCTGTCAAAAATAAAGTCTTCGGATGGATCTTCCTTTTTTTTTTATCCTCTCCTTGTTTTTTTTATTTGTATTATTTACTGACTTTGTTTGTGCACCCTAATGTTGATCTTTGATGATTCTTATAGCTTACAGCAGACACACATGATTCCTCCTTGCGAAACTCCACCCTCCCTCGGCAGGTCTTTTAGGCGGTGTTTGAAATTTCCTTTGTCTAGTATTTTACCCCTTATTTTTTTTTATCACCTCTCCTCCTTCAACTTTTTTTGTTTCTTTTTATTTATTCTTTTTTACAATAAAATATCATGCTTCACAAAAACTCATTTGAGCCGAAGGATGCCAGAATCTTAAGCTACTATGAAGACGACGAAGTTGACGATGAACTAGCTGAGCTTGGCGTGCTTGAATCAACTCGCCCAGGTGCTACAAGAAAGAAGAAGACTACTGGCACTCAAGCTTTGGCCGAATTTCTGTCGACAACAAGTCCTGAAGAATTCCAACGGAACAACCAACAAATAACGACCTCTCATCCTGTCGAACCTTCATCCACCAATTTTTTTAGACTTCGAAAATCGAAAAGAACACTTATCAATCGACGAAGTAATAGCAACAGCAATAGCGACCGTGTCCCTACAGCCAAAACAGCAAGCTTCAGCAACGCGATATCGGGTCTCTCCGCCATAGCAAATTCATCCACGAATATGAACCGTAAAAATTATATTGAAATAGTACCAAAAACACAACAACAGCAACAACAGCCGACGACCATTCAGTATCATCATCAACAGCAGCAACAGCAGCAACACTCATCATCACCTATGCTTCCGCAGATGGGTCAAAACAAAAAAAGGGATTCAAGCTTATACAGTGGATCACTCCGTCAGTCTGCCAGTATTCGGAGTCAACTCAGTGCAAATGGAATAGGCCCAGCAGCTTCTGTAACAGCAGCAGCAACGACAAAATCAAATGGACGCATGATAATGCAATCTTTAAATAGGCAAGACACTACAACCACATTGTCAACCATGGCCAGCGGACCTACTACATTCAGCAAACGAAAACAGCAGCAGCAGCAACAACAGCTAGGGAACCATTATCAGATGGCAGCATTTGAAGGCGGACAAAACGAATCTCAGGAAGAAACAACAAAAGAGGTGGATGATCAACAAAAACGGGATTTATCACAATTGTTACTATCAGCAACGAACAGTATGGATGCGATTGAAGCTGGTCTGGCGCAACGGTTAGAAAGGTGTAACCTAGCGGGGGTTGAAAAACCAAGCGATAAGGTGACACAGTTATTGGTGAATGAACATGTGCGGGCATTGGATGTATCGTTTCAACAGCAGGTACACACCAACCAGACAACGGGAACGGTGGCGACAAAAAAAGTGCGGCATGTCCAGGTACAAACGATGGCTATAGAACAAGATAAACAGCAGAAACCTCCAGCGATTAAAATCACGTCCTTTCTACCACGACAACAACTTCCTTTATTGTCCTTATCGAAAGATTCATCATCATCATCACCATCATCATCATCATCATCTGTATCGGGATCGGGATCACAATTTCCATCACCAGTATCGGATTCAGGGGTAGGCGTGGATGATAATGAAATAACAACTACTGCTACCACTATCACCACTTGCTCGCAGGCGACGATAATTGATAGGTTGGAAAAGGAATTAGCGGGAGAAAAGAAACAACGTCAACGAGTGGAAGCTTCACTGAACGACACACGGGATCATTTTGAAGTGCTCTCTGGACTGGCTTACAAGAAACTGAGGGAAATCTGGGAAGAAAAACTAAAATGGGAAAATGCTTGTATGGAACTGAATCAACAGCTGATGATCACTCAACAGCAACAGCAACAACAACGTGAAGGGAAAGAACAAAATCATCAGGGCTCTGACGACAATCAAGACATTGACTCGGTGACAGGCAAGGATAGCATATCAGTAGTATCATGATTGATGAAATAATAGTTAGTATAATATATATATTATTAATCTTTATGTCAATAAAGTTTGTTTTTCGTTTTTTACTATTTATATTTTATTTGGGTTTTCTGTTGCAGAATGACATTTTTAGGGGGGGGAGGCTGACAAGGAAAAAGTGGGGAATTGGCAATGACTCCGTCATACCTTCATACCTTTTTTATTATTATTTTTATCTTTACTTTCCTTCCCCTTTTTTTTTCTCTCTCTATTATTCTTTAGTTTTATACTCTCCCTTTTGATATATGTATATATAGTTTATCTTCCAATAATGGGTCAAACACCTTCAACCACATCACGGCAGGATAATGCATCTACCCGAACTCTTCATTCCTCCTCCATGAATTCAAGTCGCCCCAGGTCCTTCTTTCGCCGGCTATCAAGACGCTTACAAACTTATCCAAACCGACGATTGCACACTCAACCGAACAGACGCTTTGGCTTACCAAGAACATTACCGCCGCGTCAAGACACTTCTGTGGCGCCTTCCGTGACTTCCTCCATCCAACATGAAACCATGGCTGCAACACATGCTACTACTGCTGCCACTGGTCCACTTCCTCCCCCTCCTTCTTTGCCATTTCTTAACATTGACCCACATGTATCAAATAGTTCTGCTGCTTCTACTACTTCGGCCATCTCCAACTCTTCCGAAATCTCACAAATCATATCCGACCTCGTCACCTCCGCAGTCTTATCTTCACTTTCTTCTTCAACCCAACACGACGACGGCAACTCCAACAACAACAATTCAACTACTAGTATTCAATTCTATGACAGTACTTCCTTTTTCCGTTATGTGCAAATACCAGTTCAATCACCATTACAACAACAACAACAACGACAACAACAACAACAACAGGAACACCATACTGCTTCTCCAACCCCGTTAAATGACCAGCAGCAACGGCCTTCCTCTCCAAGGACTACTACAGGGAGGAGCCAGCATCAAACAATGTTGCCAATCGTTATCGTAGGGTACCGTACAAGCTCGACTGATTCGCCCAATTCTTCTTCTTCTTCTTCTTCTTCTACTACTAGTACTACTCAATCATCCCCAGCAGCTCAAACTCGAACAACATCTTTGCATCCTTCTATCCCAACCCATATACCATCAAGACCTCGTCTGCATAGACCGCATTCCGTGGTATCCACCTCCTCTTCTTTAGCCACTTTGCAGTCAATACCGTTATCTACACATTCGAACCGTATGAACCCTCCTCTCCAGGCAACAATACAAATACAACAGCAACAGCAACGAATACATCGTGAATCTCTGTTATCGTCATCATCAGCATCATCAGCATCCTCTACCCGATCAATGTCATCGTCAACTGCCGCAGTGTTTGGGGATAGAGGACGCTGGTTAGTTTATGTCATGAGTGGCTCTCAACGTCAGCAACAACAGCAGTCCAGTCGACATCATCCAACTTTTACACGACTACTTTCCGACAATCCGACCTATGAAGATATGCTTTGGTTGTCTAATATCTTAGGTCCTGCACGCCCGATGACCACAACACAACAAGCAATCGATGCCACTTTACCCATTTATAGCTGGTCCGACGAGACGACCAAACAAACCATGCTGCAGGATACAGAACGTTGCCTCGTATGCTTGGATGACTTTGCGCCAAAACATTCTGTCCGTGTGCTCAAGTGTCGCCATGTCTTTCATGTCGAATGTGTGGATCGCTGGTTGGTCGAAGCTCATAATTCTTGTCCTGTGTGTCGAGGTGCCGTTGTAGCCCCATCCTCCGGCTGATGGATGCGATTGCCGTTGATGTTAGTGACTTTTAGTATATTATTTTTTCCCATCTCCTAGTGTAGTCATTCTAGTATCCATACTTTCTATATATATATATATCTTCTTTGATGTAGTAGTCTTACACTATTCCCCTTTCTCTCTCCTCCATATACATGTATTCCTTCCACTTCTTCACCATATACTAGGCATTCCTTCTCTTTTTATCCTATTCTGTATGATATATAATAAAACTCACTTTTTTTTTTTTTTTTTTTTTTTTTTTTTTTTTTTTTTTTTTTTTTTTTTTTTTTTTTTTTTTTTTTTTTTTTTTTTTTTTTTACCGTGCCTTTAGCTTTAGCTGAAGTTTACACAATGCCAGCTATATAATTATTTTCCTCTTCAATGCCTTATGCATTTATCTACCTTCATAGTCTTTTTTGTATCCTACTAGCCACACTCTCCCATTCCGAGTGCAGTCCTTCTAAGAATGCTCTCAGTACGCAATCGCCCAAGGGGACTACCCAATGAAAACATTCAGAATCATTTGAAATGATCTTTATTGCATTTTATAGTTATCGACATTATTATGATATCCATTTCTACTATCTTTTTTTCTTCTTCTTCTTTTGAATAAACCCCATTTTATGTTTTTTACTCATTTGCGTTTTCCTTTTACTTGTCAGTGCTGTTTTTGTTTTTTGTATACGTACATTTTACCATGATCGATGTTGTTGCATCATTTATGTCACATCAAATTGCTAAAAATATAGCAAGAGCCATACTGGCATATTAGATGAGTAGTAAATCTAGCTGTAGGAGGTACATTAAAACATGCTTCCAAGAAATACTATTCGATGAGATGATATAGACTGTTCATCAACCATCCCTTCACAAACGCCACAGAAATTATAGCTGTATATGACATAATATTTTATTAATTAAATTTAATATACTAGCCAAGGCGTAATAAAGACTGGAAGGATATTGGTTATTGAAACACAACAAATGATCAAAGCACTATTCAAACGGGATTGATTGCTAGTAAAATAAAGGAATCTAATGTCCAAAACAGAAGAAACGCTAATGAGACATATTTCATTGAAACAAGTAAAAAGAGACATATTTTATTCAGAAAAAGATACAAGCTATGGACAAGCTAGCACTAAACTATCCTAATGAAGGCCCCTAAAAGCCCACTAATGGTGCCCTCAGAATGGTGCCCTCAGATCTTACATCCAAAATGAAAGGGTTTCCCCATGCATCTTGTAATCTCTGAGCTGAATACCCTTCTAAACTAGTCCTGATACAATTCTAGGTCCAAAATAACCTAATACAAGTTGAATGATGAAGAAAAAATAAAGTGATCAAAAAGAAAGAGAGCAGAAAAAAAAATACCCGGGAAGAGAGAAAATAAAATATTTCACGTGGGCGGGGTTTCAAGTTTCCCCAAAACTCTCAGTCGGGTGTCCTCTCATTCGGGTTTTTGGGTTTATGGGTTTTGGATTTTCATCGGGAGGATGTTCTTACAGCTCCTTTTTTAACGTTTTCTAGAGATATCACAACCGAACCTCCATTACGAAATAACATTTTGTTTTGATAACCTTTATTAAGACCGTCGAGGAATTGCATGGGAAGCCCTTTCATGTTTAATCTATGGTCTGAAGACCCCATTAGCTGGCAATTTGGAGCCTTCATTAGTTTAGTTTAGTGTTAGCTTGTCTCTATATATGAATAAAACATATCTTTTTTTACTTGTTTCAATGAAATATGCTCATTAGTCTCTTTCATGTCATGACTAATAGATCCTGGTTCGTTTTTTTTTTTTTTTACTGTCATCGCTGCTTTTGATTGAATGTGGACCAGTTTGCTGTACTTCAATAACAAATGTCCTTTTAGACTTTCCCATACCGTGTACAGTGTATTAGCTCATTTTACAAATTTACCTTTAACTTGATGTTTGCATTCTTCAAATATCCTTTGATTGAATCTCTTGCTAGAAATACCGCTTATTTTTACCAGTATCAATAAAATATCGCTTTTTTAATTATCACACTCTAACCCATTAAATATGAATAATGTCGCTATTGTAACTAGCTGCTTGTGAGTGTCCTACTAATTACTTGCTGTCTAGTTCATCAAATTTAACTACGTTTCCCCGTACCCCAGGAATTTGATTGGTAGTATTATACCACTTACTATCAATTATGGCCATATTCCTGCTCAACGTATCATATAAATGAATTCTAAGTTGTTCTGTGTGTGTATCTACCTCAGCAGAGATTTTTGTCTGTCTTTTAGCTTATTTATGATTGAGCGTACCTCTGCAGAGATTTTTGTCTGCCTTTTAGCTTATTTATGATTAAGCATACCTCTCACCCCAGCGACCTAACGACTGGCTGATAGTTCTAGGTAACTTCATAGGGAACATGACTGTATTTTCACTATACTCAAATACGCGCGTTTTAAATTCGCTGTATTTTCCCGGACATTTTCCAGCGAATTTCGCAAGGCCAAGCGAAAAAAAAAAAAAAAAAAAAAAAAAAAAAAAAAAAAAAAACGTTCTTGCAATCAAAAGTTTTACCAAGTTGGGAATCTTAGATTCCGAAAATCCAGCACCTACAAGAATTCTAATCGAAGGGACCAAGTAGCAGAAAAGTAACACAGATAAGCAAAATCGCCTGTCATTTTAAAAATAACCTCTGCATCAACACCTTGGGACCATCTATAGTTGAATTGCATTTCCGGCACTTCCAACAAATCAACCTGTAGGCAAGGAATTGGTGAACCCTTCACCCCAGAGAGATAGTCTTATGAGATTGATGAGTGAAAATTCAATACAGTATCATACACTTCGTAACATACTGCGTATAAATTTGAGTCGGTCATTTGTTGGCGAAACTAATAGTTTAAATACATCCTACGTCTTCACCAATCCCTCCCGTCTTTGATCCCGCCTGATTTCACGATCTTCAACTTTTATGCATCAGAATTTGGCGCAAGATAATCTCCCCTTGCAAAAAATAAACAATACAGCATAAACATCATCATCATCTTCGAAGATTCAATATGATCACATAAAAATAACACAAAACGAATAGTTTATTGAAATTGTCAAAAAAAAAAAAATGGATATGATAAGACTACTATACTAATGAATAAATAGAGACTAACGTATCAATTTATTCGTAAAGTAAACCTTGGACAGGGGAAGAGTAGTTCTTGACACCGTTGGGGAACCACAAAGCGATTTCACGTTCAGCTGAATCAGGAGCATCGGAAGCGTGGACAATGTTCTTACCACTATAAAAAAAACGAATACGAGAAAAATAGAAATTGAGTATTGATTACAGGAAACACGGTATTTCATATTCACTTGTCAACTTACACGCAGATACAGAAATCACCACGGATGGAACCAGGGAGAGAGTTGAGGGGGTTGGTTTCACCGACCATCTAAAATGAGAAGAAACAACGTTTGCGTTATAGAAAGATCAGACATCATTATGATGTTGTTTTGAAAAGCTTACCTTGCGACCACCCTTGACAACTTCCAAACCAGAGAAGACCATACCGACAACAGGGCCGGACATCATATATTCAACCAAAGAAGGGAAGAAAGGCTTGGACTTCAAGTCTTGGTACTATAGTCAAAGAATAGTGATTAATGAGCAAATGTAAGGAATAGTATTAAACAACTCTGCTTTATATATTATATGCTTACATGTTCTTCGAGGCGTTCCTTGGTGGGGTGGATCAATTCAAGAGCAAGGAGTTGGTAACCACGTTGTTCAAAACGCTTGAGGATTTCACCAACCAAACCACGTTGGACACCATCGGGCTTAACCATAACATAAGTACGTTCCATTTTTGAATAAATATTTGATTTGAAAGAAGTGAAGAAGAAACAAAAAAGAAGACGAGAAAAAGTTTTTTTTTTTTATAAGAAAAAAGTTTTCACTGTCCTTGGTTTAAATCCCGCTCTTGGACGGCACGACGACAACGCGCCCATTTTACGACAACATGGTCAAAAGATGGCGTAATGATTGACGCTAACTTGTACGTCTATCCCCATTAGGCACCATAAAGATATAAAACATAAATGTGATGCTATTAAGTTAAAAAAAAAAAAAAAAGACATAGACGTATCCCAGGAAATATTTGTTTGAGCGGGTAACGAAAGGAGGTGCCCTTCTATAGCACCAGCTTCGTGATTTACTGAAGCGACTACTAATATTTTTCCCTTCGCCTTTATTGCATTAACATTATGAACTTTTAGACAGCATATATGTGTTGAAAAGACCATTATAGCATAATAATATTCGGTGCAGAGTGATAATATTACAATGCACTTTGCAAATAAAAAAAAAAAAGTAGGTGGCTTATGGCACTAGAAAGGCAGGCGGTCTTTCAACTGCCTTTCATCAGCGATTTCCCTTCATTTTTTTCTTTCTTTTTTTTTTTTTTTTCCTTTTTGTTACTGCCGCTTACAGAAATCCGATACCATGAGACTCATCACCCACAACATGTTACAATGCCATGTCAAGGACTGCAACACCAACAACTTTCCTCTTAGATTTGAAGATGCTGAAGTGGAACTTATTGAAGCCGAATACAATCCTCTCTTTTTGGCCAACATGTTACCCAAGCTAGCCTGGGAAGCTCTTTGCAGCACTGCTGTCCAGGTATAGAAAGCTTTTATTGTGAAATTTAATGATATTAACTCTTATTTTTTGGGTGGGGGTGTTAGCTTGGTATCAACAACGTTCCTGCTCAAATACCAGAAGACGCTGCTGAAAACGAAGATTTCTTAAAGGCGGTCCACAATTTGATACTGGAAGTAAGTTATTTTTTGTGTGTGGTTGAGAAAGAGGATAATATCAACTAGTTGGTGGATGTTTGTTTTGACTCTCCATTTTATTATTATTAGACACACGTCCAACAAGGCAAGATGGTGTGTAACAACTGTCAACATGTCTACAATATCAAGGATGGTATTCCCAACATGCTTTTGGCTGAACATGAAATCTAGATTTTTTTTTTACTTCCCCCCCCCTTATTATATTAGTGTCCTCTCTCTTCCAAGTCAGTCACCTTGACTTTTTTTTTTTTATGTTACTATTAGTACGTCGTATATCATTCCCATTCAGCCTTTATATATTGTTGCCACTTTTTATTTGATCTTGCATGAACCTCATTTAATAAATACTTCGTTTTTTATCATTGACGTTTTTTTTTTTATTGATGCTTTGAAAGAAGGATTTTTTGTGCAGGGATTAAGCGGCGAATGTGTCCATTTTTTGTTTGCGTAGGTGTTGTCGTTGACGACGTCGATCTTTTTTAGCACTTTCAATGGATTGCGTACTTGGGCTTTGATCAACTACATCAAGAGCTGGCCATCGTGGATGCAGCCTATTGTTGTGTTTTTTAGCTTTGGCGTGTTGTTGAAGGTCATTATAGACAGACCATGATGGTGACATGGAAAGATGATCATCCATTTGTAGTTGTTTTTCCAGTGCATCACCATAACACTTGATTGACCGATCATCAGGGTACTCTGCTTGGAGAGTATCATAGTCTTGATCCGAGGTTTCTGCTTTCATACTCGTCTTCGGATGTTGATTTGACGCATAACGATCGGTCGAGTCCATCAAATCGGCTGTTTCGATTGCCCAGAGCATGAGTTCTTCAATGGATATGTTTTGTTGTACCCGATCATAGCTTAGATCTGAAGGGACCATGGCTGGCACTGGCCGTCCATCGAAGGGTGATGCAGATACTGTTTCTGATTTGATATCTTTGAATCCTTCTGCTTTTATTTCATTATCTTTGTCAGAGTCAGTGTCAAGCCCCATTGAAGGAAATAAAAAACCAAGAACTTTATCAGTCCAGGAATCATGTTGATGGTGCTCTCCATAATCGTTGATAGAATCCGCCACCTTGTCAATTAATTTTTTTTCATCAACAGCTGCTATAATCGATGTCCTTCGAATTGCTTTATAAGTTTACACAATTGAAAATATAAAAATAAATCAGTTCTTCCATCCAACATCCAAAAGAAAACCTCCCCTACCCACGGCTTCCTCCCCCTTTTGTTTTACTGTACCTTCTTTAGTGGAATTATTGATTCGGTCAATAAAGGAATCACGACGTTTTTCTTTAGCGGCATACCGCGGAACGCTACCATGTTCAATGTCCACTTGTCCATTTAATCGCAAATTATGTCTATGCCTTTCCTGTTGAGCTCTGGTAGGAACAGCAGAATGCGAAGGTTGCATGTCGTTACTGGATTGCTGTTCATGCTCGCGGTGATATTTATTGTCACCATCATCTTGATCTGATCGTTGTGTAAATTCCTTGCTACGATAATCTGATTGCTGTTCTCGTCGATCAATCATTGTAAAATTGGTAAGAAAAAAAAAATAAGATCGCAAGCACCAGTGAAGTGAAGTGTATTTTTGATAAAACATGGGGTGTTTGCATAAACGTCGGAGGTTAAAACAGCATCCTCCCCCTCTATGTACTCCATGATTTGTTATGTTGCCAAGCTTGACTTGAACTATTTAAAATGGCGGGCATCAGTTGTTGTGATTTTTTTTTTTTTTTTTTCCAAAGGAAAAGCATCTTTAGCGCTGGTACCCATTGATAGCGACAACTCAGCAGAAATTGGTTCAAAAAAATGCTTCCTATGACAAGTACCGTATGACTCGGCGGCTGGGATTGAATTAATGTGGCTATGAGTTTTATCGCCAAGATGGGCCAACGGCATGTACTGTACATGTACTACAAGGCAATTTGCATGCCATGAAGAGAAGAAGAAAAAAGAAAGCATAAAAGATATAAAAGATATAAAAAAAATACTTGTAGTCAAGTAAATCAAAATGGAAGATAAAAAAAGGACCGTTTAATTCAAGTTTGAGATTATATTATTTATCGTCTCAAAAGTATGACCAAGTCAAATGGTTTGCCAAGAGCCAAAAAAAATGAATGGAATTTATTTCAACCAATCCGAATCCACGCTCCCCTTTCCCCGAGTTTATTTACGGACTGTTCCTCTTTTTTTTATTTTTATTTTTTCTTTTTTTTTTTATATATTCTACTTATTCTTCATATACCATCATACATATCCGAATGCGAAACTTATTTGGAAAAGAACATAAAGAACAAAAATCCATGAAACTGGTGAAAAAGTTACAGTTGGAGGAAGACAAAAAATGGCAAGAGGAACTGCAACGACGTTTGGAACAAGAAGAAAAGGACGCCGCATTTGCTCGTGAATTGCAAGAACAAATCACCTCAGACAATGGTACTCCTGCCACTCCAACCTCTGCTGCTACTGCTACTGCTACTGCTACTGCTACCTCCACAGATACTTCCGAAGCTACTGCGATTACTCTATCTCCCGTTACCATTCCAGTTACAGGCACGCCATTGCCTGTCACACAATCTCCTCCACCACTACCCGCCAAACCAACTGCATATCATTCCGGTAAATATTCAAAATAAGCTAGAACTAAAAAATACTCGAGTCAACCTCATTAAAACTGACGTGATTTCTCATTTCCCCTCTTTTCTTATTAGGCCCTTCCTCATC
Organism: Absidia repens; assembly: GCA_002105175.1. Taxonomy (NCBI): domain Eukaryota; kingdom Fungi; phylum Mucoromycota; class Mucoromycetes; order Mucorales; family Cunninghamellaceae; genus Absidia; species Absidia repens. The sequence continues at coordinate 1,753,250 of MCGE01000005.1, read as the reverse complement.
GAACAATAATAGGAATACAGCGGGACAGCAAGTCATCCATCTTCAGTCAACACCAATGTTGTCCAACAGTGCTCCTTCTTCTTCTTCTTCACCAATGCCGCAACCACGGGATGTTCCTCCACCTCCCTATCAAAATGGTCAACCTCGGCTACCCCCTAGAGAAAGGACTATATCTCAGGTGTCACAACAGTACGGGTCCTCGTCTAGCTTCAACGCAACGACAACAACAGCTTCAGCACCACCTCAGCCTGCTTCTTCAATACAAGCATCCCAGCAGAATCATCATACTGCTTATCTTCCTTCTCTTAACACTGCTGTCACCCCAGGTATTGGTCATCAAACGCTCAATCCGCAACCGTATTATCCAAGCACTCCACAGCAACAACATCAACAACAACCACTTTATCCTCCTCCCACTCCTCAAACACAGCCACAACAACCTTCTTTTCAGACCTCTCGCCGTGACCCTGCCATGTTGATTATACCTCCCCGCAAAGAAAAGCAACCAGCAGTAACGACAGCATCTCAAAATAATACAAGTTATTCCTCAACTACCATGCCTATGCCGGAGCCAGTGCGATCCACTACCCCATTTCAGTACCCTGGGACAACTCCTCCATACTCATCAGCAGTGAATTTGACCTCAACGCCTGCAACAAGCAACAATACATCTGGAATATCAACATCAGCTGCAGTATCAACGGCCATTGTCACACCGAAACCTGCACCGCTACTCAGCCAACACTCACACACTCACACACCTACACCCACCCCCGCACCTATGACTTTATCTAGTAGCTATCACTCTCTACCGGTCATCAATGGTACGTTATCAGATGGAATGGCAACACATATTTCACCAAATATGTCTAGTAGTAGTGGTACACCGCGACCCCCAGCAGCACCCACTCCGTCTCACATATTGCAACCAAGCGGTGCGAAACCAGATACCAAGGCCGAAAAGCAAATGGGCAAGCATGCAGCAACCACCTTCAAGAGTAGCAATGGTGCAAATCAATCATTATCGAATGTTACGATGGAGCAAAAGAAGGTTAGTGATGATGACGATGATGATGATGATGACGAGCCGTTGTTTTGGGAACGCAATGATGGACGGATGATGGCCTCTACTCCTTCAATACAGCCAGCGACGACAAAGCCGCAGCAGCAGCAACAACAACAGCAACAACAACAACAAGAAGAGGGTGGCCAACGTGATGAGAAACATATGACAGACGCCAATGAATACGACTACGACTCTGGCTCAGGATCTGATGGGGATGATGACGATGACGACGACAACGATGATCAGGCGATTGATTTATTCAACATTAGGGCTAGCGACAATGTGGTTATTCATCAACACAACACGTCTCAGAACAAAACGCTCTCTCTTAACGAACAACAGTTTGTGGAAAAGAATATCGACACGGATGGGGATGATGACAGTTATGACCCCTTTGCTGATAGTTTCGCAGTAGACAACAACAACATGCGCAAAGAATCCAACAAATCTGAAGCCACTTCCACCATTTCCCATGAACGATCTCGATCCACAGGCGTCATTGATACCAAACCACAGTCTTCCTTCCAAATGAGTAACAAGTCTTCAACCATTGCCAAGGTCCATGATCCCTTACTGATGATGGCGTCTGCCAAAGCTGCTGGTGGTGGTAATCATTCCTCCTCTCCTGCTAGACCAATGTCGACTGTGCCATGGTCTTCGGCCAATTTTTCAACTTCTTCCGTTTCCATGTTTGCTTCACCGGCAGCAACACCACAACCCCCTATTGGATCGACCATCCCACGCCCTGCATCGGTGTACCAGCATCCCCTTCACCAAACAAAAGCCGACGATGACGATGATTTGATCACCTTGGACAGCGATGATATTCAACCTGTCATGCCTACTAATGTCGTGCGTGCCGGAGCTCCTCCAAATATCCAATCTATGATTAGTGAAGTCACTGCAGAAGGTAAAAGCTTGAAATAGTGTCGTTTCGTCGAACTCACACTCCCCTCTTTTTTTTTTTTTTTTTTTTTTTTTTTTTAGTGCCAAGTAATGAATTTGGCTACTATCAGTATCAAACAGACAAGCCTGGCGGGGAAAAGGAAGAAATTGAAGAAGCAATTGTCAAAGCGTTGCCAAAGCTACCCAAAAGTAAGGAAATATATAGAAATATATACATATACCTATACATATATGTTTATTGTGTGTGCGACGGATGGATATTTATACCTAGTATTAATTTATGTCATCGTTTTTTTTTTTTTTTCATTTCTCGTTAGCTCATCCTGACCATCGACATATTACAGTTCCCAGTGTCATAGAAGATCAGCGGGTTTGGATTCGGGTGCATCCTACAGATACCGGGAAAGCATTGGCTTCTCGGATTCATATTGTGGCCACATACAAAACACGGAAGATTCTCAGTATCACTACAGACAAAGGACGATTGATTGCTCTTGATGATACGCCGGTATTTCAAGATTGGGCGGGTGTGATGGAAATGGAAGATGGGACCCCATGGAAGGTGGAATGGACTGTCATGGATCATAATCTCTGGGAAGGACCCAAGGAATTTTTACGTTACCTGAAGGCCTCATTACGATCTTGAAGAAAGAAAAGACCAACCATCATACCCTATTGTTTTTAGTTTCTCCCCTCCTCCTCTTGCCTCCCTATATTCATCAGTCATTTCTTTTTATTCATATATGTTAGATGTAGTTTAGGTTCGAACCCTATTTTTTATTTTTTATTTTTTTTATTATTTTTATTTTCTTACATATTATTGTTGTACTTTATTACTACTATTTATCATTCCAATGCACAGTTACTCTATCTATTTTAATCAATAAACGAAAAGCTCATTTTTATACTATTATCTTATCTTGTCTCAAACCAAATATCGGAAAGGCGTGAAAAGGTGGTGCTGATAAGGGTGGCATAGTACTGTACTTTACTGTACAATGAATATACTGTATCTCTGTGTGTCCATGTTATTATTTAAAACAAAGAGTGCTGTGTGCGACGTAGCAGCAGACCTATCTACAAGTCTTTTATTATTGGCCGCGGGGAAATGCACTTTACCAGATTCATTCAAGCAGTGTGTTATTATCACAAAAATAATATGCAGGGAGTTGGCGGGGTATGAATACCTTTTTGTACTGTGGGTGTGGCTTTCGACACTTATAAAAGTCGAAATAAAAAGTCGATCAATTTTGTATATTTCTTTCGTCTCTCCCACGCTCATCTTTTTTTTTTTTTTTTTCACGTATTATATATATCATGGACCCTTCAAAATGGATTGATGTTACTGTTGACAAGAACCATTATTCTTTAGACCATTTTGTCATTCCTAAACATTACGATCAAGATTTGTCTAGTATCTTGATTCCTCATGGTGTTATCATGGTAAGACCAATACGCTACGTTTGTTTCAGGGTCATTGAATCCATCTCACCGATATTTATCGCAATTCTATTTCTATTATATAGGATCGCGTACAAAAGTTGGCACGTCTTATTGTTGACGAAAACGATGGTCCTTTAGGTAACTCAACGGCGGCAAGGGAGGAATTATCTTTGGGTACTTTATTCACATGAAATCTCACATCGCCTTCTCTCATTTATATTGCATACAGTTGTGTGTTGTATCCTGAAAGGCGGTCATCAATACTTTGCCGATTTGATCAACTGTATCAAGAAACTCACAACAACACGTGGTCACTCTATCCCTTTAAGTTTGGAATTCATTCGTGTCAAGTCTTACCAGAATGACCAATCTGTGGATGTGAAAATTTCATTGACCGAGAATGAACTGAAGGATTTTGAAGGAAAGGTAAAGGGTAACAAAGTATGAAGCGTATGTGTGTATTTAAGCTCACTTTTATGTTGGTGTGTACTCGTAGAACCTTCTGATTGTCGAAGATATTATTGACACGGGAAAAACTATGGTTGCATTATTGGATCGTCTTCAAACTTACAAACCCAAAGATATCAAGGTCACTAGTTTGTTGATCAAGAAAACTGAACGAAGTAATGGTTATATCCCTCATTATGTTGGTTTTGCTATTCCCGATGCTTTTGTGGTTGGTTATGCTTTGGACTACAACGAACATTTCCGTGATCTTGATCATATCTGTGTTATCAGCGTAAGTCTGGGAACGAGCATAGACCGGAGGGAGGAGCGGGGGAATATACACTTGGAAAACCAAAACCAAAAATAGACGTTGGAACTAGAACTGATACCGCAAATTTTTATATAGGACCACGGCAAAGAGGCATATGCCGTATAATAGTTTATTAGTTGTTGTTGATTTCTATATATGTTTGATGATTTGAAATAAAAAATTGATATTTATTATATTTTGACTCTATGCATGATGTTGGATGATATTGGGGATGGGGAAAGAAAGGAAGGTGAAGAGACCGGAGATCAAAATAAGGAAGTGTGGTCAGCAACAATGTATTGCAATTTACAGTATATGATGAGTACGATCGGTGATCAATCATTGTAGGTCCTCGCATCATGAATCATTTTTGTTTTTTCCTAAATGTACCCTTTAATTTAAAAAATCATTCTCAATATTGTCTGATATAAAATATTTGATGCCCTAATGGTACCTTATGTTAGACTAGTGTATGGTGTAAACAGCATTCCTTTGAACACAATATGAATTATTTTCAAGTATGTGGTGAAATGGTCATTGAAAGGGGGGGTGAAGGAAGAAGAGGAAGAGGTAGAGTCCATCAAAATAAAAAAAGACATTGGTTGAATATTGACAGGAATTCCAATAAATGATGGATGTTTTTCCCAAGTCACTGGCTACGATATTCAGAAGGCGAGGAGAAAATGAATCAATGAAGTCAATAGACAAATTCTTAGGATATCAGTACAAGAGTACTCTACGTAAAATAAAAGGATTTTTTCTTATCCTAACGCTACCATATTTAGAATAATAGGCACGAATTAAACATCTCTGTGTTTTGGCAGCATGTAGGAAGATATTATATCTGCTAAAATTTGATAGATATTTCTTGTGAATATGTCTCCAAAAATAAAATAAAAATATATGGTCAAGGTGAAGAGCAAAGAAAATTAACAGTAGGGAGGCAAGGGGAAGAGGAAAGTCAAAGAGAAAAAAAAAACACATATACGATAGACATGGTAAATACAAGAAGGACAAAACACATAGTTTATTTCAACGGTAAAAAAGTAAACGATGCGAAACTAGCGCTAATTTATTTTTAAGCTAATGTAATAACAGATTCCGTAACATCAATACAACAAAGTGGGTGAGGCAGCAAGAATCCCAGATCCAAAATGAAAGGGTTTCCCCATGCTCTTTGTATATCCCTGTTCAAAACCCCTCTAATTCCACTATACACTACTAATCCAAGACGAAAATTTACCGATGAAGTCCACCATGAAAAAAAAATAAAAAAGAAAGAAAAGGTTTCAAAAAGAAACAAAAAAAGTTCTCAAATTTTACACCTTTATTTTAAACTCAGTCACCGAAGAACTAATATTCTTGGCTTTTTATTCTATATGCGAAAGCCTGACTGTATTTGACCAGAAAGATTTTATGTTTATTGAGTTAGATATTATGAATTATATATATACATGTTGAAATGATGGAATGGACATATAAAAAAATGACAATTGTTTGCGTTCATAGATTAAAAAAGTAAAAAATAAAAAAAGGCGTAGAAAAAATAGGGACCATAATTACTTGAGTTAAGGGAAGAATACTGATCATAATGAAAGAGTTTGGAGATCTATATAGTTATCATAGTCAAAGAAGGGGAGATTGGCAGTGCTTAAAAATGAAGGGTCAATGTCCATCCATGAATCAAGAGCCAGAGGTTGGGATACATTATAACTGGGATCAAAATCGAAGAGTGGATTGTATAAATTGGGATGATTATCACTGTTGAGTGGAAGAGTGGGAAAACAAAAATCATTTTTGAAAAGGACAGACAAAGGAGAGGTTTGTGGCGATAAGCTATCAACGGAAGAGGAGATAGAACAGGGTGATTGCGATAAATTACAAGAAGAAGTATCATTGGGCAAATCTTTATCATTATCCGATTGAAGTTCATCATCACCAAGCCAATGCTTCAGGAGCTCTTTGTTTGCTTGAGCCTTGCGTCGGAGTACAGTTGCATCCTCTTTACGAATATAGGGTCTGACATGACGGTCTGATTTTTTGATAGGCTCATACTTGTAATTTGGATGTCTAAAATAAGTAATAGTGTTATATTAGCACGAAGGTCAATCTTCTATTACATTGTTCGTGCATAATTTTTTAAAAACAAAAAATAAACTTACAATGACTTGTGCTCCGCCTTCTTTTTTAAAGCGATCTCTATGTAAGGTTTTTTTTCTTCCTCTGAGGCTTCCTTCCACCATTTCGCAATCACTTTTGAAATATCTCGGTGGTTTAGTTTTGGTGATTGTGCTGCAATAATTGGATACTTGTCTAAACGGAAAGCCAAAAAACAATTGATAGGTCGGGGTACCTTGGATTTCGTTGATTTTCGAGTGTTGGACTTTGAAGTTCGCATATTGTAAAGAAAAAAATTAAATCAATAAATTACAACTGAAAATAAATGCTGTATAAACTTTGAAAACAAAGACGAAGTATGATATGATAGAGAATTTGTTGGAAAAAAAAAATATAAATTCAGTCGTGGTTTATATATGTTTTTTTTTTTGTTTTTGTTTTTCATTGTGATACCCCTTATCATGAAAAGGGAGTTTGGCAAAAAACGATTCAATGGGTTTGTGCTCTATGTGTGGTTTGTGGGTTGTTTCTATGTGCAGATTTTTTTAAGAAAAAAATATTCTCATCAGTACGCGTAAAAAGGGGCAAACAAATAGTTTCTTCTAGACGTGCGTCAATAAAAAAAATAACCTTTTGTTTACTACTAAACAAGGCAAGAAACGAGAACGGATGCGATCAGCCAGCCAATCAAATCGGTTAAAAGCAAAAGCTGCCAAAGGTTGTTTCCGGTCATTTGCCTGTTTTGGTCAATCTCCGCAAACCAAGTCTTTAGTCACAGTTGACCCTTTGAAAGATGAATATCGATTTATATTTTCCTTGTTTTTTTTTTAGCAAGTTGTCATTGTGCTTGTTAGTGACCGTAATAATAAAAGTGAGGCCACTGAAGAATCATGCAAATGGTCGGTGTTTCAATGGTATTTTTCTCGAAACTTTACTGTACCAAATTGATACTTGTATATGACGACCTAGTACATATCATCTATACAGCTTGACATATCGCTGCAAATTATCTTTAAATGATGGATTTTATTTTTACTGAATTTATGTTTATATAGTACAATATTTGAAGTAAGTATATGTCATGCCGATGAAACAAAGAAAGAATGCCCAAGATATATCACTGTTAAGGATACGCTATAATTTGAAAAATTGACCTCTCCCTTATGGTCCTGTAGCTTAAAATACTGTACTAAAAAAAGTGGGGCACATTTCCCAGCTTTTTTGAATGGTTCCGTATTCTGCAATATTCATTCACCTAATGCGAATTTTTCTTACAACACCCCTGTCTCTCTTTTTTTTTATTGCCCCTTTTTTCCGACTATATGTAGTGAGAAGTCGTCCCCTGGATGATTCCGTTAAGTGTTTTCGATCATTTGTGCCCATGTGCTTGGTCGTCATTCTTTATTTTAAATGGATTGACTCTAACAGATCCCACTCCTGAGGCTAACCCCTCCTTTTTTCGACTTCTCGTTAAAAATAAAATTCGGTGATTGTCCTTTTATGTCTACCCACAGCAGGCGCCCATCAGTACAGTGCTTTAGAGTAGCCTGCGTACCAGTCTCATTATTATACTGCTTATTGATAAAGAAAATGCCCATAATCAGAGGTTATTTATTCCATTCATGATCTGGTATCAAGAACTTTATCGTTACACAAGTTAAAAAAATGCTCAGATGGACTCACTACAGGTGCTGGTCCGTTCCAGGTACCATTTGACGGATTTTAAATAATAATTGTCTCCTTTTTTCCTGGGATCACTCATTTTAAGTGTAACTGTAGCCATGACTGGAAAATAATGTGTATGACAGGAGACCGATATCAAGTCAGTTTACTCTTTCTGTTATACTGCACTGTACGATACTCCTTTTTTTTTTTTTTTGGTTGGCTCCTATGTTTTTTATTAAGAGACACCTAAAGAGAAGCTTACGATATATACCAATATTAAAATAAGTAGTATATTATTGCAATAATTGTTATTATTTGCATTATTTATCATGCCATTATTCTTCACTGGTCGATAGTGACATTCATTGTCGACCTCAATTTTACCAAAAAGGAATGAAAAAGAATATTCAATTCACATCCCGTCATTTGAAAATGTAATACAAAGATGCATTCATGTTGTACTGAGTGTTACTTAATGGACAGTCTAGATACATAATAAATTGTATGGCTCAGCTTTATAGGTTATATGATACTTCAGCTGCCATATAAGATGTTTGATTTATAGCGCCTGCCGACCTACAGCGTGGGCTATTTCTGGCTGCATGGTGACCACAGTGGTCATTAAAAGTCCGCATAAACACTTTTCCACGAGAGCCCTTTTTTTCATTTCTTTCTTTCCCGTTTACCACTTTTTTTTTTTTTTTTTACACCCTCTGACCCTTCTTCTCCACTCTTTCCCGCATACAATACATTATTATTTCTCCATTCCTTAACACTATCATTACATAGCACCCATAATGAACTCTGCACTATTCTCTTCTACCATGGATGATCATCAGTCGAAACAACACCTCTTGACAGTTGAAAAACAATACATGGATCTCTTAAATCTCATAGTCACGGTAAGTCGCCACATACACACATACACACTGGTGTATATTATATATATATATATATATATATTCCTCAATTTTATTAATGCCAGGTTTTTCTCATTTATAGAAGTTGGCAGGGGAAAAGGAAGTGGCCCTCAGAAACTGGTTATCAACCATCGAAATACTTGAAAAATACCATCAAGATTTATACCAAGTACGTTAGCAAATACCACCTCAAGTTGTCTGCAATAGATTGTCGGTAGGCTTATATCTTTTTATATTATATTTATAGAAATTGGACTCTTCTGGCCAAAATATTAGAACTGTGGACATTATTATAGACTGGGTAAGGAAAGGAGCTTGAAAAAAGGGGTGGGTGTGTTTAACAAATAGAGAAGTATAGTGTGATAAGGGTGGTTGAAAAAGGGGAGTGGGAGGTTAAAGATGAATATTACTTGAGGAACTAACATACTTGAAACCTCATAGGGAAACTCTTTAGAAACACCTTATATGAATTATTTGAAATCGTATGACATCGTCCAAAAGCAACATGAAAACCTACTCTGCGCATCAATCAAAAACATCATCAAGGTAACAAATATTAAATATTCAAGACACGTTGGAAAAAAATCTGGGTCAGGCTTCATTTGTGAAACCCCTTTGTCTAAACTGTTCCTCCTTTTTATGACTCAATCAATAGCATTTGCCGACAACATCACCCTTCAACTCCATCGATACTTTATTGGCTGCACCTTTTGATCATTTGAAATTATACAAGTCTATCTTTTCAGTAAGTTTACAAACAACTTTAAAAAATTAAAAATAGGGTACATCAATACTATCCCTTTTTCTTCTCTTCTTTCTCTGTCGCTTATTCTTTTCTTTCTATTTACTTTTTTTTTTTTTCAAAAAAAATTATAGCCTTTACTAGAGTCTTCTGATTCATCGAAACAAAACACTCTCAAGCAAGTCATTCAAACCATCGACACAGTCCTCAAACAAAGTCCCCAACGTATGGTTAACTCAGCAACTGCAACGGATTTAGTCTCCTTCCAAAAGTACGTTGATTCTGAAAATGTGATTGATCTATTTACAGGAAGTCATTTGGTAAGTCTCACAAGAGGGGAGGGGGTGGTATTGATATTCTCAAAAACGAGCTCTAGCTAGTACCAAACACGAAACAAAGAATGGGGCGTATAGAACGGTATAATTAACCTTTGTTTGTCTGTTTTAGGATTATCAATTGCGACCAAGACCAGGAAAAATCGTATTACAAGATGACTTTTTGCTCTTGGCTGACAACAATGATCACCCTGCCCAACGAATTCATATGGTACTGACGACAGATATTTTGATGATATGTAAACAATTGGACGAATCAACTGGACGTTACGATCTTCTCTATCCTCCTTTAGCGGTCAATGACATTTTGGTACAGCCCCTTATGTTGGATCGTGAACTCATTGGCGAATACACTCTCCAATTCACAGTGCTCAGCAAAAATATGGCGGTTCGTGCTGAATCTCGGGAAGTACGGAATGCATGGACTGGTGTTCCATTGACAACAACTGCCAAGAATGCCAACAAAACAAGTATCCCTCTTATGAACGTTGTACGATTTTCTGAAACGGACAAAAACGGAGTTAACTTGAACACCAAATCGGACAATGGCGCGTTTCATAGAAATACACCACCTGCCGATTCATCTGAAAATGAAGACGAAAACGGTTTGAATGGAATAGCTGCACCAACACCCAAATCCGATCAACATTCCTTGGTTGGTAAGAAATCTTTGCCGACTGTCCCAGCACAACCGCAACCAGCAATGAAAGGCAATATTATACCACCTCCAAAAGATCTTACGGCACCTGTTATCAATATCGCTGCGCATGAAGACACCAAGATCAACACTCTTATGCAATCTACATCAAAGGAACATCAAAATATCAAACAACGGGGCTCCTCTATTCGTCCTCAACCATCCAACCCTCCCTATAATCCACACTCACCAGTTTCCTCAGGCATTGAATCAAAACCCTTACCTGGATCGACTTCTGCACGCAACCGAGTCGCTGGATCAGCTTCACAAAATCCTCGACCGCAAATGAATACTTCTCACGCATCTAATCGGGCCACACAATCATTTCCCCACCAACTACAACATCAGCACCCAAGGCAGTCAACATCATCATCGTCAATACCACAACAACACCAGCAACGTGGCTCTTCTCATGGTGCAGCAAACACACAGCATCGTCCAGCAGCAAATGGCCATAGTGCTTCAAGAACACCAATGTCGTCTCAATCTCATCCTTCCAATAGACCCAATGCCCCTCATCCCCATCCCCATCCCCATCCCCAGTCTCTGCATCATCAGTCTCAACAACGTCCACCTCCTCAGCAATCCCAGCCACGCTCTTCTCAACATTATCAACCACACCAAAGACCAGTCCAACATAATCCACACCACCAGCGACCTCCATCTCATCAACGTTTATCTCATCATCAGCCTCAACAAAGACCTCCTCAAAATTATCATTCTCAACAAAGACATCCTCAGCAGCGTCCTCCTCAACAGCGCCCTCCTCCATCCAATCACCAGCACAGTCAGCAGCAGCGACCTCCACCACCGCATCAACAACAACCTAGACCAAGACCACCGCATCATCATTCACAACCACCTGCCCCAGTGCCTACGAATACATCCAAACCTTTACCTCAAAACTTTAATAATACACCTGCTATTGCTGCTGTTGCCTCGCCATCTTCTCCCAGCACCTCAGCTCAACGACCCATGCCTCCCACGCCTCCTCCACAAAAACCTCAATTCAATGCTGCATTACCTAATCCAGATGGTGCATCTCAAATACGATCATCTCCCGTGGCTGGCTCTCAAGAGTCTTTTGGCTCCTCATTGCAGTTGTCTCCTGAAGATTTGGCCACTCCTCCTAGAAGTGTAAGTAAATATGAATAAACCTTTTTCCTTGTTGAAAAAACTAGTATTAATTTTTTTTTTTTTAGCCAAATCCTTACAACAATCAAACCAATGGAATCCGACAAGTCATCTTCCGCAATCAACAGTGTGAAGTCTTCAGATGGAACGACGAATCTTGGTATGCTGTGGATGGACAATGTTTACTAGAAGTACGTCAAACCTTTACGAACCGATCATGCATTGCTATTCGTGTGCAAACTACAGGTGAACTTTATCTGAATGCTTGGGTGCTTCCTCAGACGCAGATTCGATTGGCGTCACCCACTGATGTCAGCTTGGGTTTGGTGATGGGATCGCAGCAGGAAACGTATCTTGTCCATTTTGAACAATCCTCAGATGCAACGGAACTCAACCAAGTGCTTCAAAAGATGCATCATGCGGCAGTTATGGCAGCTCGACAACCCAACGATGGACAAAGAACATTACGAGGGGACCCACCAACGGAAATGATGATGTATGATGATGATGAAATCGAAGAGTCCGTAGCAGCAGTAGCGACAACAACAACGGATGGATCTACTGCTGTTGGGCGAACGCTGACGCGCAGTAGTTCATTGATGCAATCTGGCCAGGAACCCACCCCGATCCCGCAAACCTTACAGCCTGCGATGCAATGCAAATGCAAGTTATTTGTGCAGAATGAACACTCGAACTGGAGTAGCTTTGGCAGTGTACAGCTGGTGGTGTCCTTGCAAGTACCTAGTCGACGTATGCATATTCAAATTGATCATGACAAGAAACGTGGCCTCAGCAAAATTATTCCTACCGGCGGCAGTAGTGCATCTCCTACGAGTCCCTCATCGTCATCACCAAACACCTCCGACAATGGAACCAATAGTGCTACTTCGTCTTCTTCGTCGCCTGGAGGCACGGTGGTGGCTGCCACTTCAGCAAACACTCTTGTTAGCGCTACTGTGTACAGCAACAATGTCGAACGTCTTGGCGCCAAACGGATCTCATTTTTACTGGTCAACGAGCGGGAACGCACGTCAAGTATGGTGTACATGGTCCAACTGCGAGAAGAGGAATCTGGCAACACTTTGTATGACTATTTGAAGATCAAGAACGCGCAAAATGGATGGTAGATATTTTTTGTAGATTCCCCCAACCAACTTCCTCACTCTTTCTCTCCTTTTACTCTTTTTTTTTTTTACACACTCCTTTTTTATTCTCAAACCATCGTCATTCTTTTTTTTTTTTTTTTCCTTTCTTAAATTTAGTTTACCCCAATTGTATCCTTGCAATGCATTATTTTTTACATGTATACACAGTCCCCCTATCCATGCTTTTTTTTTTTGTAAATGATTCCCACTAGTCATTAGCTTATTCATCTCATATCTTAAATATTCCAAACCCCCTTCCTTTCATTCGGCATATCATTTTTTACCTACAATAATAAAATCCTTTTGACCCAATACATATCACACGTGCCATCAATAACCTTTATTATGTATATAGCCTTGTTTATCTTTTTTTTTTTTTTTTTTTTTTTTTTTTTTTTTTGAACAGTTTTATTATATAACTACAACTCATAAATATATATACGATAGGTTGTTTTTACCGCGCATGATATACCAGGATATATCCTTTTCCCTTGCATTTTGCTTTTACATCGTCAACCGCACTTCTTCATTTACAGTATAAAATAAAAACAAAATAAAATGAGATGGACATATTGAGTGAGTTCAGTCTATTGCCGACTACGCTGGTGACAAAATCTAGTTTGCTTAATATGATTCGTAGAATGGCGATAAGACCGCGCTTCATATCAAGTAATCAAAACTCTCAGCAAATAATTAGACCTCAGAGAGGGAGGGGCAAGTAATCATATATATGCTAGAATCAATACAAAATATTATATAGTTAAGATTACACACACACACACACAGCACGATTTATATTTATTTGTATAGTTGGTTGAACAAAAATATAACTACCTTTGATAGGAAGTGATCTAAGATTTACTAACTAGCTACTGGATCATGGGGGGGGGAGGCAATAGTTACGGTGAGTGAATTAGAGAGCAAGTGTTTGGAGGGCACACCCAGAACAGATACAATAGCGGCATTGTTTAATATCAGGCGGCGGTAAGTACGTGTGTGTATGTGAGTAAACGGTGAATAGGTGAGAGCAAGGCGGGGGTGGTTAGTTGATGCATGCTAGTAGATATTAAAATTAAAAAAACAAGGAGTTGAATGTAAAGGAGACTTCATGGTGGAGCATGAGGGAGCATAAAATGAGACCTGTGGAATGGCTAATTGCTATTTTAAAGGGATTTTTGTAAAATGGGGTCTAAATATATTGTACAAGGTAGGTGAAAGACCAAAAGGCAAATCTAATATTGAAGCGCAATGACAGCCAACTCGCTTTAAATGAGCCTGATGATACTAATGTAGGAAATGTTTGCAGAAGGCATAAAAAAATAATAATGGGACACGTTTAATTGAAGTAAATAAAAAGAGACATGTTTTATTCATATGAAGATACAAACTATGGACAAGCTAATACTAAACTAAGCTAATGAAGGCTCCAAAAAACTAACTAATGATGCCTTCAGATCCTACATCCAAAATGAAAGGGTTTCCCCATGCATCTTGTAATCCCAGTTCTGAAATCTATTCTAAACTAGCCTTGATACTAATCTAAGATCAACATAGATCCAAAAAAATTCAAACGAGGAAAAAGAAAATACGCAAAAATAAAAATTCCACGTGGGCGGGATTTGAAACATTCTGTTGCGAGCGCATGGAATATTGTCAACAAATTCACCCAGAAGGATGCATTCCAATATATGGCACCAATACCAAAACCATGGACTCAGCTACAAATTCAAGCAATACATAAATGATAGATAGAACCTGGTTCAAAGAGAGAGAGAGAGAGAAAGGCTGTCAGTAAGCTTCACTTCCACCATAGTCGCTTTTTAATTCATACAGCGTAAGGTGTAGATAGTTCAATAAAAAAAAAAAAAAAAAAAAAAAAAAAAAACCACCTGGGGAGAGCCAAGTCGCATAGTTAGTTACGTTAAGAACGCCGTCAATCTAAAAACAAGAAGAATATACAATGAGTATAGCCTGCTTTCAATATAGTCGTCCTCTATTCGTATCGTGTCTTACATTTGAAAAGATATAGAATCTTGTTCATTGAAAAGCATCTGGGAGCCAAACGGTTTTTTTAATCGAAATGAAATAGAAAATGAAAAAAAAAAAAATCGGGACCTGCAGTTCAGTGAAATCATTTCGAATCCCGCGCACTTAAATTGTTACTTCTGCCCACTTTTATTTTTTCGTTCTTTTTCTGCGTTTCTCCTTGCCATTTAACTTCTCTGGGGTTATGGTGGTCTTAGATTAGTGCCAGGACTAGTTTAGAAGGGGTTTCAGCTCAGGGATTACAACATGCATGGGGAAACCCTTTCATTTTGAATTCAGGAACTGAGGCAACATTAGTTGGCTTTTGGAGACTTCTTTAGTTTAGTTTAGTGTTAGCTTGTCTCTATATATGAATAAAATATGTCTCTGTTTAATTGTTTGAATGAAATATGTCTCATTAGTCTTTCTTATGTTTTGCACAATAGAATTGTTTTCTTTATTAGCAATCAATCCCGTTTGATCAGTATTTTGATCGCTTTTTGTGCTTCAGTAATAAATATCCTTCCAGTCTTTATTACGCTTTGTGCAGTATATTAGATATCGTTTTGTGATCGCGTCTTTATATTAGAAATGGATATTCCTCTAAACTCCCATTAGTCTCCTTATTAATCTCCCACTTACTACCTCCATTAGATCGCTCCATTTAATATCTTGTGACAATGAACATCTCGTCTTTAATTTAGTGCCTATCTATATACTTCAATAAAATACTCTACTTAATTAACTAATTAACTAGCTATTCTATGACCCAAATGATAGTGAGAAATGTCGCTATTGTTGATCTTTTGTGAGCGCCTTATCGATCACCTCACCCACCCTGTCCACTTTTGCTCACTTCCCCAGCCCCCTCTTTAAAGCCCAAACGACTGGTTAGTCAGTCTTGGATCATATAATATGAAATGGAGACATGCTGTTTTGATATACCAATCAATACTACTGAACCTAGGCCATACCACCAGTGTAATCTTTACTATAAAAAATTATAGTCTTCGCTTGACTAGATATATGTATATATCAGTTCATTGTTTTTATTACATATGACATAACAATAAAAATCAAATGAAAATCACTGAAACTCTGCGGAAATGTCACCAAAGTGTGGAGTATGGCGAGTGTGTAATCCCATCCCATCAAAAACCCCACTTTAATGACAAATTTAAAAGATATATATTCATTTATAGTATGTCATATAAAACTAACTGTCACTTTAATAAAGTACAATATATACCATAAAAAAAATCACCTCTTCCCGCCTTTTTTCAAATAAAGTATCCACTTTCCCTATCAATCAAACAATTTCAAATAAAAGCGCAAATAAGCAAATTGCTCTAGTGACATGGTATGATAATAATTTTATTATATAAAATATTAAAAAATAGGACATGGAATGCCACGCTATAATACACTACACTACAATCTTAATATGAAGTTAAGCTAATGCCAAAAGATGTACAAAAAACTAAAAAGAAAAAATATCATGGTATATAGTGCTAGTTTGTCATTGAAGAAGCGATAGAACCATTCTTGGGGCAAATCATTCTTTTATAATCCTTGATGGTACCGCTAAACTTGCTGAGAACACCTTTGTCACAAATCCAGATTTCATCACAAACAGTAGTGATAAAACGTTCATCGTGAGATACAATAATTACACCACCGTTGAATTTATCCAGTGCGTCTTGTAAGGCGTCCATTGATTCCATATCCAAGTGATTTGTAGGCTAAATTGGGTCGAATATAATAAACAGATGAATAAACATTGGACAAATTTGTTTTTGGGGATGAGAGAGGGGTTGGGGGTTGGGAGAGGTACAAAAAAAAAAAAAAAATCATAAATATAGCGAAATCAGTTTTAGATTACTTACTTCATCAAGTACAAGCACATGAGGACGCTGGGCACTGAGACAGGCAAACGCTACACGAGATTTTTGGCCGCCAGATAAAGTTCGCATCACTTGTAGGCCAAGCATTCCAGTAATACCGAAGGAGCCCAAAATGCGACGGTATTCTTCTTCGTTTTTTCCAGGGAATTTCTCGGCCATGAATGCCACGGCTGATTTCGACAAATCCAATTGATCGATGTGGTGTTGGGTAAAATAAGCAACACGAAGGCGGCCATTTCGGAATACAGATCCACTTATTGGTTTGTTTTCTTCGGCCAGTAATTTGAGCATCGTAGATTTACCTAAATTTTGTTTAAAAAAAAAAAAAAAAAAAAAAATAGTTGTAACCATTGATCCCTTTCAACTTTTTTTTTCTTTTAATTTATCCTAGCTTACCTGCACCATTCGGACCAATAATGGCTACCCGTGAGTCCAAACGCAAGTCCAAATTGATATTTTGTATAATGATACGCTGAGCGGTATAGCCAAAAGTGACTTCATTCATTTGCAAAATAGGTGGCGACAGTTGTTCAGGTACTGCAAATCGGAAAGTAATCAGTTTTTCATCGTCCGGGGGTTCCAACACAGGAAGTTTTTCCAGGATCTTGAGTTTTGATTGCGCTTGAGGTCCACGTTTTGCATTATAGCGCCATCGATCAATATAGTCTTGTAAGTGCTGACGATACTGCATTTGTGCTTCCCATTCGCGGAATAGAGCTTTATGGCGTTCAGCTTTTGTACCGTCAAAGTTGCTAAAGTTGCCTTTGTAGTAATCCAGTTTTGCAGAGTGCATGTGAATAATGTCAGTAGCTACTTCGTCCAAAAATTCTTTTTTTTGAAATGATAAAAAATAAAAGAGATGTGAATAATAATGCTATTTATCCTATGTTGCTATTGTTGTTGTAGTTGTAGTTGTCGCTTTTGTAGCCTTACCTCTGTCGTGTGATACAACTAATAATGTATTTGGCCAACTCTGAAGATAATTTTCCAACCAAACAATAGCAGGAATATCCAACATGTTGTCTGGTTCGTCAAGCATGAGCACATCAGGTTTACAAAATAGAGCACGAGCTAACGAGATACGCATACGCCAGCCGCCAGAAAATTCCTTAGTAGGTCGTTTTTGATCAGGAGCCGCAAATCCAAGACCAGCAAGAATAGCAGATGCCCTAATAATGATAATTATAAAAATCAGTGACTTTTTCATGTAAATAAATATGTATCACAGAAACCAAAACTTACTTCGCTTCAGCTTTGTCACTTTCGATATCTTGTAATTTGTTGAACACTTCCTTCAATTTATTTTGGCAAACATCCAGTTGGCCATCCAGAGATACCTTGTTGTTGTTGTTGTTTAAAGAGGTGTTGTTTTGTTCAGCTTCAATTTCAGCAATTCTTGCATTTAAGTGTTGTTCCTTTTCCAATAAATGTTCACGCCAGACATCAGCACGAAGGACCATATCAAGAGCTGGAGTATCATCTGCAGCCACCTATTTAAAAGAAATTAAAAAAATCAATAAACCATACACATTTTAAAAAAATCGCATATGTAACTTACTTCTTGTTCGACGTAAAGCACAGAGATATGCTGAGGGACATTAATTTCACGACGAGCCATAGCACGAAGCAACGTTGATTTCCCAGTACCATTCTTGCCCACCACGCCATAGCGGCGACCAAAGGTGATAGAGAGAGTAGCATCAGTCAGAATACGGCGGCTTGCAAATGATATGTCAAAGTTTTCAATTTTGATATCCTTATTCTTGCCCTTGGTAGAAGTGTAGTCCAAGATGGGGTTGTACAGTTTGTATTCTTCACGCAATTGACGCTCGGATTCCAGTAAGCGCGATACTTCGTATTCCACACGTTGATTAGTTCGCTCCAGACGTTTGGCCATCTTGTTGGCAATCTTGGCTTCGGCTTTGCGTAGTTTTTCTTGATTAACTTGAGACAGGACACGTCGGCGACCTGAGGAGACATGGTCGAGTTCAACTTTAGATTTATTCAGGGACACAGTGGCAGACACACTTGCTTGGCAACCCATGGTGACGGCATGATCCAACTTTGATGATGCTGAAGATGTCGTTGTTGTTTTTGCTGTTGCTGCCGTAATTGCGCTATTTCTGGTGTACATCTTGGTGAGTTCCGCACATAGATCATCAATACGTCCTTCGTCCCCAACAACATCAACCAAGATCGGCTTGACAAATTCATAAATGGCATCATGATCGTCTTCGAAATCGCCTTCATTCAAGTAGCCATTAATATAGTCAATGATAGCATCGTCTGCATCGGGAACGGTTTGTTGTATTAACGCAAGCGCCATTTTTGTTGCTTTTCAAGGAATAACTGAAGTTAAAAAAAATTCAACAGCATGAAACGGAGTATATATACAAAATGTCTGCTGCGGCATATTGAATTCGGAATGTCGGTAAAACACCACTACCAACCCCAAGAGCATAATTTTTTGATTGAATGAATTGTATATTAAGTAAAATAAAAATAAAAATAAAAACAAAACAAGGAATATAGATAAAAATCATCGTACTATGCTAAGATAAGCCAAACTGTACAATACTATACTATACTGCTAACCCATTTGACTAAGAGGATGAGCTTGATACTTTTTCAGTGGAGACAAGAGGAGTGGTTGTTGAGCCGACATCATCGACTGGCTGCGGCGGGATAGACAACAGAGGCAGGGCAACAAAATGATTACTGTGGCGCAGAGAGAATTTGACGGCAGAAACAAGGACCGAGAGCCAAAACATGAGAATTGTCAAATAAGTCACGAGGGAACGAGGTCCAAACATAGATGGTCGCAATAAGTGTAAAATCAACATGATCAAAGCAAATACTACAATAGGTGGGACAGCACGAACACGCAATGGCTTTTCCACAATAAAGGGTGTAGATTTCTTATTGACACGGTAGTTCCCCAAAAACAAATCGTATCCATCTTGACGACTACCATCCATGAAGTTGTTCTTGACGTAACGGGTAATAGAATTGGAAAGATCCTGAAGGGCCCCAGCCTTTGTACGTTCACCCGTTCTATTAAAAGAATTATTTTATACATATTAATACCGCAATATCCCTATATTCCTCCTCCTCCTCCTCTTCTTCTTCTTCTTGGTCCATCTGTTTTACCTAGTAAAATCAGTCTTGAGTGCACCAGTGCCAGAATACATACAACTAACACGATCAGCATTATCCGCCCATACTAAAGAAAAAGAAATGCGTGGTAAATCGATGAGTGTCCGTTTGTCAGGATAAAATAAGTAAAATTCATTACCATTTCTAAATCCAGTCATAAAACTTGATGAATTGTTCAACTCGTCTTTGGCATCCAGAATTCCCAGTTCACGCAATTGTTCAGTCAACACCCATTTTGCCAGAGAGCTTTGAACCACATTGGTACGATCCAAACAATCCATACAATTTGTTCTAACAACAGACGATTGCTTCTTGGTACTTTCGCCCACGGAGTTGAAATGGAAGTAACTAGTACCAAGAAAAAACATTACAAAAAAGTTCAAAAAAAATGTCAGTTAGATTTTGATATCTTCACCCTCACCCTTTCTCATGTTTTATTTTCTTATTACCCTTGTTCCACCATACGATCCTTCAATTCATCTACCAGTATTTGAATTCGATGCCATCGCATCTTGCTGCATTCTTTATGGAAATCAAAGTGGGTATAGTGCAAGCGAGGATCATTGAGTTGCTTGACCACATTTGCATAAGCTTGAGCCATAGGTAGTTCGTATCCTTTAGTATTGACAAGGTTCACCAGTATTTGAGGGCCATAAATGGAGATTTGTTCGTCAAAGTGTGCCCTAGCAGAAGCCGCCTAGAAGCAATAAAAACGAAAAGGGTGAGTAATGTATCAGAGTTAATGATTTACGTATAATGTTCACCTACGCTCTTTTTGGAATCACCAACCCACAGACGAGGAGTATACTTGAGGTTGACAATCTGAGCCCAATAAACAGGAATAGAGCCACGAGTTTGTACAAAGGATAGTAGTTCTTTACCAACAAGAGGGAGTTTCGCATCGGGACCATCATAAATAACCACTTGTTCAGTTTCAACGTAGTTGGAGACATGACCGTGAGCATCAATACCTCGGGAGAAATAGCGTGTACCTGGACGGTGGCGGCTACGACGGGTGATCAGACCAAAAACAAAAGTCGCCTTTTTAACCTGAGAGACGCGGAACTCGATAACTAAAAGAAATCAAAAGAGGGGCAAGAGAAAAGTCAGTATAATTTCAAACGCTATCTTTGAATGTCTTAGAGAAACGTACATCCTTGCAAAAGAGGGAGAATGAAGGATCCAAACTATTCAAAAACAACAACCAAACCATTGATTATCAGGGCTATCAGAATATTCATATTTATACAGATACTTACCTCGGGTTTGCTGTTGGCAGATTCGATGAGCTTGGTCGAGATAAACTTGTTCCAGTAAAATCGTTCATCAGCCTACAGTGTTCCATAAAAAATAATGTCAATGAGCTTTTTTGCCGATCGACTACACCCCAATCTTAATATTGTTGCGTCAATCCCACTCCCCCTGCCTTTCCGTCTCCTCCTCCTCTAGCTTACCCGTTTCCAAAGAGGTTCCTTGTGATCCGACTCAGCCTGTCGTTGTAACGCATTGGTAACGTCAAATCCATGAGAGTAATAGAGCGCGCCAGATTTGAGGTGTTGTTGTAACAAATCCACATAGGAGCTTTCATCATTTTGCTGCTGGCTTGTCAAACCAGAGAGACCATGGGCTAAAGGAATGATTTCAAACGCACTGGCCCGGTAGATCTGCTTTCCCTGAATAGCACATATGTTTTCTCGTCCAGTAATAACGATCAGATATTCCCCTAAAGCATCACAAAGATAAAAACAGCAGAACGACGGGAGTCAGGATCAGCATCACGTTGAGAGAGGAGAGGAGTAAAGAGTGTTATGAATTCCTTACCAGCTTGAAGTTGGATAAATCCAACCAATCCGTAGATGACAGATGTCGCCAATTGTTCAGTGATAGGGGGTACAGAGTCTAATCATGAAGAGATTGTTATTAATAAGCACTTTGATTATGTCAATTGTTCCATCATCTTTTGTTTACCAGTAAGTTCAATCGCACTCGTGTCTCTATTGATGAATAACTTGTTCAAAGTTGGGTCATCTTGTTCCACCACAAAAGATGCCTTTGTTGTATACCTATGAATCCATGAAGAAGCGTATTTTTAGTACAAGAAAAATAATCCAAGTAGATCAAAGCACATACAATTTCATATCAGTATATTTATATGTAAAAATAAGAAAGAGGAGAAAGAAAGAGATAAGAAATTAAAATAAAACCCCTTTTTTGAGTTTTTGGTCTGTGTTGATTTTTCACGAGTGATACGATCGCTCTTTAAAATCCTAACACATGAAGTCTGAAAAGATCACATGTGTGTGTGATTTGTAGGAGACACAGGCAGCAATCGTCGTTGGGGTAAGAAAGACAGGCATGAAACAACAAAATGTATTTTATAAAAATAATATATTTTATTAGAAGAGGATACAATGGTGTAAAACATATATGTACACATAAAAAAAAAAAAAAGAAGCAGAGAGAGAATGAGAATGAATCAAGTCTAAACTAAAAATGAATAAAGAGTGGGAAAGGGATAGGGTAGGTGGCGGGAATCAAGTATATGCATAATAAAAATAACTAATATATAAAATTACTGAGATAAGGTTGCAAAATGCTATGTCAAGGAAGAGAATGGAAGAGGGGCCAGGTAAGTAAATTCTAATTGCTTTCTTCACCCAGATCGAAGTCTTCTATCACAGTAACGGTCGTCAGAGATTTGGCTGATTTAAATTCCTCCACCTTGGGTTCATTGATACTATCCTTTGCGTCGTCTTCATTATCATCCGTAAAGACAGTCTCGTCTTCATCCTCATCTTCGTTGTCGGACCGATTACCTAGAGAGAAACAGGAATAGAATGGTTGATATATCGCTTGAAATTACTGAGTGTTATTCTCTTTACCTTTCAATGCAGCAGCCACCTCAGCTAACCGGTTATTCACTTCACGTTGACGTTCTGCCTTGTTCTCTGCCCGAAACTTGATTCTTTCCTGGCGTTCCTTTTCCTTGTATTTGTCCCGAGACGCTTGTTTCCTTTCGAGTTTTCGTTTATGGAATCCAGTTAAAAATTCTCTATTAAAACGTACAAGTAAAAAGTGAGATTCGAGTCCTTAGATACTATACACATATCCACGTTGAATTGTAACTGTTTTTCATTTCCTTACTGTCGTTTGTCAAAATCAAAATCAATAGCTTCTACTGTTTCCTTCTTCATTCGTCTCTTCTTTTCATAAACCTTGGATCCTGCTGACAGGATATCGGTGTTTTTCATCTTCATCCGCTTGTACTTCATATTGAGTAAATAAAAATTTTTGGAAGTAAAGAAGGGCAAAAAAAAAAAAAAAAAAAAAAAAAAAAGACCATTCAAATGATTTATGCTCCGACCAACCCACAAAGACAAGCCACCTCTCTTCCGACCAATTGATACAATTATGCGCATACAGCAAAAAACAAATCAAAAATATAAACATGGTCCCATTATTTCATCACCAATTAGCACAAGCCAATATTGATATTATAAGACAGTAGTATAATATTAAGTAGTTCAACCATTTTTTATTTCGATAGAGTAAACGTAGAAATAGAAAGATGTATTCCGCCCCACTAAGCTGCACAAAACAAATAAACTAATAAATAATAAATGACACACTACAGTAACAAACAAGGGAATGAGAATAACAAAAAGAAAGGAAGGGGAGATGGAGGGAATATATCGAATTGCTGTAATCGTCTAGCTAGTTTACAGCTTCGATTTGTCAGGTTGGTCTGCAAGAGCTTCATACAAGGAGGCGATTTGGGTTTCATAATGCTTCGTGGCTTGAGGGCGCTTGACCTTGAAAGTGGGTGTCAAAAGACCATTTTCCATACTGAATTGTTCAGTTTCCAAATAGATAGCCTTGGCGAGTTCAAATCCTTGCAAACCAGCCTTCTTTCCAACGTTGGTCAATTGGGTCAGCACTAATTGGGTCACTTCAGGACTTTTACACAATCCGGCATAGGAAAGGTTTTGACTTGCGATCTTGGGGGCCTTAGCAGCAACAAAAGCAGGTAAAGTCTCGGGATCAGGGACCATGATAGCTACCAAGGAGCTTTGGAGAGAATCACCATGGACAAAGATTTGAGCCACAGTAGGATCCTTCAAGTAAACATTTTCGATCTTTTCAGGAGCAATGTATTCACCTTGTGCCAACTTGAAGATGTTCTTCTTGCGGTCAATGATAATTAAGCACCCACGTTCATTGATCATACCAATATCACCTACATACAGAATAATGACATTTTTAATATCTCCTTCTTTCATCCTTTTGTTTCAGTAACATACCTGAATGATACCACCCTTCGTCATCCAAAGCTTCACGAGTCTTTTCTTCGTCCTTGAAATAGCCTTTGAATACGTTGGGGCCACGAATACAGATTTCACCTCGGGGATAAGGATCAGTAGATAGGTAATTCATTTCAGGGACATCTAGCAACATGATTTCATTGTTGGTGGTTGGAGCGCCAATGTGACCAGCTTGATATTCACCATCCATGTGACAA
Source organism: Absidia repens (assembly GCA_002105175.1). Lineage (NCBI taxonomy): Eukaryota > Fungi > Mucoromycota > Mucoromycetes > Mucorales > Cunninghamellaceae > Absidia > Absidia repens. The sequence continues at coordinate 1,728,718 of MCGE01000005.1, read as the reverse complement.
GAACTTGCAGCTGTGGTCTCAGTAGCACCATAACCTATATAATAAAACGCATGTAAAAAGGAGAATGAGTAACGAGAGACATTAGCAGGTTTCCTATTAGTAATTTTATGCTTACCTTCACGAATGTCGCAGCACAAAACAACACGCAAGAATTGCATGATATCCTTGCCAATGGGAGCAGATCCAGTCACTATCGTACGGACATTTCCACCCAAAGCTTGCTTTACTTTGTTGAAGAGAAGGCGATCCCATACAGGGTGAGTGTATCCCTTTTGGTTTTCCAAGTTTTCTAATTTGGCAGCAACACCACGACGAGCAAGTGCACCAACTAGGCCAGGAGCATTAATGGTAGATGCAGCAATCTTGGCATAAATACGATTCAAGAGACGAGGGACACTAGGCATAAATGTGGGCTTGAGTTCCTGGATATCTTCAATCAACGTAAGCATGTCACCGGAAAAGTAACCAACTCGACTACCAAAGACCATAGATAAATTGTCGGTGACTCTCGAGTAAATGTGAGCGAGTGGAAGATAAGATATATTAATATCGTCTTGGGTACCGCCGACGTTGTAGTAGCATCCAGATACGGCAGACACAAAGTTTCTATGGGTCAGCAATGCACCCTTTAAAATAGAATAACGGTTACATTTCTATAACACCATATACTTTTTCTCCCCTCCCCAGTATTACCTTTGGCGCACCGGTTGTTCCACTTCGAGAATATACAAGACAAAAAAAAATTAGCACTGAGGAAATTATATCCATGTATTCTTGGAGTTGTTTTTTCGCGCTTACCTTGTGTACATCAAGCAGGCCAGATCATCAGGATGAGGGAGGTTGATAGAGCGACGGTTTTTCTTGCCAGCAGCTTCCAGGGTAGACATATCAGTGAGCAATACATTCTTTTCTTCGGCCCAAGCCTTGAGGATAGCACCTTTGGACACAGAACCAGCGGCAGCACAAGCATCATCATCAATTGCGTCCATAGAGATAATAGCCTTGAGGTTGGGGAGCTTTTCTTTCAGCTTGAGTAGGTCAGGGATATGGTCACCAGAGCAGACAACGACTTGCAATTCCGAATGATTCACCACATATTCTACAACGTCGGGTCCAAGCGTATCATAAAGGGCAACATTATACATGCTATAGGCAGCGCACGCCATATCAGTGATAAACCATTCAGGGCGATTCACAGCCCAGATACCAATAGGAACACCGCTGGTACGAGAATCATTCAGAGTGTGGTTAATCAAATTCATTAAACCAGAACCAAAGTTGAGGATGCGATGGTTGACTTGACGATAAGTTTCCCAAACGTAAGGACCTCGCTTACCAGAAGCAGTAATGGGACGATGACCTAAGCATGGGCGATCTTTGGATATCTTGTAACCTAAAATATATTGAGATGATTAAGCGTTATGTCGCGTCCATCTTGCCGCATCTGCCTTCTTTGGCGTAAGGGCAGTAGCATCTTCTTTTTCTTTTCACTCATAATAGGGTGACTTACCATATTGGAAGATGTCATACAGCGTTTTCACTTTGGGAGAGAACGACTCCGTCAATTGAGTGTTATTGCTATTACGATAAATCCCTACGAAAGCAAAAAGGGGCAAATAGAGTATTAGTGAGATAGCTGCGCGCTATTTTTATTATTATAATTTTTACCAGATTGACCAGGCTTTCTAGAGTTGGGTACTTCGTATGTTTGTTTTTCCAGATTGTTCACCATTTTCACCTTGGCTTGTGGTTAATAGTGTAAAAAAATAAGTGCAAAAGAAAAAAAGAGAGAATATGTGAAAAATAAGTAAAAGGAAAAAAGGAGAGAAGAAATCGACTGAGAAAGAAAAATAAATAAACACAGCGCCATAATTCTAATCAGTCAGCAACAAACAAGAAAAAATGCGGGGGAATTTTCCATCCCGCTACTTTCGTTGTGGTGACAACAGAGTTGAAATTACGATAATCTAATCTGTTTTTTACTAAAAGGGTTGCTTTTCGTAACGACGCACCGGCAACGGCAACAATTTTGGTCAGAAACTCATGTGGGAAAAGGATTTTCAATTCCTTTTGCCTTGCAACGAGAATTCAGATAAAGGAGTAGGGGTGTTCATGCCGACATACATACAGATGAGGAAAATAATTGTCAAGTACTCAGTGATTCGTCAGGGTACTTCCGCTTGTATCGTTATTTGGTTGTTGAAAAACTGAAACCCGCTCAATTTCGACATAGTCAAGTTAAAATCATGCTTAAATATAGTTTTAAAGGCAACACTTTTTTTTTTTTTTTTTTTTTTTTTTTTGATAGGTACCCCTTGTTCCTTAAAAATGAACAAATAAAAATATTTCGCTTAACCCCTTCTCGTAAAAAAAAAAAAAAATGTAACATGATAAATTATGTGTTAGTTTTTCTTCTTCTTCCACTCCTCCTTCACATCTCCTATCGTTGGACTAAAGTACTCTTTCACAATACGCCTAAATATTTCCGTCTTTTTTTTTCGGGCACATCTCAGGAGGCTCCTAAACCAGGACATAGATAGTGCAGTTCAGCAAAACATAAAGTAAACCTTAGTTGTTGCAATTTCTTACATTCAATTACAAGACATTCTCAGACCTGTAAATACCGCGTACTGGGAGGGAGGTTTTTTGAAGTGAGGTTTTTGGTGAAATTACACACATTCCGCGAGCTTAAATCTTAGGAGGCAGTCACTTGGAGCTCAACTAGCTTCAGTTTGGGCTTCACATTATCTTTTGATTATCTCACATGCAAAAAAAAAAAAAAAAAAAAAAAAAGAGGGGAAGAATAGAAATAGGTATGACGGGCCCGTTATGCACGGTGTGTCGCATATAGTAGAGACTGTAACTTCTTATAAAGAAGACTACGTAAGAGACATGATATGGTTGAAAGAGCAATACTGTGACCAAGTTCTACGACAAATAACCTAGAACTGTCAACTAGTATATATGACTCAGAGGGAGGGAGTGCAGGTGGTCACAGGTAGGCAAGAATGCAGAGCAAAATACTCTATAGCGGAGGCTACATTCACAGTGTAACGTATATTTATTTACACAATTGATTGAACAGGAATATGCTTATTTAGTGATACAAGTGTTCCAAGACTGACAATCACGTTCTTCGGGATGTCGGGGAATAGTAGCCATAGTGGGTAAGCTAAAGTTCAGGTGTTTGGAAGTATTCGTACAAAACCACTACCATAACAACGCTTATTATTATTATAAGTTTGGTCAGAGAATAGCTAATAAAAAGACCAATTTTATTTGAAGGAATATGGTATATTTTAAACTAAGGAGGTGGTTTTATTGTAACAGGGGATTAACGGGAAGGATCTATTGAAGGATGTATGAGAAAGGGTAAAGTGAAATTTGAATAATAGTCAACATTAATCTAATGAGACTATTGTAAAATGGGAGATAACTATACAAGACATGAGGAAGGCTAGAGGAAAATTTATTTTTGAAGCACAACGATTGTCAACACTAATCAAAAGGGATGAAGGTAGTAAAGCAAGGGTTTACCGTACTACAGTATAAGACTTGAGAGAGAATAATGGGACAGTTTTCAATAAAGCAAGCAAAAAGAGACATATTTTATTCAATATATATACACACTATGGACAAGCTAACACTAAACTAAGCTAATGAAGGCTCCAAAAAACCAACTAATGGTGTCTTCAGATCCTAGATCCAAAATGAAAGGGATTCCCCATGCATATTGTAATCCCTGAACTGAAACTCCTCCTAAACTAGTCCTGATACAATTCTAGGTCCAAAATAACCCCATAGAAGTGAATGGGGAAGAAAAATTGAAATGAAAAAAAAAAAAAAGAAATCAAAAAGAACGAGAGCCGAAAAAATAAAAAGCGGGAGTAAATAAGTCTTCACGTGGACGGAATTTGAAAAAAAAACCCGTGAGGATTTGGTTTAGAGGGATTCCTATTAGTACCTTTTTGCTTGCCTTTTTTTTCAATTTTCAACATCACACAATATGATAAACATTACAGTGTTATTCTCATAAAAAAAACCTTTCGCAGGAATGATATGACTCTTCACCTTCCTTGACGCGGCAGACAAGAGAGAGCAATTCGGTACAGATAAGGTAATCCCTTCACTGTAATTTAGTTTGTCATTCGCAGTAGGATGTTTACCCTCTTTGAGTGTATCAGTCTATTTGGAATTATGCCTATTCTACTATAAAATACCTCCCCTCCCCTCACATTTAGATACCTGTGATAATATTATCAATAGACTAGGTTAATTTAGTTGTCACGGTATATATTTACATCTGAATAAAAGATGCCTTTTCTTTTTGCTTACATTGTCACTCGTACGTTTAGTTTGTCTTGTTAAATGGGTAAGCTCACAATGTACGGTGCTGTACTCGTGGCTGCAGAAAAAAAAGTTGATATAGACCGAGTTGGTGAAAATGTGAGAATGTCTAAATCCCGCATTTTTGATGTTTGGTAGTGCCAAGCGGGAGTGTCTTGAGCTCTGTTTCCATCAATACAGCTATGGTATAGTCAATCCTATAATCATCGTGTTCTATAAATTATTTTAATTGCCGAGATTGAAAACACAATCCATATTGATGGAAAGAAATTAATATATAATAATAGACAATCATCTGACGAAATATAATCCTTCACTTGAACCGTTTCATAAAATTGAAAACGCAAACTTTTATATTTTTTTTTTTTTTTTTGGCAATTTTTTTTTTTTACATCTGAGACTGAACAAACATGCCATATCACTCATTAGAGTCTTTAAGTGATTATGATTCGCATTATAATGGAGGGTATTACGGTCATGAAGCCAATAAAAATCAGTTCTCCACGTTTATGATGGATCCTAATGTCAAATTGTACTGGGTGGCATTTTTTTCCCTATTAGCTTATTGGGGTTTATTATGGTTTCTGCAGCATGCTTTTGGAGATCCCCACTATCAAAATGAAAATGAGTCTATGCCCTCAATCAAAACGCCAGCTGGAGGAGCAGGGGAAGAAGCGACTCCACCAGTATCTGCGCCTACGGGATATGGTAGTTGGGTACACCGCCCGAATACCACCAATGCTAATGTAAAAAAAATAAGTATTCATTGGCATGAAAACTGTAATAATGATTAATCTATATGTATTTATATATTTAATAGAAAAGATTGGGTAGAGCATCGCGTGTACTTGGTGATCTCATACTGATGCTATTGTCTGTTTTAATCCTAAACACAATAGGACAAGGCAATTCGAGAATAGTAATGATTTTGACTTGGATGTAAAATCACCAAAAAAAAAAAAAAAAAAAAAATGATTCTTGTTATTGAAGAATATTATTTGCATGTATTTTTTCGATCAATTAGATTTTTCGGATTTGCCGTTTTTTGGTCCATTTTTGAAGCCGCAAAAGAAAGTCATATAGCACGATTTCTTTTTGCCATGATATTTTACGGCATTATGCTGGCAATCGGCGCCCTGGCTTTTATTCACGGCTTTCATGGATACTTTGATTGAATAAAAATCCTTTTAGCATTCGTCATCAATCATTTCATTCAGTTCTCTTAGTCACACTTTTTTCAATACCACTCTCTTATATATAACCGTAGGAAAGAAACACATCATTTTTCACACCAATGATAAACCAATGCATGATAAGTATATTTTCAAATGTTCTTTATTGAATAGCTGTTCCACTATACTGTATTATACTGTATTATACTACACTATACTACACTATACTACACTATACTACACTATACTACACTATACTACACTGTACTAGTGTTTAAACTATACCTAATAGTTGAATGAGGCTTGGGCATGCACTATATTTTCATAATCATTATTTTGTACGTCTTTCTGACAAATTGATGGATTTGCACGACATAGATGACCAGATTCGGTACATGAGTATACCTATTCTTACAAATATCGCTCCTTTATTTTAGTATAAATACTTACTTCCAAGCATTTCTGTTATCAAGATAGCAGTATGTTGGTTATAAAGGTTCGCAGAAAAAGAAAAAAAAAGAGAAGGAAAAAAAATAGATCAGCAGAGGTCCAATTTAAACATCCGATCCATGCAATTTGGAACGCCGAAACATAATGGCATTAGCTTCTACATTAGAATGGTCTTCCTGTAGTAATTGATACAGGTCTTCTATAATACCAGACATTATTTAACCCTGTTATTTCTATAATGGCCTCCATATAAACATGCATACAAATGAGGTGTATAAAAGGGGCAATTAAAAACACTCACAACATAGTAGACATAGAACCAGGTCTTTGAATGTAGATGCATCGCGTAATATAAACCCAACAACTCGACAATGTGTTGGAAGTCCGGGTAACGCCGTCTAAAATGTTCGTGCCAATTTATTCTGATCTTTTGCTGAGTATTATACTAGACCCAATAAAAAGGACCTAGATGCATTGTAAATCTACTTTCATTATTTATTCTTTTGGAGGGGGTAGAAATACATTTTGTTGATTAGAATAAAAATTATGTTTGTCTTGTTTTCTTATCGAAAATGTCAGCATTTCGCTTCTCTTTCTTCAACAAGGCATGTTTGGGTCCAGAGCTGTTTAATGCCGAAGTTCGGTTTAGGATAAACGCACTTTTGTTATGGGTTTATCGGATCAGCACTAACTCGTTCATCGGCGTCTCCGGCTGGACCACGAAGAAGGAAAAAGCTAATGCGGTATTTAAAATATGGACCCTTACTGCCTTCCATCTGTTAAAGAAAACTTTCTTCAAAACAGTGATATTGGATGAATAATTTTCCTTTGTTATATTTCGTCATTGATTATTTATTGTTCCTTGGCGTGTCGCACGTGTAAATCACTTTCATGGAGCACAATTATTGGAAGCATGAGTTCCCAATAAAAGTCAGGTACAATAGTCTATTATAGTGGAGGTCTTAATCCTTAAAAAATCGTATAGCCGACAGCATGTTGCCAATTATTAGGTTTATTAAAGTGTAATATCATATGAACAATGAAAAAAAAGGAGGGTAAACCATATTGGCACGTCTTCCCTGACACAAACCATATATCTAAAAGTCCGCTCTCGCACGAACGGGTGGCATTTGTACTTACTTCTTAAAGAGACCGCAGATGGCAAGCAGTAGATGGAGGTGCCCTTACACTAAATTATGTTACACAACTACCATTGAACAAAAGTCAATAACAATCATACGTTTTTTTTTTTTTGTTTTTCGTATAGTCATAATCGTCTTTGACTATCACTCTGATGCCCCACCCCTCTGAATATGGATTCTGTATTCTCGGATGTGCCATTTCTACTTTTCAGATGTGGTACTCCTTGATGATCGAAAATGAACCTTCAAGCTTTCCCAAAAACTGGATCCTTTAATATTAATTAAATAACCCACAAAAAAAGAGGGTTGATAATCACGGTGAGAGATCACTCAAATCTTTCTAGTATCACCCCAAAAAAATAAGAAAAAGGGTTTGCAGGCAGCGTACTAGCCGTTTTTTGAAACATCGACCGATTCGTATAAATAATTTTTAAAGGTAATATTTTTCTTTTCTTTTTTTCTTTTTCTTTTCCTTATTCTCTTTTTGTCCTTCCTCTTTTGCCTTCTTCTCTCGCCCAACCCATTCCTATCCTTTATCGTCCTTTTGCCCCCTTCGCTTTATTCAACTCATTGCAGCTTTGGATTCAATAAGGAAACACCATTTACCGTTAAAAGGAACACCGCGCCGACGACGACGATTTCGCAATGGAAGTAGAAGCTACTCAACAATTCAATGGCGCCATTATTTTTGTTAGCTACGTTATTTCTGTTATCGGCTCAATGACAACGTTGGAATTGCTGACACGGCGAACGCACATTCAAGGGAAAAAAAACTGGTATTGTACTTGAATGGCGGTTGATACATACAATATGCCATACTAACCTCACACCTATTTTTTATGTCTTTCATAGGTACTTGCTATTATCAGCAGCGCTTGCCATGGGCAGTGTTGGTATCTGGTCCATGCACTTTATTGGAAACAACAGCTTGACGCTTCTGTTCCCAAATCATCATAACCATGTTTACCAATTGGCTTATAGCGGTGGGTACACTTTTGCCAGTTTGGTGGTGTCTATTGCCTGTATGTTTATCTCATTCTCCTTCGTTGGTGTATCTGAACATGTACAGGTTTATCGTATTCTTCTTAGCGGTGTCTTGGCTGGTGTAAGTCGACTTATTAGATGCATTGAGGTAATATTAGCTAACCGACAATTCGATTTTCCTTTTTTCCTCTAGATTGGTATTGCTACTATGCATTATCTTGGTAAGAAAAGTGTCAAACCATTACATTAGGCACGTTCTCACATTCTTTATTCTGATAGGCCAATTTGCTATTGAATATTTCCGCGTGGACTACAAACCTGCCTATGTTGCTGGCGCCGTTGTCATAGCCTGTACTGCTGTTACTGCCGCTCTTTGGATCTTTTTCAAACTACGAGAACAATGGATGAATCAATGGTACAAACGCCTGGGTTGTGCAGCCATCATGGGTGCAGCTGTTTGCGGTAAGTCTTTTATTTTCCCAAATTAAGACAATCCTTATACTGATACGTTTTTGCAATGTCAGGGATGCACTACACTGCTATGATTGGTACTGTATATTATGATACCGGCAATGGTGATATTCCTCCAAATCCTTTGTTACCTACACCTGCTTTGATCGGTGTCATCTGTGGCGTGGTGGTTATTGCATGTGTGGCGCTCTTTTATGTTGGGGTCAAATGTAGTATGCAACGAATCGCCGAAAGCTCAAATAAGGCCAAAAAACGTTTGGTGGTTGATATGGTTCTATTTGATTCCTGTGGTCGACTTTTGGTCAATAATAATGGGGCTTTACCCTGTAAGGAAGTCTTGTCCGATATTCAGTTTGAAGTAAGTGACACAAATATATGAGAATTTATTACCCAATCACTCAACAAGACTTTTTTTTTTTGTTTTGTTTGTTATAGAGCACACGACAGGAATTCTCCTCAAGTCATCCTCTCTTTATCCGCTTATTCCAAGTTGTCACACAATGGTCTACCACTCCTACTCTGGAAGATTATGATCGCACTTCTCATTCGGATGAATTCAACCTTGCGGAGCGACGTTTTCATGAAGCTACTTCAAGTCTGATGGAATCACTACAATTAGAAAATGCGTCTGAACTTGGTCTCCTTTATGAATCAGTGATCAAGACTCATACTGTTGTACAACCGAGCTTATTCCAGCAAAAACGTATAGCAGCAAAACAAAAGATTCAAAGCATCAAGAACATCTTCACCACTGCTCATATGAACGATGAAAATTCCATTTATGGCGACACGTATTCCCTTTCTGCAACTACACCGCCAACTTCAGCTACCACAAATCTTACGCGGCATGGTGACACCAAAAAAAGTTTATCAACATCCTCATTTGATCAAGCCAACAATGTGGAAACCAGCATTTCTATAGACAGATCAAAAAAATTATCATCGACCATTCATCTCGACTACGAACAACATGCCACAACAACAAAACACGGCCGCTGGGAATACTCTCCTCTTGAAGGTGATGAAGAACGACATATCATGTTAGTACGACAACTTACATCTGACAAGGATATTCATCGATTTATGATTAATGGTTATCGTTTTGCGGAGGTGACTATTATTGCGAAGATTATGGCGGCTAAATTATGCATACCAAACGACTATTTGCTGAATCATTTCCGTGAAATGTACTTACTGTCTCAAAGCTCGTTCCAATTGGCAGGTGCTACTTCTCCGCGGGTGATGGTTGGCTTACTAGGACTTGTTGATGAAGGTCAAACTTACGATGATGTGCATATGGTGGTGGATAAACGCAGTCGCTACAGCATTCCGCTTGTGGATTTGGCTTATGACGACACTGGTGAATTAGCGCGACAACTTTTACCTGAAGAAAAACGCTGTTTGTCTTATGTATTTCGGGATCACTCTTTACAACACATGACCAACGTCGACAAATATATTGGTGTCCAGTCTCGTCCAAGCTTGAATATGACCCGTCGTACTTCTTCAAGTACGCACCGGCAGGGCGGTGATATATCTCATGGAAAATCCTTATCTACAAGTGGATCACCTACTCTCAAGACCAGCACGTCAGCAAACTTATCAGCAACAAACCTTGATCAAGAATTGGCAAGCATGCACCATCATCAGCAACAGCACCAACACGACATAGCATCTTACACCTCAGCATTATCGCAGACGTCGACCGTTGCCTATCCGGACCGTCCTACACCTATTATACAGCGTTTTACAAAGGCAATGGAATCGGCTAGTCAGAAACTGATGGATACTGTCGGTATAAATGGAATGCACCTGGGCCTCGCCAATGCCGTCTTGCAGGCTGAAACATTCGATGTCCCTGCGTTTGCTCTTACACCTGGACCGTGCACCCTGATTTTGTTTCGGACTTGTCTGCGCACTAGCGGAACGGTGGCTGCCATTCAACAACACACAGCAACTGAGCCCATTCGATGCCTTCCTTCTCTGCTTGGATTACCGCTGTCCTATGCAATTACTCAGCGTGCCGTGGAACACCACAAACAAGCAGTAACACGCTCTAGCTGGGGGACGGAACTGAAACAACAGATGCTTTATGGAAGCTTTGCACATCTCAACCACAATACACTGTCACCTTCTTATTACTATAACCCACACAGCCAATCAGCAAACTCAAACAAGAAAAATAGCACCAAGGAATATGGCTCCAGCGACAAGGCCGGCGGTCACCAACATAACGATAGTTGTACTGGGGACATTCTCGGTAATGGCAGCAGCAACAGCCTGAAACGCAATAGTAGTGGGGCCATGGAAAATAGCAACAGCATGCCAACAACACAGCCCATGGCGTACCGACCAGACTTGATGAACTCTTTACCACCGCCTCCAAGAGCCAAACGAATCCGACAAGTCTCCTCCACATCCTCATCTGAAAATAAGGACCATCCTTCCAATGCCACTGCCACACTCACCACAAATTATCAATCAATGAACGAGATGGAATCTACTATGGTGATCCTGTCTGCAAGAGATCGGTTCTTATGGTTAGATCAAGTCATTGTTGAATGCATGCATTCCATTTTATCTTGATGCTTTCTTGGCTCCTTTGCTTGTATTCGCTGTCTTTGTATGTGTACTTTATTTTTACTTTAATTTTTGTAGTTTTATACATATGCCTGCCTCTTATATCAAATCTTCATTTATTTACCCCTTATCTATTTGTAGTTTAGTATATATAACGTAATATTAGTACTCCTCTCTTTTATCTCCCAATATTTACTCGACATACCCGCCTAATTGATCATTTATTCCTTCATTCTTTTTTTTTTTTTTTATTTTTTTTATTACGTTTACGTATCAGAATAAAAAATTATATTTATGTCTCAATCAAAATGCTTTATTGTTGAGGGTAATGGAAATGGTATCGTGCAGTAAAAGCAAGAACGTAGAAAAAAAAAAAGAAATGAGTCTCACGTAAAATGCTATATAAGGATTTTTTTTTTTACCTTACATTAAAGCTTCAAGCTATGTAATATGATAGTGACAGCGAAAAAGAACAAGTTACATTATATCGAATCCCTTTTCCTTGCTCGTATATACATCAGCCTGCTTTTTTTTTTTTTTTTTTTTTTTTTTTTTTGATACACACACAAACATTGTATAGTATAGCTATGCCTATTTTACAAGACAAAATATGCGAATGAAAGTTAGTGTGAAAAAAAAGAAACTAAGACATATTTTAATCCGGTGTAGATATATGCTATGAAAAATATACCAAACTGGTCCGATGAAAAAATAGTACTATATTACATGTCTAACTATGATGCGTTCAGGTGTATATGTGGGTAAGTGTGGGGTATTCTGTTGTACAATGCGCATGAATTAAGATGAATTAATGCTTTCATAGAGGGTATGCTATCCTATGGTGAGCGATAAAGTATTTTACGGTGAAGGTGTCCTTAAGCTGTGTTAAATTGCTCTACCCAGTCTTCAAAGATATCAAGGGAAGAATGCAGACATCATGCCGATGTTGAACGATAGTGGTTGATGTAATGAGAATAGAATCGTCAAGTTGTTGGTGTTGTATGGTGCTGGATAAAACAAGCGCTTCCTTTTTGTGCCCCCCCAAAAAATAAATACGCACAAACGAAAGCCTCATGAGGGATCTAAAAAAAATCATTTGAAATTCCGCCCACGTGAACTTAACTCCCACGATTTTTTTTTTCGCTCCTTCTTTCTTTCTTTCTTTCGTTCTTTCTTTTTTTCCCTTCTTTTTTTCTTGGTCATTCAGCTTTTTTTAAGGACATGTTGGACTTAGATTAATGTTAGGACTAGAATAGAAGGGTTTTCAGCTCAGAGATCACAAGATGCATGGGCAAGTCCTTTCATTTTGGATCTAGGATCTGATGGCACCAGTAGTTGGCTTTTTGAAGCCTTCATTAGCTTAGCTTAACTTAGTTTATCATAACTTATATCTAAGACCCAATAAAATATGTCTCTTTTTACATGCTTCAATGAAAAATGTCCTATTAGTCTCTCTCATGTCTTGTACCAATAGATCCATTTTATACTGCCCTGACCACCTTTTGAATTAGTGTTGACCGTTGTTGGGCTTCAATACAAGATATCCACTTTTAGTCTCCGTAATGTCTTATACAGTATATTAGGTTACTCTTTACGACGGTCTCTTTAGATTAGTATTCACCATTCTTCCAGTATCGCATCTGTCTCCCTCATGCTTCATCCCATAGATCCTGTCATTGAATCTCTTGTCACAATGAACCCTCCCGCTTTAAATCTAGTATCTGCCAAATTCATTCAAATAAAATATATCGTTTTCTTAATGATGTTCTGACCTGTTTGATATTAAACAATTTTGTTATTGTATCTGTACTGTGAATATCCTCCTTAGCACTTGCTTTCTAGTTCTCTCGCTATGACTACCTCACCTCAGTACCCCAAGGAACTTGTTGGTAGTCTAATATTACTTATATCAAAGATAACTATTATCTTGTTTGACAATCATATAAATAAACATAGGTTGTTTCGTACATGTATCTATCGCTTATACGTGACCGTTGATGTGCGCCATTGAGCTAGCTCCTAGTTGATAGTTTTACGTCACTTAATATGAAACATGGTCATGTTCGCGGTTCACCACTCATATTTTTATTAACCCAAGTCGTAGTGCCACCGTAACCTTCGCTAAACTGGATATACTGTATAGACCCAGATTGTTTTATTTATTTGTAAGTAAAACTGGATTCAGTTGCTCCACCTAGGGGTCGTTTATGAAAGTGGAAAATGGCGAAGGGTTCCAATTCTTCAAAATTCACATAACAACAGTCTTCCCTACGTCTAACACCCAGTAAATCATTTTTAATGACTGCGAGAATATTGACATTGAATTTAAAAAATAGCTTTACGTTTTCGCTGAACCGCACCATATCGGGATAAAACGAATAGGAACGGACTTCACTCCGAGCTTCTGGATTGCGGTAAATGCTGCTTGGCACTGCTTTTGTTTCTAATTTTTTTAGGGGAAAGGTCAGAAGACGTACGTTGTAAATTTAAACAAAGCCTTTACCTGGTATTTTATCCTTGTGGCGAGAAAAACAATTCCTATATAGGCTTGTTCCGGATAGGCTACGTGCAAATAGGTGAGAGACGGGACTTCTCGGACCTTGAAGTGGCTGGTTACTGACATTGTTTGTTTCGACCTATTTTTGGATTTTCTTTTGTAGTGAACGCCACCTTTCCTATTCTTGGGCTTGTCTTATTCTCTCTCTCTCTTTTTTTTTTTTATTTATCGAACATCTATGATTCTAATTTGCTGAACTATAATTTTTTTAGGAAATCCAATGAGAACTACCCACTTCGATTTATCATAAATGCTCTGCTCACAAAATGGTAATGGCGCTCAGGAACGAGGTTTTCAAAAAGAGGTATAAAAGCTCATTTTTCGTCTCCCTCTTCCATTTCTTCAACAATTCCATCGTCATTTTTATTAATTGCGCACTTCAGTGAATACTTTATTTACCCCATTCTCTTTTTTTCCACCTAACAATATTAATCATAATCAAATAGTGGACAGTTTTTTACTATGCCATGCTGGATGTACTATGCTGGATCAAGGTGGCATTCGTTCGACGTTTCATCACAAGCTCAATTTGAAAAAATTTGGTTCTCATCTGGCGAAGGATGGATATGTACTTCCATTGGACAGGTATATTACCAAGCATTAGCAAATTCTCTATATTGTGGGGGTCACTACTACGATATTCGTCGGTGTAATTAAATAACTCCTCGAGCCTCTCTTTAGCATACATCTGATCAGCAGTGAAAACCCATATATTTGAATTGGCTTATATTATTTTTATTACAAACATGTTTTGATATACATACATATCCTTACTTGATTGATTGTTGAACTATTTCTCATACTGTATATTAATGTTTCATGACACATCCTCTTTTACTTCCTTTTTAGTTTTTCCATCATAGTCCAAAATATGAATAAATTGTATTGACACCTTTATTCAGTTTACTCAAGCGAACAAACAGTATAACAGGGAATTTTATTGAAGTGTTATGCTGCGAATAAATTAAGTGGAGACTTGGTAAAAAAAAAAAAAAAGTGAACGCAAGATGTGGTGTAATGGCAGGAAGTCAAGTCCTGGCGACTAAAATTGTAAAATATAGAGAACCCTATTCTGCACGGCCAAAAAAAAAAAGCCAACGGAGAAAGGCATCAAAAATATTTACAACCCCGCCCACGTGAAGTTCTATTTACTCCCAATTTTATTTTTCCCGCTCTGTTTCCTTTTTTTTTTTTTCTTCGCCATTCAACCTCTCTGAGGTTATGGTGATCTTAGATTAGTGTCAGGACTAGTTTAGAAAGGGTTTCAGATCAGGGATTATAAGATGCATGGGGAAACCCTTTTATTTTGGATTCAGGATTAGGACCTCCATTAGCTAGTTTTTTAGAGTTTCCATTAGCTTAGTTTAGTGTTAGCTTGTCCATAGCTTCTATCTTCTATCTGAATAAAACGTGTCTCTTTTTACTTGTTTTAATGAAAAACATATGTACCATTGTTTTCTTTTATGTTTTCTGCAAGAGATTCCTTGTAAGCACCATGACGTCTCTTAGATGAGAGTTGATCGTTGTTGTGGTTCAACAGCCGATATTCCGTTAGTCTTTCTCATTGTATTTAGATCCTATTTTACAAAAGGTACCATTAGATTAGCACTGACCATTCTTTAAATATCATAATAGTCACTTTCTTGTTACCTCCATTAGACCCCTCATTAAAATGAACTTGCGCTCTTTTTTGTATTTACCATAGTCTTCAAATAAAATATGCCGTTTTATTATCCATCCTCTGACGAACGATATAAATATTGTAGCAAAGTCATTAATACGATTAATACGACTGTTTTTTGAGTGTCCCATTAAACATCTGCTTTCTAGCTTAGTAGTGACGCATTTCTCTCAATGCCTCAACAATTCTCCCTTACTCCTAGACTTATTAAATGAAGAACTTTTTACTGCTCGACGAGCCCGACCAATAACTCAAAGCTATGCCATGAATTTAGTTGCCATTTTGAAACATTTCCATCTGTTTCATTATTACTTTCCCGGGAGCCTCAGCAACGTGATAGCCGATCTAGTCACCTTATATTAAAAATTTGAGCCTACTCCTTACTTAGTCATTGATGTCAATTAAACAATCCCGTACGGCATGTTTTGTTTTCCCTGTAAAAGCTCATAGCCTGGACTAAACTGGATACACTTTTTATATCCAGGTTATTATTTTCATTGCGATTGATATATAAAAACCGAAATAAAAACCAGTTAGCTCTTAAAGCAGAGGCATCAATCCTCATCCTAGGAGGGTGAGAGGGCGGGGGTTGCATACGCATACACTAAAAAGGCGATAGATGGCTTATTGTGTATGGCAGATAACCTCCAATGAGATACCCATTAAAGTACAAAATGATTGGGATCGCCTAGTTCCATCCCATCAAAATCCAAACGTCAAACTCTTTATTCCGGTTACACTTGGCACCTACTAGTTTTTTTTTTTTTTTTTGGAGAAGACCCAACGCAGGTTCACTGCGTAGCTTTTACGACTGAGGAAAAATTTCATAAATTTATGAGCACAACGATTCATCGACGTTTTGCTTTATTCGCCCTCATCAAAAATATCACAAGTATATACCTGACACTGATATTTTGTTCCTTTCGATGACCAAGTGTTTTCCGTTTATAATTTTTTTTTTGTCTACGAGACTTCAGCCATCAATGTATATTTTTTTTCTATTTTGCTTTCAACGGCCACGACGCGAATAAAGTCAACACAATTCATTCTCGTTGAACTTCATCAAACATCAACCTTCACGACAAAAATTGAGCCCATATGGAAGAAATTTTATTATACCATTTGAATAAAAAAAAAAAAGGATGGAAAGGGTCAAAGGATGTCTGCTAGGAGCTGATAGTTTCCGAGGTGAAGGCAAGCAGGGCAGCTGCAAAATTCATAGCGGAGTTCAAATGCCCATTGATTTTCAGCCATCAAAAGGGTCAAAGGAAAAAGATCTTTCTTTTTTTTTAATTTTTTCTACTCTCCAACTCTCCTTGTCTACCTCCCTCCCCTCCCCTCTTTCCACCACTCCTTACCATCTCCTTTGACTTATATACGCAACCCTTAATCATGCCGGCTGAAAGAAAACCCATTGTGATGCAAACAAAAAAAACGAACGCCATATACGAAAACTGGAAAGTTTTTTCTCGACATGACAAGCTAATGTTTAGGTGTAACGAGTAAGTGTGAAATTTAGTTTTGCTTTTTTTTTTATCTGACTTTTCTTTTATCGATGATCAATGACGAAAGGAAAAAAGCAAGATGGTATTTGGTACGGGACTTGGCAAAGCTTATACCAGAACATGGTGACCGCTCCATTCAGCTTACTTTTGAAGCCAAAGGTAATGGACACAAGGAAAATGACTATATGGTGGAAGATCGATCAAATAACTGTGTGGCCTGCAATTCGAGCGAGCTCCTAACTATGCACCATGTGGGTAAGGGTTATAAAATATGATAGTGACAACATAGCTGGAGGAAAGACATTTCACCGACTCTTCTTTTTTTGGCATGTTTTAGTTCCAGATATGTATCGTCGAGCGATGCCTCTGTGTATCAAATCCAAGTCGGTAAGGAGAAAAAAGTATGAATCAAGGGGAGTTGGGGAGGGGAGGGGAGAGAGAGGGAAGATTGAAGGCTGTGATGTGCAGGAATGGATAGATGACGATGATTAGTCTAACGCCTTCATTTGATATAGAGTCGGGACATACTACTTGTTTGTAAGCAATGTCATCATTTATACGAAGACAAAGCAACACAACTGAAAAAGGAACTGGCGAAGGAATACAATTGCCCTTTGGAAGGGAAAGGTTGGATTCACTCTGTAGAAAAACGTCAAGCGAGAAAAGCGGCCGCGGCATTATTACGATTTACGGATAAGATACCCGAGAGTCGGCAAAAAGAATTGGCGTTGGTGGTGAAGGAATATCAAAAGGCACACATGGAACAACAACCTCTTGACGTTGATGGTGACGATAGTTGGCGGACGGTGTTGGAAGAATGCAGTCAATTGGAAGATGTCTACCGAGGCCCCGACTTTATTGATCATGGTACCTATGTGATTCGGCAATTAATGGACAAGGAACGCATTATATCGACAGAAAACAGAGATGATCGATGGCCTCAATTGGAAACTTTTATCAAATTATGGCGGCAACACTTTTTAGATCACCTTGAACCAAAATACCTAAGTGCTCGATGGACAGTGGATGGTGAAATTTATAACCATTAGATTAGATTAGATTAGCTTAGTGTAGTCTAGACTTGTATTATAGAATAGTTTGTATCATATTATATATATATTCTTTTTCAATAAAGAACATTAACCTCCTTAACTATTTTTTTTTATTGGATTGGGATAATGATTGAAAAAATGGGGAGGGGGCTACTATGAATTTTGTTTTGGGGTGCGGGATTTGAAATATTCTTCAAAAAATATGAAAAGGGCAAACTTTTTTTTCTGAATCCTTTTCCTTTTTTTTCTGTTTTTTTTTATGCTAAATATTACATACCATGATTCCTGATCACACATTGTCAAGGTTTGCTGTTTATTTATTGGCATTATGTCAAACAGCTCTTGCCCCTTGTGCATTTGTTTACTTTCTTTATTATATTTATGTATCACAAGCAACACCTTTATTATTGACAGGCGACTGCGACTACTACCTACTTCCAACAACTATCCATTATTGGCTTGCCACTGAAATGATGTTTTATATCTTTTTTCAAATCACTCGAAATCGAATGCAACAAACTGGTCCAACAATCAATACCCTTACCCGAAAAGAACGCAGGGCTTTGGTCTCCAACTGTATCGCTAACGTCAAACACGTCGAAGATTGGCTCCCTGGATGGTTCACCAAGGAAGACCATAATCACTCCTCTTTCACCCCTGCTTTCGAAGAAATACACCGTGAAAATGTGATTGAATGGTAATGACAAAAGAGGAAGATAAAATGATTCAAGCTGATGTCTCATTTTTTTTTTTCGATAATGCTGTTGTAGGTTATCATGGGCATTTTTTACGGCACCTTTGGAGGACGTATTACAACACCCCGAACTTCTGAAAGAAGTCGAATGGATGACCAGCGAAATTGAATCAGTCTTCCATGTCCGGTTTCCATTGGGATACAACGAATACTTACAGTCAAGACGTCTCAATTTAGATCCAGTCAATGCATACCACCGACCTCTTGTCTTTTATATTGGTATTCAACTAATGACTCTTTTCTATGGAACAGTGGCATTACAATTTGGTTATGGAATGAAAAAATACGGCCCTGAAGCCGTCCACTCTAATTTATTATGGAATCCTGTGGAATCATCCTCTTTTCCCCCAAAACGCATGCTTCATCAACAACAACAATGTGTCACCAACTATCAAGAAACGGACGGATTGGACGAAGAAAGGATTTCTTATTGGTTCCGTGATGGTGACCGTACCAAGAAACCGATCGTCTTTATTCATGGGATTGGCGCTGGACTGATGTGCTACACACCCTTCATTCATCAACTGATGCAATTGAACGCTCCCATTTTTTGTATTGAATTGCCGTTTGTAGCGATGCGATGTGTCGAGGATGTCCCTTCCATGCAAGAAATTGGCCATGATATCCAGCAAATGCTCCACCGCCACGATTGCCGCAATGCTGTTTTTGTTGCTCATTCCCTTGGTACAGCCGTAGCATCTTGGACACTTCAACATTTACCGAAAACCGTAGCTGGGATTGTTTTATTGGATCCCATATGCTTCATGTTACACTATGATGATATGTAAGTGGCGGAGAAGGATTGAATTATGTATCATAAGGCGATGTTTGACAATGACTAATCGCCATTCTATGCTTCTTTGGATTCTGAATAGTTGCACCAATTTTGTCTACCGAGTACCCCAAACTGCTAGTGAATCCATTGTCAAGTATTTCGCATCAAGTGAATTGTATATCTCTTATTACATCTCTCGACATTTCCATTGGTTCCAATGCGCCTTGTACGTAACACCAACTGACGAATTACGAAGAAAAAGCAAAAGACTATCAAAATTACCACCATCCTCCTCTTTACCACTGACCACCACTACCATGCCCCGGAATACGAAAGTCTATTTGTCTGAACATGATAATATTGTCAATTCGAAACGCGTGCACTCATATCTGACAAAACAAGGCATAGACACGGAAACCATGAATGGGTTGGATCATGCTTCCTTCTTGGTACACCCTTCTAGACAACGACGTATCATCTCTACTATTTCGGATTATATTCATACCAAATGATCTCCCTCCCTCTCACACTTCCCTCTTATTAGTTAGTTATGTACATATTACCTCTTTTTATTTTTTATTATTACATGAATTTATTGACCCTACTAGTACTTCTTATTCCCACCCTTACTTCCCCAGAGATATTTATTTTATGTAAATAGACACACTAATATTACCAAATTGACAATACAATAATAAAACAGGATATTTTTATTCAACACATTGAAAAAAATAAAAATAAAAAATAGATTGATGACGGGGAATGAGAAAAACTATATACTAGGATGATATTTTGCGTGTGTATGTGTGTGTGTGAAGTGATGTGGGATGATAGCTAACTAAATCTACTAATCGCAACGATGTCCATCTTGCTGAAATTGCGTCCTGCTTATGCCACCCCAATGCGTTGCGCCATTTGCTGATACTTTTCCCTTGCCAGTTTTCGTTGTCGCCAAAGAAACACAGATACTGATAAGACAGCCAAAATGAAGTTCATTGTCTACATATGATCCCATCAAGTTAGTATCACTTCCCATTCCTCCATTGTCTTACCCTTACCTCAAATTTGATGATGCGCCATTTTTCAACTCGTTTTACCCAAGGGCAAGCCCGGAAGGTCGGTAGATTGATCATATCGTCGTCAGTCATGGTATCGTTTCTATTGACCACCCAATTAGGATCATTCCATTCACATCGTACTGGCTCCTTGTTGCCGTAGTCCAAGCAATAAGGTGCGGTTTTCTATACGCATGTATGTAGAATGGTTAAAGATGAGTTTCTGACAAGTGACCCTCACTCAACTATTTTCTTTTGATTTTACCTTTTCTAGAGAAGTACATACATCACACTCCCCTAAGGAAGTACATGTATAAGTGGGCCGTTCAACATTTTCATGAGAGTGGGTATAGTTGCCAAGACGAGCTGGGAGATCAGTTCCTTGAGGAAAAGGAGGTGCACGTTTATTGTTCCCAGTTAGAGCTAAGGAAAAGCTATTCACAAAAATAAAAATGAAAAAGAGTCAGTACCCAAATAATTATAGTTTAAGGTAGATCAATTTTTCACCTTGAGTGATAAAATAGAATGAGGAATATCAGGACTTCCCTCATCGTGAAATTGAGTTCAAGACAGGGAAAAAAAAAGAAAAGAAAAAAAAAACCAACAAAATTTCCAAATCGATCGAAGTCAAAAAATAACCCAATAACAAATTTTCAAATTGATAGTAGTTAGAAAAAAAAAATACGCTGCCGAAATATACTGCCAAGAATTTCAAATAAAAATAAATATGAGAAATAGGCTCATGGAAGGGGTTTTACATAAAGTGAGTGGATTTCAAGTACTAGGTGTGCAAAGGACCACCTTGAAATTCGTTTGACACACTGTTATCGGGGACTGAATATGTTTTAATTTTTGAAGGCTCAATTTTTTTCTCGTTCTTCCCTCTTGTAAACACTCAGTCAACAGGAAAAAAAAATATATATAGATAGCCATGCAACGCAAAAGTTTATGGGGATCGTACAAGGCACTTGCACCTAAAACACGTATATGGTTAGGCGTTGGTAAGCCCAGAAAATACCTAAAGGGAATATTATGTTTGATTATTGATCAATACTAACCCTTTTTTTTTATTACATTCTTCTCCTTAGGTGGAATGGTATTCGCAACAGCAGGTATGTTACTATCGGACTATATTGAAGATAAACGACCAGCAACCGATGCCGAAAGGGAACAAATGGAAATGATCTCTCCAGTGACTGTAGTGGACCATGTACCTCGATCACGAAATTAGGTTGTCCACCCCCCTGCTACACGCATTCCACTTTCACTCCTTCAGTTCAGTTTTTATTTTTTTATTTTTATGCAGCCCTTCTTATTTGCTAGACCTCCACCCGGACACACACACACACACACACTCTCTCTCTCTCTCGTACTATATTTTCATTTTTTATAGTATATCTCTTTTAGTTACACATCTTTACATCATAAACATATCATTGGTTGTCAAACCTATTTTCCATCAATAAAATCTACATTCCATATTCTCTCTATTTATTTTGCCTTATTTTGGTTTTGACTGATCGAAGCACATTCTTTTAATGGGTTCTTATATATAAAATAGACTCAAATTTGACATCCTTATATTTATAATTGATTCACCACAGTACCGCTCTGTATTCCTTTTCTATATGCTTTTCCTTGCCCCATTAATATTGATTACTTTAATATTGCCTAGGCAATGCACAGTCTTATCCCAATCGTTATTTTCCACACAGCGATTAGTGCTACCACAATCTAAGTTTTCTTCTTCACTTCCATCATTACTCCCTCCTTCACCCTCTAATGCACCGCAGACAAAAACATTACTACCTCTCTTCCTTACTGACGAAAGATTCAACATTTTTACCTGGTCATCTCCCTCAGTGGATAACAACGAGGCAAACATCATGGCACGGGAAACTTTTGTTTTTCACTTACAAGAGCCTGCCATTTTACAGCTGATTGATTTTAAACATCCAGGCGACAGGTTCCAAGTGTTTGATAATGATCTATCATTAGGCAAAACCACATTACCCAACGTAATGGCGGCGTCTAAAGACGAGGATAATCATGGCTCGCTTTATGCAAGCACCCCAGCATTAGCAATGGCCGATAAAAGAGATCGCTATAGTAAAGGTCAGATTTTACTTGCTCCTGGTAATCACTCCATCACCATCAAAGTCTGGAACGCCTCTCCTTCCATCGACGTTCATGGCACAGACGTATCTGGTGGTGCTATTCGATTGATAGGAACGCCTATGAAACCACAAAAGTTCTATAGAGGCCTTGACGAAGATGAAGAGGATGAGAATGACGACGAGGAAAATGAAGACGACGAAGAACATAATGATGACTATGGAGATGGTGAGGTGGTAACAGCTATGATCACTGTTGTTGTACCACCACTAACTAAAGGTATCCTCTCTTGAAAAAAAAAAAAAGGATCGTCCTCATGTTCTCAACTTCCAAACCCCTCTCCTTTTTTTTTTTTTTTTTGGTTAATATAATAGAGCGATGGGAACATACTGAACCGAGAGTCATGACGGTAACAGATGTTTTGGGTGTTTCTGCTGCTACATATACACCACCGGCGTAAGTATACTGATTTGGAAAAAAGCAAAAGGATAATATTGACCCGCGACTCATTGCATTGCATTTTTGGTAGGGGTCGGACTAATTTAATTCGCAATCCCAGGTGCGGAATGAATTGAGCAAAAGGGGCTATGAAATTACCTAATTAATTTGACATGTCCATTTATCAAATTGAAAAAAAAAAAATTCAACAACAAACTTTCACGTAATAAAGGTCTTTTTTTTGAATTTATAAAAGATGGGTTTTATTTCAACAAATAAATAAATACAACTATATACAAACTATATTCTAAGCGATTAAAGCTAAAGGGGTAGGGTTGATTTGATCATTGTAAAAAATCTATTCTACTATAGCTTGCTTCAAACGTTCCAACACCGAGGATATACGACGAGCCAAAACAGATGCATTGTAGGGAAAGATGTCAGATTGAAGAACAGCCGACACTTGGTACAACAGTCCCATGACGGAATGGATCCCACTATTTTCTTCATCTTCATCTTCACTATCGTCATCCGCATCCCCTAGTACCTGATCCACAGCCTGTACAAATTCTTGTGTATGCCGTTCCACATACTTGAGATACCGGGTCAAAAATAGCAACATATCCGTTTCGTCAGACATCAGTAAATCCACTACCAATTCATAATCCATGCCCGTTCGTTCCAGAAAGTATATAAAAATAGTATGTGGGTTGATTCGAGACAATAAAGGTGCTAGCGTACGTGACAGTGCCGGTGATGACGACAATGGTGATGATGATGATGCCGCGTTATCGTTCTGCTGCTCCAAGTAAAGGTAAATGCTCAAGATATCGATTTGTAACGATACCATCACTTGATCGTTGCTACCGCATATACTGAATATGAAGTCCAATATAGATCTAGTAGAGGATAATGTATCTATTGAATAAGGTGAGTCCAACGTACTATAGAATACGTCCTATTATTTTCATGGAATAAAAAGGAAGTACTTTTTTTTTTTTTACCTTGAAATGTCATCATAGATTGTTGCAATGCTACGTCCAATTGGGATGCCAGTGACAGATTCTTGGAATCCGATTGGTGTCGAAGCATATCAGAGATAGATGCCACTGTAATTTGTATCAACAAGTTCAAGCATTCCCGGTCGATAGTTAGTAAACACGGTGAGGATGTGTCCCAGACAGACTGATAAAAAAAATCGGTCCGATCATGATCTTGCAGAAGTGCAAGTTGTGGTCGAGATAAGGTAGCTTTGCATAGGTGGATATATTCGCGTAGTTTCAAAATCATTTCCATATTCTAATTGGTAAAAAGAAGTCCATATCAGCATAGTAATAAATATAATCATCGAATACTAATGATAGTAATAATGGTAAAACAAGATACCACAATGATCTACTTTTTTTTTTTTTTACTTACGTTCTGATGTTCCCCTCGTTTTATCATCCATCTATGGACAAGCTCCAACGACCGCCGGATGACTGTAATGTGAGAATGACGCCAAAAGTCGATAATACGCGGTATCCAAACTTCCATAGATAAGACCTTTACCATATGTACACCTTCATCTGTTAGGTTTGACAGCTTCAATATATCTATTGCCCATACCAAAAATGGCACTATTTGTTTCTACACGCATTATTTAAAGCAGTTGAGCAACATACAAATATAGTCAGAAGAAAAAATCATAGCGAGTCTTACCTCGTCTGTATTAGCAAGCTGCTTTGATATCCATGCTTGAAGATCCTGCCGCAGGGAGAAGTATTTCAATAAGGCATATACTGGATGAGACTTGTTCTCAATGTTTTGTCGGCCATCCTTAAAGATCCAATGGCATACATCCAAATAAAAAAGCCCAGTTTCGCATGTTGGATTTAATACAACCTTGTCCACCAGCAAGCCTAAGGCTGTCATGGATACATTCTAAAAAAAAAAAACAAATTAAAAAAGGCACCCTAGTGAATATATGCTCTTTATGGTTTTCTACTTTGAATAAACTTACCTTGCTCAATATTAGCGCGATACATTGTTGCCTCTTTAAAAAAGATTCGAAAGGATCCACAGTAATATCTTCATGCTCAATCTAGTAGAATAATAAAGTTGAATAAACGTAACTGCCAATCCAGTATACCTGATAGTGTGCTTACCCATTCTTGCAGCATTCAGAAAATATCGAAGGAAAGAGGTGGATTTATTTTTTCTGAGGCAGCTTTTTTTTTTATGAAGGCCGCAAAAAAAAAACCCCCCCCTTTCAAATCCCGCACACGTGAATATTCATTTATTTTCTCCAGTGAAGCGAGGGTATTTATTCTGATATAGATGCAATATAAACTATGATAACTAACGCTAAGCTGAGCTAATGACACTATTCTAAAATGAATGCTAATTTGAGGACGGTCAAAGATGATAAATCCAAAATGGAAGGGTTTCCCCATGATGTTTGTATTGCACTTTTCAAAAAGCCCCTGATTCAAGTTCTAACCACTAATCCAAGATCAATAAATCCGCAGTTGAAGTTGATGTTCTAAAAAAAAAAAAAAAAAAGAAACGAAAGAAAGAGGAAGAAAAAAAAAGGGCCAACAGAAAATTTAAATCCATGGTGGCGGAGTGCGAATGGTTCAGTCACCCTATTTTTCGACCTTCCATTTTTTTTTAAGAAGTATCTATTGACGACGCGCTGAGCACGACGGTTGGGCACCAAGGGGCGGCCCACCATAGTGCGAAATGGCGGAGGCTTTAATCCTATCCCATCGAAACCCACACTTTAACCAAAAACTGTGACACCCAGTAAATCGAAAGATTTCCAAAAGCTCCAGCGGAGCGCCAAAGCGTTTATTTGTAGGATAAAGATATATACATGGAATAATAAGCTAACTAAAGAGATAATACGCATAATATAACATAAAAAGAAAGTCAAGCAAGAAGAAGAAGGGAAGGGAGAGGAATGGGAATCATATAATATTTACTATGCTAATGGTAATCAGAAGCTAAATGGAGATCCAAGCATTCATTTTCATGTTGCTGATGCCGCTGGCACTGTTGGTCCTCTTCACTAGGTCGAATGTGGCAAGCCAATGGGTATAGGTCATGTAAATTCATAATGTTCCGGGGTAACCTATGAGTAGATCCAGGGGCCCAAAGCGATGGGCTATAGTCCTCGTAAGATAGTTTACTTCGATGAAGAACAACACCGTTCCAACCAGCATTTACGCAACCTACAAAAGAAAAAAAAATTAAAACCAAAAATATCTGCCAGTTCTCCTGGTTATATATATATGTATATATATATATTGGTTGCTTTCATAAATGATTACCAAAATAGTCCCTAGAAAAAAAAATTATGTATAACGAGATTAGTCACCCATCTACAATCTATCGTAGTATTTCTTCTTGACTACTTACTTTTCTACATCATCACCAACATGAAGAGCTTCGCTTGAATCTATGTTTTGGCCAGCAAGATGGAGCGCCTTCTGGAAAATGTCGGATGCCGGTTTTTCGTGGCCTGCCAAACAGCTTGGTAGGATAAAATCAAAGTATTTGTCAAGTTTCAAGCTTACCATCACATTGACTATGATGTTCAAAAGAAGAAAGAATCATCAATAATTAAGCTGGTTTTTTTTTATTGAAATTTTCTATCATCAACTTACGTAGTCGTTCATCGGAATTGCTTATGACACCCATAATAAAGCCTCGTTTTTTCAATTCTTCCAATGTGCTGGTAACATCCGGAAAAAGGCTATACCCCTTCTTTGTTCTGAATCGTGTATATAGAGAGTAGAAGAGTGATGGAAACTTTCTGTCCAGTTCTAATGTATATATAAACGGTCAAAAATATTGTGAGTGTATAGACAAAAAACATAAACAACAAAAAGGATGGGGGACAAGGGCGAAAAAGGGAATCAAGAGGAAATGCGTTGATTCCAGACGGAAGTCCATGAAAAAAAAAATACATGTTCAGCTATTTGCCTTACCTTGCTTTTGAACACCAGCTTCTAAGAATGTTGCATAAACCAGCTATCATACATGAATAAATAAATAAAAACGTGTAAGTCGGTTTTCGATCCACTGTTTTCTACTTGATACACTACCTCTTTCCACCAGTTTTCAGAAGTCATGCCCTGACCCAGGCCGTAAAACGGTGATCGTTGCTGCTGTTTCTTATAAGCTAGTCCAAAATGTTTGGTGATGGATTTTGGAGAGACAATAATGCCAACCTTTGAAGCTTCGTACGCCTAGCTCGTAACAGCATAAAACAGAAATATCTCAGTCAAGGTCCACGCCTTCATTCCGTTGTCGTGTTTTACTTACATATTGAGCAGAAAGGCTACCTTTTGGTTTGAATAAAGTGTTGTACGCATCAAAAGTTACCAGTCGAATTTTAGAGGCATTGTTCATAGTGGTTAAAAAAAAAAGAAATAAAGAAAGAAGAAAGAATGAAATGAAAAACGTTGAAACCTTTTATTGCCAAATTCCCGCCAGTCCTATGAATTTCAACCCCGCACACGTCCCTTTTTTCGCCAAACAACCTTCGGGATGCATACCACATGACGCATAAAAAATACACAACAAATCTACATGCATGTGAAAGGACGTGTAAATCATGTCCATGAAAACAACAACAAAGAGTGTGGTATGATAAAATAAAAAGTATTTATTTTCAACATCATCATATGCAAAAAGTTAAAATGCAGAATACAGAACGTCAAATTAATCAGATAAGCAGATAATAAACCACTAGTAAGGATTTGAGTTGTCCCTTTTTTTGTTTGACGTCAATTTGTATGTTTTCAACGGTAGGATTCCAATATATGGTCAAAATAAGTGTAAAGGTACGGTAAAAGTGTTGGGCAGTCTAGTGGAGGTTACACTGACGACACAGTCGAGGTTCATATATATATACATGGATGACACTTAATCCCACTACTTTGTCCCATCTCAGTTCCATCCTATCCTACCATCATATGGGGCAAGAGTTTCAAGTCCTGTCCCATCCCAATCCCATCCCTAACCTTGGTGTAACCCAGTTTCCATTCCACTGTCCCAACTGTCATCCTTAGATCTAAATAAAAAAGCCGTGTTTTATATTAAATAACCTAGAACTGTCTACCAGTCGCTAGCCTCAGGGGTGGGGCAAGTAGTCATAGATATGTTTAGAAAGTAATGCGAAATGTCTATATAGCAGCGGCTGCACGTACGGCACGACCTAAATTCATTTATATGATTGTTCAACTAAGAATATGACTTCCGTTGATTTTATAAGTGATCTAAGATTGTCAACTGGTTCGTGGTAACGAGGAGGAAAAGTTGCCATACCGAATTATGTAAGAAGTATGAGGGAGGTGGGTGTGAGATTTGGAACACGATCAATACTAATCTAAAGTGAAAAAATGTAAAATGGGGGAAGGTACAATGTACAATGCAAAGAATGGGAAAGAATAAAGGATATATTTGTTATTAAAGTAAGCACAACTTTGGTCTATAATATACAAAAACGGCGATGGTACAAAAAAAAAAAAAAAAAGAATCTATGCCAATAGACATGAGAAACACTAATGAGACATATTTCATTGAAGCAAGTAAAAAGAGACATGTTTTATTCAGATTAAGAGACAAGCTAACATTAAGCTAAGCTAATGAAGGCTCTAAAAGCCAACTAATGGTGCCTTCAGATCCTGGATCCAAAATGAAAGGGTTTCCCCATGCATCTTGTAATCCCTGAGCTGAAACCCCTTCTAAACTAGTCCTGATACAATTCTAGGTCCAAAATAACTCCACAGAAGTTGAATGGTGAAGAAAAAATAAAGTGATCAAAAAGAAAGAGAGCAGGGAAATAAAAATAGGCGAGAGAGAGAAAATAAAATACTTCACGTGTGCGGGATTTGAAATGCATGTTTCGTGGGTCCTGTGTGAGTTTTGTAACAAGATACAATCCTCTCCACCTTCCCTCATATTGATATATATCGTTGCATTTGATTAGTTAGTTGTCATAGTTTATATTACAGCTGAATAAAATATATCTTGCTTTTTTTTTTTTTTTGCTTTGATATAGTGTCTCATACGTTAAGTTTGTCTCGTCGAATAGGTATATCCACATCGCGCAGTCCAGTACTGGACAGTCTGTGTGTGCGTGCAAAAAAAAAAAAAAGCTGATGTGCACAACAACCCATTTGAAATCCAGTTGAGTATTTTATTTGATTGATCATTTCGACCTGGGCAGAACAGCGCTCTTTTTCATTATTATATACTACGCTCGCTTCCTTTGTAACTAGGCATTCAATTCCTTACGAGGATGAGACGATATTCTTTTTAGTGAGGCGATTTACCCCTCTCGCTCCTTGAAAAGAGACCTTTAATCTTATTTTAACCTGTTTGTCTTTTACTTTTATTTATCTTGTTGGAAAAATGAATGATATGGGTGAATATTATGATACTTGAAAAGTAGTTCACCTCTTGTACTCACGAGGTATATTCATCCCTCTCTTCGTAGGAAAAAAAAAAAACAAGACAAAGAATAACAGCATTCTGCACGTTCAATCTGGTTGGTCCTTCGAGTCTCCTGGAAACCCAACTCCCTGCCGAACTTTTGGAAGGACTACAGTGTCAGAGTAGAGAACCACACTTTGGCTTATTTTCAGCACCAATTCCCAATATCAAGAACAGTGTGTGATTGGCAGCTTGTATCAACGCCAATCAGCAGTAGCAAAGACAATCTTCACTAGCATATAGTGGACTTTGTTCATAATGGCGCTTGATTTAGACATTGTTATCCTTCAGTTTAAACATTACTCCCCTACCTCCTTAATTTTAGTATTTAGTATCTCCTAGTTTTCTTCTTACAATACATTTATGTTTTCAATAAAAACCTCCTTTTTCTCTGTTGAAAGTTATGTTGCCGCTATTGTTTTTATTGTTTGAATTGTATGTAGTGACGATAGCAGAAACACTGACTATTGTCGTTATTACCATCTTGTCAATCAATACGCACAGACCCTTTTTTTATACAACAATGGTTTATTTGTTTCCTTGTAATTTAAAGATAAATCAAATGATAAACGACACGTTCTCCCTCCCTATCATGTATGCAGTTGTGCTGACGAGGCTCGAGACCTCTTTTTTTTTTTTTTTTTCCTTTTTTTTTGGCCTTCAGCAGCGTTTTCCCGGCGGCGATTCGATCACAAGTAAAAAATAAATAAATATCGATTTGACGCCTGACGAGTGGTACGAAAGCAAAGGGTTTTTGGATTAGTCCTTGTATCACAATTTTTTTAGGAATACGAAAGGACCGAAGAATCCACAAAAAGATCAAGCATGCTTCGTACTACCAACCTTTGTTAAACAAAAACACAAACACTGAGGTAATGTAAATATATACCTCACTATCACAGGATTAGCATGGCACATGTTTTTAAATGTTTGTGCCGAGATCATCCCCTTAAAAAAATACACTGTATACTAGCAAAAAAAAAAAAAAAAAAAAAAAAAAAAAAAAAAAAGACATCATGACTCGTCTCCTTCTTCATTCATGCACTGGTAATTTGTTTTTTCAGAAAAAAATGATCATGGACGTTTTCGTTTTACACATGTTCGTTTACCCCTTTTTCTTGGCTTCTTAAAGTTGTTGAATAGAGGACGATAATGAACAATATATATAAATATATATACACAATCTGTCGTGTCACCTCTGGAATTAGAACTAGACATAGCCGCTTCTCTTTCTCATGCATATCATCTTTGTCAAAAAATGGGTCATTGGATCTTAAAAAATCAGTGGGTGGCAATATGGACATTATTTTTATTTGTCAAAAAAAGAAAGAACAAAAGACAATGTGGATAATATTTATTATTGGATAAAAAAAAGAAGAATAGGGCAATAAAGACTAAACTAGGGTAACAAAAGGTAAAGGATATACATATACTTTACATTGGACGAACAAAAAAAAAAAGCAATAAAAATGATAATATAAATAATAGGGGAATGGGTCATAAAAAACGAGGGGGTAACTATAGTAAGGTAACTTGAGGGTGGGTATCATAAAACTTGAGATAGGTAGGCAGAGAAAGAGAGAGAGACAGGTAAGATCATCATGGTACAGTTGCAAATATATGTTGATCTTTTTCTGGAATTTCGATATTGGGTAGTTTGGTTCGACGAACAGACCAACGCTGGGTATCATGTGTGGTTTCTAAAAAAAAAAAAAGATTGATAATGTGTTAGCTCATTACCGTCGCCTCAAACTGACAACTTTTTTTTTTTTTTTTTTACCAGTAAATCCATGATAGGCGTAAATGTCCAATTGACGACGTTTTTTTTCTTCCATAGTTGATGAAGTTGATGCTGGATATGATAAAGTCGAACGTGGATGATGATAATTTGGATGTTGTGAAGATGAGCGATAATTCATATACATATGTTGTTGTTGCTGTTGCTGTTGTTGTTGAGCCAAAAGTTGTTCCGTTTCTAACATTGGTTGTAAAATGCGACGCCTTGCGTTGATAAACCAGTTGCTGATTTGATTGACTGCTAAACCTGTACGTTGTGCCAATTCCAGTTTTTGGCGCTCAGTAGGGTAAGGATGCTTTTTGTGTTGTAATAACCAATATTTGAGAAATTCCGTCACATGTTTGGGTAAATTGCCTCGGCGACGCTTTTTGTTAATTGCAGCATCTGTGCCTGTGCCATTGTTTGGGAGTGTCTGTTGTAAAGGTGGTGATAGTTGCTGTGTCATATCAATGGATGTCGGTAGGTCGTTGTAGTAATCATGCACGTCGTCTAGTAAAAGTTCGTTACAGGCTTTGGGAGATGAAGAGGATGCTGATGAAAAAACGGATCTTGTTGTAGTAGATGGGTTGTATGAATGCAAGAGAGACGACACTGATGTTGGTGATGGTAATGGTGAGCTAGGCAATGTTGCCTTATGTTCTGGCAGTGATGGCGAGGATAAAGAAGTTGGGGATAATGGACGGTGACTGATGCTTGCGGTTGAGTGACGATGTTGGTGGTATTGATGATGCTGATGGGACCGATCGATGGCAAAAGATCTCCGCGCTTGATATAATGGCGGTGGAGGCATATCGGTCTTAGGCTCCAATGCAACGATCGTCGGCGAAGAGGGCATGTGTGTGGGTACAACCATCAATGTGGACACAGACATTACATTTTCAGTCTTGATGGGTGTAGTCGTAGTAGTTGATATGCTGTCATTAGAATCATTGCTACTGTTGCTTGAAGTGGAGCTTGTACTGATACTTGGAAGCATGTCAATCATTTCGTTTTCGTCTTTGTCATCCTCCGCTATTTCGTTTGTGTCATCTACTCGTACAAATCCCTTCTTACATGATATCGAGGAATCTTCTATTAAATAATAAGCATGATAAGTCTTTGCCAGAATATCGTATATAGTATTCTTTTCTTTTTTTAATACCTGAAGGAGTAGCATTTAAGACGCATTCATGATCATTCCACCATTGAGCATTTTGTTCAAGCATATCGCTGATTTTCAATCGACGATGCATTATTTCCTTTTCTTCATTTTGATTGTATTGGATGGATTGTTTTTGGTGACGATTGTGTTTAGATTCGTTATACAGTACTAATGGTGTAAATTGTCGTGATGGCTATTGTGCAAAAAGAGAAAAACCTTTAGTCATTCAAGTTGCCTTTTCTTATTTCTACTAGATTATAGTACGTACTAAGGATGATTGTAATGCTGGCATTGGTACTGTAATGGTGGCCATTTTCCGATCAATCAGTGAAAAGGGGGAGGGAGAGAAATAGAGATAAATATATGTAAAAAAAGAGAAAAGCGAAAAAGAAAGCAAAAAATAAAATCAGCCCCGCTTTGTACTTTTATGGAGGAAGAAAAATATTTTAATCCCCGCTCTGGAAGTTTGGTGCTACACTTTAATAGAAAAAAAGGATGCCATGTCAATCAAGTTGGTCATCACGGGTGGTGCGAAAAGCATAGGATGGAAGGCCAGCAATGGTTACTCAATGTTATAGATCATGTGCCTTACTTTTTTTTTTTTTTTTTTGGTTCAATATCTTGTGATTCATTCTGATTATGTGAATAGAGGGGTCGCCGGGTACTACCTTTGGGCCCATCTAAAAAAATGATACTATATCTTCTCTTTTGATATATCAAGACGATGTTGAAACAAGTAACGGTGGGCTATAATCTCTGATCGTTTGAATCATTTTCAACTAGTTCAACTCAACATTGGAATTCATACCATATTATATGGTGCAATTAAGAAAACAGTTACAATGATTGAGACGAGGATAAATACGCACTGGCCATATGACACTTTCAACTCGGTTTGTCCCAATAAGGGCATTCAATCCAAAAAGATACCGTAATCCAGTTTACATTATAATAATAAAAGTGATATTTGCTCCTTTTTTTTCTCCAATAAACAAAAAACCTCCTTTCTTTTGCACTTTCTGTGCCCTTTTTTCCTCCATTTGTGCCACAATTATTCATCTTATGCATGTTCTCTTTGTTTTGTTTTTTGTTTGCCCCAGTACCTTTTTTAACGTCCGCATAACCCTAACCCAAGAATCACCATATTTGTCAGGGGATCAGCCAACTATCAACCATAATTTTTTCTATATCATCGGTGTCGATACCTTTCAGTATATGAAGTCATGAGGCTCCGCTCCCATGTAAAAAAAAGAGCAACTATACTATACCGAGACTGGACAGGGTCACTGTTCTGCTCCATACTGGAATTTCTTTTTTCATCCTCATTGTCTTTCCGTAATGCAAATAATTAAAGCCCCGCGTCGAGGAAAAATAAGTGAACACAGACGGTACATTTCTTATTTTTATCAAAACTATCATAATACTATGCCTTTTCTTATTAGATATGATACTTGGTTAGTTGGTTAAATTAATGTCTCTATTGACTTAATATAAGCAAGCTACCTTCCATCATCCGTGTATATCATGGGAACCCATTACCCTTTTATCTTGTCATCATCACAGAATGAATTAAAAAATCCCAGGTACAAGAACTTTATAAAGTTACACCGGGAAGGGAGGGGACAAGATCCAGTTTTATTTAAGCTCTCCTAATAGGTTGAAGCTGATTGAATTGATGGGCTCGCTCCTTTTTTTTTTTTTTGAACCCCAAGGAATGGTAACTGATGGCCCGACTATTTCTATTCCGCTGTCCCTTGTCAACTGATGGTTTTGGCTTTTAGTCCTACTATGACAAAAACATTGTAATCAGTTGATGATGATTTATTTATATTATTATTTTTCCATTATTCTACGCTTTTTTTTTTTTTTTTTTTTTTTTTTTTTTTTTTTTTGCCTGTAATACATTTGTTCCAACCTATCCATCAACGACTCTGATCCCATGATCCATTCGTTATCACTTTTTTAGGCCATTATCATTATCATTACTTTTGTCCACTGGTTTGTGTAAAAATCTGAAAAGAAAGGCTAGGTGAAAAAATAAAACACTTAAAAGAGCTTCCAATATTAAAATAGTACAAGAACACTTATTATTATCATCTACCCACACAGTCATCACATTTTTCACAGTTATAGTTCAACTCCACATCCTGTTATTTCATAAGTTGCATTCATTACAATTACAACACTGTTAACATCATCATGGTTATGGCATGTTCGTAATTTTTAGGACATTGGCCAACGGCCTATTTAATTAACAACTATGAACTGCAAAAACAGCCTATCGGGAATTCGTTTTCCCATCTCGACTCTCTAGAAATTGTATAATTAATTCATGTAGCATTTTAACTTTTTTAGGAAGCATATATTCATTTTTATATATCTATTTACAGGAAACACCTTCCTTTTTCTCACTTCCATCAAGTATCACTTCCATCAAGTATCACTTCCTCATCATGTCAAACTGTTAAAACTGTCGGTGATTGAACCGCCAAGTTAAAGAGACTTTGATTGGTCAATAATTCATATCTCCCATTGTCTTTCTTTTGTTTATAATTTTCTTTCTTTCTTTCTTACTTTTTTCACCGCGACTTGTTTAATATGGAACAGAACAAGGATTTCAATCAATTCAGTACGCAAAAAAATTCCTTGACTAGCATTTGTTTTCCATCACAACAGCAGATGCAGCAACCTGTCACGCCAACCCAGTATTCTCAGCAACAAAATGCGTATCCAACCCAGTACCCCCAATCTCGGTCGATGGTTATTACGCACGATGATCAGCAGCAAATTATTGATCCAAACGGAAACGTTGCACCTTTCCATTACAACCTTGATCAAGTGCCTGGTTTCTACCCGTTCGGTGATACAGTGACGCCTTCGCATTCACAACAAAATCAACCTCAACTGAATACCTATACTCAGTCAGCACCACAACAGCAGCAAGGCCGCCATGGGTCAAAGGCAATATATGATACTCGATTATCTGACGAAGATGATGAACGCTATACTGATGCTCAATTCAAGATGATGACTTCCAAAGAACGACGCCAACTGCGAAATAAACTATCCGCCAGAAACTTTAGGAATCGTCGAAAAGGTAAGGGTCAAGACACCAAGTCTAGTATCAAAAAACAAGGCGCATAACTAATTACCAATTCATTGTTGCTATTTAGAATACATAACTTCTTTGGAGGAGCAGGTTGAAACATTCAAGAACGAAAACAGCCAACTACAACTGGAAATCAATTGGGTCCGTACTACAATGAACAAATTACAAAAGGAAAATGATGATTTGCGTGTGAAGCTTGCTCTTTGTCAAGGTGGCATTACAACAAAACCAGAACCGACGTTGTCAGATCATCACTTATCTCAGGGGCAATCACAACAAACATCTCCACCAACAGCAACAACTACCGCTGTATCGGTACCACCACTAGCAGCATTAGCAACCACAACAACAACAACAACTTTACCGCTTCTATCCGATCGCTCTCCGTCTGTCCAACCTATATCAACCGCAACTGACACAAATATTTCTCAAGCACCAGTTATTTCCTCAAATGTCTTGACCAAAAATGGAAACTCGTCATTTACTATACCCGATCTTCATGGGGGCAGTCATCAACAACAAAATACTTCACCACAAAGTCAGCAGTATGCTTCATCTCCACCATCAGATCACCTCGATTCAGCTCAAGAACCATCTGCGCCAGTCTCCCGTCATGAAAATGATAGGGAGTCAAATTTCTCCGTTTTTGCCGCCACCTCTCCTTCACCTCCTAATACCACCAACCTGGGATTCGTCGACGCTACTCACTCTGGTTCATCGTTTTGTTATTCTGGTCACTTGTCATCACCTACTGAACTTACCACATCTACCGGTGTATGGGATTTGGCTTTACCGAACCAAGTACCTTTGGCCTATCCACTTGATGTTACCATAACAGAACAACTACAAGTACCGTCACTGTTTGACAACGTCGACTCATTTTATTCTGTGGAATCTCAACAAAATCCATTATCGACTAGTTACCAGCATTTGACCCAAAATCAACCCCACCATGTACATCATGATCAACAAGGATCATCTCACCCACAGCTTTCAGGCCAACCTTCCCAGCACAATATGAATGATAATGGTATGAACAACGACAGCTATGTGTCTACGGCCGTCCTTCCTGAACTCGACTTCGGAATTGCACTAGATAAGGGACAACACCAAGTCAATGACGACAGCATTCTGTGGAAATATCCTTTACTGGTACCTGCTTTGTTATCCATTATCGTTGACCACACCATGACGATGAGCGCGGATGAATTGTTTTCACACACACGGCTTTTATCGACATCGACGCAATTACCACCACCACTATCAACGACACCGACGACGTCCAATGATAATATTAGCGATGGAGGAATGAAACCATACTTTGGCAGCAGCGCTACCATGGCTCCAGGTTTATTACGGCGACCCTATCAACAAGACCGATGCCCTCTGGCTGACATATACCCATTGTCAAAAAAACAGCTTGATGATTTATGGACTCCATTACTGGAACAGATGGCGGAGACACAACAACGAAAGACACCAGCAACAAAGAATGTCAAGAGCGAAGAAATGCAGCTATTCAATGAGGAAAAAATGGAAGGAAGGGAAGGACAGCATCATGATGGAGATCAAGACCAGGTTGTTTGGTACGATACGCCTGTGACTGGATTCAAGGCAATTTGTCCCCTCTATTGGATGCAACGGCAGCTTTGTCGTTTTGTGATTACCTATGTGATTGTCAAGTACCCTCATTTGGAAACGCCGTGCAAAACCTACCTACCCATTTGTGAACAGTTTAGGCGCCGACTTGTTTCCCCTTAGATATAGTTTATCATAGTATTTCCCTTCTTCCTCTTCTCTTTCATTTTTGTCTTATTTTGTAAATAAAAACGTTTGTCCCTTTATATCATCATTTGCTGTGCTGTATTTTACTGTGTCGTTTTGTGCTTTTTTTTTTGATTTTTGGAATCAGAATTTCGGCCTACTTTGGGATTCAGATTCCGATCGAAATATTTTTATAAAAAATGAGGGGAGGAGTTGCTCCGCAGTCTGCCTTCTTTCTATCGTTATTTTATTTTACCGTTTCTTTCTTACATGACCGGTAATACTTTGGAAATTCCATATTCCAAAAAACAACAACTATTTCACTTTATCTAATCATATTATTGTGTGATTTAGGCATAGTTCAAGTTGGTGTCGGCTGCATCATTAAGCATAGATTCAACGATGGATTGAAGATCTTGATCGCGCAGCGCAAAAATTCTCATGGATCTGGAACCTGGCAGCTTGCAGGTGGTAAGTAATAGATTTGTGATGGGTTTCTGCGATGTCTTTTATTTTCTCCTAATCTCGAATGCTTGCTTTGAATTTTTTTTTCTTTTTTTTGGGGGGGGGGTGACAGGCCACTTGGAATTTCAAGAATCTTTTGAAGATTGTGCGCGACGCGAAAGTCGCGAAGAAACCAACTTGGATGTAGGTACGCCAACCTTTGTCACCACCACAAATGATGTCATGGCCAGCGAAAACAAACACTACGTTACAGTTTTTATGCAGTCTGAAGTCGACCGCATTGATGATTTGAAAACAATGGAAGTCGACAAAATTCAAGGCGACTGGGAATGGGTCTCATGGTCAGAATTAGCTCAACGCACTCCTCTGTTTACTCCCTTGGCACATTTGGTCCACATGGCAAATCAAGACGCCACACTTCTTCAAAAGCTGGGAATTGTAGTATAGAATTTTCAATCTAGCATGTTAGCTATTTAGTATACTATAGCCGAAGAAAGCTTGCTCGCAGTGTGGATGTTGATAGTTTAGTATTTTTACATTATTCATATTTTTAAAATAAACATTCTGGAGCGTTTTTGGCGCTTTGTATATTCAATATTTGCATTAAAATGTCGTTTTTTCGGGTGTGTGTGTCCAGACCAAGGCCAGGTGATTTGGGCTACTTGATGGGTAGTACTAGTTGCAACGGAAAAACTCCAGGAACGATACCAATTGGAAAGTGAAATTGCATCGTTATTATGGGCAATATCAATATTTTAATATGTGTGGTTATGATATAGATACTAATACAACAGTAATACATAACCTTATTTTTTGCTTCTTTCGCCGAACTGAAAATGATCATCCAAAAAAAAACCGAAGAAACGGTCAGAACTGTAGTTCAGAGAGAGAAAACATTCAAATCCCGCCCACGTGAAATTGATTTCCACGTTGTTTTTTATTTTTTCCCTTCTCTTTCTTTCTTTTTTATATTTTATTTACATTTAATTCTTCATAATTGCAGCCCCATAGGCTAATGGTGGACTTAGATTCGCGTCAGGACTAGTTTAGAAGGGTTTTCAGAACAGGGATTACAACATGCATAGGAAACGCAATCATTTTGGTTCTAGGATCTGAAGGCACCATTAGTTGACTTCTCGGAGCCTTCATTAGCTTATCTTAGTATTGATTTGTCATCGCTCTTATGTCTATATTTGAATAAAATATGTCTCTTTTTACATCCTTCAATCAAATATGTCCCAATAATCTCCTTTATGTCTTGTACAATAAATCTCCATTTACCTTCGCCTGTTTAGATTAGTGCTGACCATTCTTAAGATCCCTCTATATTTCCCCTCATGCTACCACCAATAGATCACTTGTAGAGTGCATTTGATATTCATTGCTGGCGTGGATTACGTTTGAGGGTATTTTCTTAGTATATTTTGTTGTTTTTATTGTGTTTTGCTAGTACTTGAGGCTCCTTCGATGATGATATAGGGCAAATTGGGAATTGTTTATATTTTTTGGCGAGGAATATGACTTGCTCGATATCATATTACAGCCGGTTGTTCTTGAACGGGCAGAATATATATATAAATTGTTTTTCAGGAAAGTATCGGAAGGTTATCAGTCATTGAATTTCACGTATGGGTTCAGATGGTGTATATTGTATAGAGCGACGACTGATTGGCTATAGGAAGGTACCGGCTACGATGATACGGTAGTACAGAAAAAAAAAGGGACATCATGCTGTCATATTCATAAAGTTGAGCTCTATCTACTGGGACACGACATAAGTACTCAACGTTCGCTTATCCGAATAATAATAGTGATGCTATATAATGAGGGGGCAAACACCCCCCCCGCTGACTGCTATACGCAAGGGTTCATATCCATTACCCACTCATTACCCATTACACACACAGTACATATGCAAAACACAAAATAGCAATAGACAAACACTTCGATTTAAAAACATAATTCTTTTAATTCTTTGATATACATAGAGACATTTAACACGAAAACTACCATTCTATAACAATATAAAATCTAAACTTCTATGAAACTATACTACTACAATCTAAGCTTGCACCTATTCCCTAAAATCCGGGGCGATGAGAAACATGTTGTACGAAGGCTTGTTGAAAAGTCGTAAAAATCCATGTATCTTGGCGGCCAATCCAGACTCACCATGCAATTGTTGCCATAAGAGAGGATGAACAGATGACTCGTTCACATTACGTAAAGCGGATTGCAAATCTAAAAAAAAAGCAAATTAACAATTACGTTGATATATGATCTTGATAATGTCTTTTTTTTCCTTTCTTACTTTCAGTGACAGGGATAAAATCAGGAGCTAGATCAGGAAGCGCACCAAGGTAATCGTACGAGAATGTCAAAACAAGAAGTAATCGGTAGGCGGCTAGGAAGAGTGTTGGTCGAGAGGTGATTCCGTAAGGGCCGCGCTGCATTGTCTATGGCAGAAGTATCAAATGGTCAGAGACAGTTCAATGTACTATTTCCACCATCGTCTCATTTGTGATTGTCTTACCAAGGATCCAGAAACAGGTTCCAATAATCTACAAAAATCAATCAATTGATTGGCCACATCCATGACAAAAATTGACTGTTGCTGCAAAATCCTTGAAATTCTTTGGGTTGATGATAATGCAGCTGATCCAAATCCACGGCCGCCCATTGGATATCCACCATTTCTTCTTTGTAAATGTTGGGGTTTTCCTTTTCAAACAAGGACCTACTGCTGTTCATTTCGTCGGTCCATATAGATTCTAGATTGGTAATAGTAATAATGATCATGAGATACCGCATAGATTGGATGCATATATAATTTTATGCCGTGGCTTTTTTTTTTCTTTTTTTTACTTAGTTTCCCATGACCAATCAAGTGTTCAGTAAGAGATGTTTGAAGATGGGCAGGATAGGCAATACGGCTT
This sequence comes from Absidia repens, assembly GCA_002105175.1. NCBI lineage: Eukaryota > Fungi > Mucoromycota > Mucoromycetes > Mucorales > Cunninghamellaceae > Absidia > Absidia repens. The sequence goes on along the minus strand of MCGE01000005.1, from coordinate 1,687,941 downwards.
GTGAGATGCTGATTTACAAGTTCCACGGTACGTTCAGGATGCGCTGGGCTCTATGGAATTATTATCAGTTTTAGTGACTTTCCTAATAATAGTTGTTACCTACCTTTAATTGCAATGCTTCGGATATGATCGCAGCCATATTGTATCGAATATCAGCGTCGTCATCCTACATTATTGAAAAGAAGATGCATGTTAAAAACACACCACGATAGATCTTCTAAATAATCTTTACCTGGAGTAACTGAATGATAGCCAGTTCCACAAATGTTCTGGCACGGTCTGCAGCTTCCCCTAACTGGATAGTGTGCATAAATAAGTGCTTAGCAGTAAAACTGATTGATTTCACAACAGCTTCACGCAGAGGTAAAGACTGATTCATAAACAAAACGTCAGTAATGATATTATTATTATTATTATTATTTGTTTGTTCCTTACCACTTCCTTGTTGCTATATTTGATCACAAAGGAGCTCCATGTTTTGAGGCAATTTTGAACCCAGTCGTTGTTCAAAGGACTTTGCAGGATCTGTCATGACACACAGATACATACGCAAAAAAGGGGAAAAAAAGAAAAGCATAATGAATATCCTATTATTTACTACATTGTACGATACATGTAAGTGTTTACCTGAGCCAATAATGCACCAAGTAGGGGAAGTACAGATTCTGTTATCAAGATGGATTGTTTTTTGGTGAAGTGTTCAAGCAATCTATCCCAGTATTGATCCAAAGTGAATTCCATCGAGGGGTCGCCTTGAGTTCGAGTCTTTGGGTAGGGTTGTGATTTTTTGAGATTCATAAGGAATTTGGCGGCCAATGCAAAACAATGAATGTTGTCTTCACCATCGTACGTCTTCTGTATCAATTTGAATTGTAAAGATGTCACACTTAAAACAAAAGCCCAAGATTAGTTATGTCACCGCATTATACTTCGCCTTTTTATTCTTTATTTATTTCATTTACTTACCCTGGAAGAGCATCGGCATCATCGACCTTGCTAAAGTGAGACATAAGTTTTGTCATGGCAAGCAATCGAACTTCATAATCGCGGTCATCCAAAAGGTATAGTACATCAGGCAGTTCACCGACACCAAGGTTCAGGTACCCCAAAATGATAATATTTCCCATAGATTGTCGCGCCAAGTAAGTACCGATATGTTCCGCTTCATCCTTATTCTGAATGGCTTGACTAGCATAGGAGAGCACAAATCCACGGAGTCCTTCAAATGCTTCATCTGAGATGGATAATAGCTCTAAAGAAAAAGAGTCATATCGGTAAGTACATATTATTGATTTATTATTGTTCGTATGATCGTTCGATTAATTTTTTTTTTCTTACCTTCAACGACGTGAGCAGATCTGTCACCTTCATACATCCATTTACAGTCCAAACAAAACTCAGCAATGATATCTAAAAGTAAGGACCGAGACACTTCATCCAGCTGGTTCACCAGGGTAAGGCAATGAGTAAGCACACCAGAAAGAGATTTTATCAGTTCCAATGCCGTAGATTCGGAGGTTTCCCCTTGGTACAAGTGCCCACGAAGTAAAAATTGGACTTGCATTAAACGACCATGAATGTCATTTTGTGTCAAACCTTTGCCCCAATCCAGTAATCCACCCAACATTTCAACCAGAGAAGAGGTAGAAGGAATCAGTGGAACTAATGCCCGAGCAGCCATTTCACGAGTCTGTCAACATCATATACATATAAAAATAATCAGTACTCAGTTACCAATTTATTTATTTATTTACATACCTTAAAAATGGAGCTTCCAGCACAAGACATAACCAAAGGAATAAAGGGTGACATGGAAAGAGCGTCGGTAGCGGTATCCATTACTGATGGTCTCAATCGTGAGAGTAAAGTCAACATAGGATACAATCCAGGATGGACACTTTCCGCCTAAAAGAAAAGAAAAAAAAATGAGTTAAAAGGTAATATTAGTAACTTCTATTACTCCTTCTTACCATAGATTTGCCTAAAAGTTGTTCTACCGCCTTTTCCAATTCTTTCAGTAAGTAAGAATGAAGTTTGGGGAATCGTGTGAAGAATTCTTGTCCAGTCAGGTTGTTAACATTACTGTGTTCATCACGAGTTTTCTTAGTGCCCAAGGTCCGCTGAAGTAACGTAGAGAAGAGCATAACAGCACAGTTTCGAATCGCCCAACTATAATGGCAGCGAAAGAAATCGGTAAGCAATTCGAATAACTCTTTACGTATGTATATTTTACCTTGATGAAGAAAATCCATTGATGGCTAGAGAAAATCCATCCGAGGCATATTCCAAAACACGGGTACCTAGTTTTGAGTCCATGAAAATGGTGCGCATGATATTGTAGGCATGTACTTGAGGGAGATCGATTCGTTGGTCGGCGTCTGTAGGAGGTTCTTCACCAGCCAATGATAAAAGTTGTTGAAATGTTCTGCCCAAAAGTTCCTTCTTCGTGACAGGTTCACTGCTAACAATAGCCAGAATACAAAGGGGAAGACCAGCACTTCGTCGAGTGATAGAGATATTGCTTGAGGTAAGACTTGACAAATTTTCCTAATAAATATGAAAGCATTAAGATGAGTACTGTCGTAAATGTATATATAGGTTCATGTTTGACTTTTCTCATTCACCTTGAGCCATTCATGAGGTAAGCTGTTTAATTCGGGATGCGGAGATGATAATAATCTAGCACAGAGAGACACATAGGTGGGATAAACAGCGGAAAAGGCACCACGGTGACGGATGCTTGTGAGAAGTGATCGAAGGAGTCCACCACTTTTTTCCAAATCCGTAAAGGTCAATAGGGCATTCTTGTCTTTGGCATTTTTTGCGATAGGGGTTTTTGCGATAACTACTTCTAACAAAGAGCTAATACATAAAAGAAAGCAGTTTAGAAATCAATCATATTAATTGATTCTGTCTTTTTATTTTCATTTACCTTGCCTCCTTGACTGCACGCCAGCAACAACTAAGGATGATTTGATGTTTAGGTCCAGATACTAGGTCCATATTATCAGACTCTTCGCCCACAAGATCATCGATTGCTTCTTCCATTTCTTTGAAGGTGGCTGGTACGTTTCCTTCAGGAGATTGGTTGGTCAAAACATCCATCACAGAGTCGCAAACCGCCTGAATCAATGATAGGGCACGAGCATGTATATGTTTCCATTTGTCTTGATCGCTTGTCACATATGCACTGCGATAATCAAGTTCGCGGAACACATACCTAAGATAAAATAAAAAGAGTGGGAGTTTAGCATTATTTGTAGATATTTTGAATGGTGGATACTTACTGAAGCGCTAATAAAGTACCATGCATGGGATGATTCTGAGCCGCCAACAAAAGATTAGATTTTGCAATGCCAATTTGTTGTTCAAGCATATCCAGTAATCTATCCGTAAATACAACTAATGTGTAGTTAAACGGGTATCAAAAAAAAATAAAAAATAAAAAAAAAATAAAAAAACTTGAGCTGGTGACTAGATGATATACATATATTGCAATTTTTTTGTATTCTTCTTACCAGCGGCGGACCCTTTTTGCTTCTTTTTATTGGCACCCTTCTTCTTGACAGGCCCTGATTCACCTTTTTGTTGAGGATGCAGATTGAATTCAAGACCAACCACGTATTTTGTAAACACCAGTCGGAAAATCATGGCACCACTATCGCTTTCCCCCGCGCGAGCACTGACAACGTTGTTGAGACCCCACCATAGTAGTTCTTGTGCATTTTCTTTGGAGGTAATACCTGGAAGCGGGCTTGGGAATTGACAAAGAATATCAAACGCCATGTTGCGGTTAAAATCATACGAGTCCATCAACGTATCCACCAATAATTTCGAGTTTCGAGGAGAGGCAAGAGGGATGGTAAAAGGGAAATCAGATGAAGCTCCATGGATTCCAATAGTTGTTGCCTTTTTCCCTGCAGATGAAGAATCGTCCTCGCCTGAATCAGTAGATGAGCTATCAGGTGATGACTCAGGGATACCATACAGAGAGATCAAGAGGTTCAAAATACGTAATGCGGTTGCCACTCGTTGGAAAGAGGCCCCTGGATAGAGAGAAGTAGCGATGTGGTCATTAAGCCAATAAAGGAAATCCTTGCCACGTTGAATCGTTCGATTGACACCTTCCAATTCTGCTTCAGTGACATCGATATCATCCTTTGATCGCTGCTGTTTCGTTGACTTGTCGAGGAATGCCGTATGGGAAAGGTGCATTCTGTGTTGAGCATAAAGATTGCCACGAAGCCGTGTCAGAAGCTTGGTGAGATGAGCGCACAATTTTTGTCGGAATTCGGGGGAGTCACAGTTCATGTTGAGCGGTAAAAAGTACTTGATCATTTCTAATTCGATTTCTGTCACCACAGCAGCACCTTTGCGAGATTCACATAAAAGTCCAAATGCGTCAATACGAATTTGAGGATCCAAATGATACACGGCCAATTTTAAAGTTTGGGTGGACACTTTTCGAGAATTTGTGGTTTGCTCGTCATCTGTAAACAGAAAAGAATACGAAATCTGATTAGAGTTGTGATCGATGACATATATACGTAATCTATTCCTTTACCTCTAGTATACATAGTCCCATCAACAATATCCAAGCTACGAGCAATCTTAAGGATGGAGATAAATGCGTGTAATCGGTAGCGCTGATTCAGAGAGTCCCATGTGTTGTGCGTGGTGTCGTTCAGAATGTCCATCAAATACCAAAATGAGTCCACGCTCGTCTTGAATAATGGCTGCAGAATAAATCCACTGGCATTTTGTCGAAGAATATCGGATGAAGAAGTCAAACAACGGAGCATTGGAACAGCCCACAGTTCTATCCAACGATTCGCCAATACCTTTCACGTAAAAATAAAAAAAAAAAAAAAAAAAAAACTTGTTTTTTAGTACATTTGTCCTTTTCCCCTGGTCATCAAGAGAAACAAACCTCAGTATCTTCGTCTTTGACTGTAAGTTTGATATGTCGTCCCTTTGATGGTTTGCTGTCAGGCACTGTTTCCAAAATGCGTTGATAGAGTAATTCCAAGATGAACCCGCCGATTTGCGATGATAAGCTCAAGCTGTCCATAGCCCGCAAGCATTTCCATACCAAGTCAGTCTCCATTTCGAAGAAAACATCGGTACCGAGTTTAACAACCAGCATAGTCATCAAAGCATATTTCACCTATTAAAAATTGACAGAATCAATAAGCACATAAATATAATACTAATATTTGTCTGTTTTATAAAAGTTGTACCTTTCTATGCCAATCCATCATGAGAAGGTTTTTCAGCAAGTTCAAAAGATAAGCCCGATGTTCTTCTTCTTGCTTGAAGTACGCCGCCTTGATATCCAAGATTGCAAGTAATAGTTCAAATATAGAACGCACCTAAATGCAACAACAATAATAATAAGTAAGTATTAATCAAGACGAGAATTCACTACACAACTTTCATCCTTTTTTTTTCCAAATAATATTTACCCTATGTTGAAGGGAATCAATCGGATCATCCCAATAGTTCCATACATAGTGTATCAACTTGTCGGCATTTTCACTGGACAGGATACTAGCAGATTCAAAGGCGCCCTTGTTTTCTTGTTCATTTGCCATCATCATGTTTTTGAGTTCCAATAACCAGGTTGCCATAGCATCAAAAGCGATCACCTTACTCTGGGAATCACCATTATCCATGATACAAAAGTATTCTGCTCCAACAAAAAAGAGTTCGTGTAAGTTTTTGAAGCCGCCATGACTATACCGATGACAATAAACACCAAAATGTTTGGTCAGTGATCTAAACAAAATACCCACCCCTTTCCTTTCCTATTACCTTTCCAGTGGAGAGACAGAACGATCAGATTCAAAAGGCTGGAATAATACTTCAGTGCGGACTGTAGAGATCATACCACGGATAAGGAACAGCATGGGGCATCTTTTCCTTTCCATCCAGCATTTGCAGCAAAGTGTTCAGTATCCAAAGGCCGCGCAATGCCAAAAACAGTGGACATAAGTTCAGCAGCGGCAGAAGGCGGAGCATCGTCGACAAAGAACCATCCCATAATCCAGTTCCGTACAAAGGTAGCATCTTTCCCGAGATTCATCACAGCACCAAGGGCCATCGTAGCCACCTGACAGCAATCCTTACCATACACTAAAGGACGAATGGTGATATCCAGAAGCACTTGCGTCAATTCACCAATCAAAGGTACGTATGGGCTAGTATCCACCGTCGTTGAATCATGGAGTGTATTTCCAAGGACCTGTTCCGTAGCATCACACCGTGTTAAAAGAGACATGGTGGTTTTGATCAAAAAATGAATGTTGAGTATCAAATCGTCCACAGATAAAACAGTGGTGGTGCCTTTGCTTGCTTGTCCATTCAATAGCTTTTGAGACGCCAATGAGTGTTTCACCAGAAATCGAAAAGTGAGATCGTACGCCTCTGAAATCAAACGTCGTCCCAGTTCAAATTCCAAAGTCATGTTGATAGTTGACGATTTGTGTGCGTAGAAAGAGCTATTGTATGAATCATCGTCTGTCGTCTCGTCGGTGGAAGAGAGATAGTTAGTGTAGACTGTGATCAGAGTGGTGGAGACTGTGCCCACAGTGTTCAATTGCTGAGAGGACGCTTCAAGAAGAGGAATAAATAGGCGTCTTGTATTGTTTTCTGTTGCATAAAAGTATCCTAAGGCAGCCATTGGTTCCACCAGATCCCTCAGAAGTAGCTGCCGTTGTTTGTTATCCGCGTTGTTGGCGTCGTCGGATTTGTTTCCACCAGTCCTCAAGATTTTGACTATGAAGAATGAAAAAAAAAAAGGTTAAATAGACTGTGGTACCATGATTGGCGTATGCTTCTTTTGATTTCATACCTGCTTGTTTCAATAAAGACGATTGTTTTTCCCAAGGTTGATCTTGACTGTTCAAGAGATCTGTCAAAGTAATCACTAACGGCCTATCTGAGTATTTTGATAGCAGGCTATCTTGTTTATCAGCCACATCACATTTCCATTTAGCGAATAAAATAGAGGGAAGACTTATGTTCTTCTTCCCAGGACGTTCTTTATCCACCATAATATAGAATGATAAAAATAAAAGCGATTGAAAAAAAAAGGAAAAAAAATCGAAGGCTGATACAACTGTGCCGGAAATTGAAACTCAGTCGTATCACCTTTTTCGAAAATTAATGGCTGTCAGCTGTACAATGCAACGGACACTATCAACATACTTTCACTTTGTTCATCGAAGACAATTTTATTCATTTATATATATATATATATATGCACAAAACATAACCATGTTATAAATAAAAATTTAGTGAGGAAATAAACAAGACTATACCCCAGGTTGTGAGCCAGGCACAGGCCCACGCTAAGAGTGATCAAGGACATTTATCCTCAAATCAAGCTTCCTTTTCTTCACTCAGCCTCAGCAACAAACCATTTCAACAGTCAAATATGTAAAAAAAAAAAAAAAAAAAAAAAAAAAAAAAAAAAAAAAAAAAATGGCATTTATTTGAGCCAACCACGTAAACACAATACATATACATATATAACCGTATATAATGTCACAATAAAAATAAAATAAAAAAAGACAACTATATCATATTTTTTTTTATTCTAAAGAACTATATAAAACAGGGTACAGGGAATGAGAATAAAATTGGGAAGATATAATATATGCGTCGGAAAAAAATAAAGATAAACATGTGAAAAAAGAATAAATACTAGCTAAAGCTACAGACTATTTTGGTTTCGTTGGGATCCTTGACGTGATTTGATGATACAATTCTTGAGCAGCTGAAGGACTAGCAACCTATTAATGAAAAGGTAAATGATATATAAGAGTGGCTACTAAAAATTACTATTTCATTATTATTACCTTCAATGCATAATTCACCAGTTTAGGATTGCTTGTTCCATCTTCCTTTGTTTCTGATTCGAATCCAGCAAAACGTACAACCGATCTTGCATAATGAACACTTTCATTTCAGTAAACAGCAAAAGGTTCAAAATCAAGCGATACACAGAGTCCGCCCGCATCACCAATCTTGATTGAATTGTTGTCTGTCCCGTCACTTCCACTTCCTTGACATTGATTCGGAATGTACCCGCTCCCCGTTCCTTCCAATTGTTCGTTGTCGTATCAAGTACAAGAAGTTTCGCCTTTGTTTGGTAAATCGTATCTTCATCTTCCTCACCAGTTTTGACTATGTCAAATGAAATAAAAAGAAATACGTTTTTTTTTTGTTAGTACCCAGCCTTTCAATGATCATATACCCTTCTCTGGGGCCTTACCTTCCGTTTGCTTAACACCTGGTACCTTGATTTTGCTACCTTCACCAAATGCAGAGGTTTCCGTGCCATTATGTTTACCGTTATCTTGATGATCATCATCGGCATGACTACTTTGCCCATCAGGATAGTCAGAGCTTGTGACACTGCTAGTAGTAGATTCACCGCCAGGTGATAATGCCGCCGGCGCATTGGCCTTTGGAAGAGAAGATAATGCATTTGTTGTACCGCTTGCTGCAGCCAATGCGAAGGGAGATGAAGTGGGAGCGTTAGCAAAAGCACCAAAGGCTGGTTTGGCTTTGGTGGCAGGCGATGTTGACGATGGTGATGATAAGGAGAATCCACTCAAACCTGACGTAGATGAACCAAAAGTCGAGCCAGAAGTACCAGAGAAGGAAGAAGGCTATAAATAAATCAATAAATGATAATAAAAGAAATGAGGAAGGATGTACTAACAAATTTCGTACAAGTAAGGAGAGTTTCATACCTTTTGAATAGTGTTTGGTGTACCTTGATGTATTGATGCCCATCCTTTTGTCCCAAAACCTGAAGAACTTCCAAATGTATACTTGGGCTTCTCGTCTTGAGATTTAGGTGTCGGTACCTTGTTTTGTTCTTCGTCATCGTTCTCGTCTGCAAATTCACTCCAGTCGTTTGTATCACCATTGGTCTTACTGCCAAATTGAGAGAAGGATTTCCCGGTTGCCTTACTATTGCTGTCAAGTCCTTTGTCCAAACTGTCTGTTGTGACCGTAGAATCGATATTGCTGTTGGTATTTGTGTTGGATGACTGGCTTGTATTGTCGTTGTCACCGTGTCCTTGAGAAGAGTGATTGTGTTGAGATCCATGTTCGAGGCTTTGTGTATCAGAACCTTCTTCGATATGTGTATCCATAGTGTGATCAAAATTTTCGTCGTCGTTACTCGGTTCTTGTGAGTCACCGACCATGGATTCGTCAAGTGCGTCTACTGTTTTGTCGGTGGTGGACATATCTTTCATGTTTCTTCGAATGGTGCTAACAGAGTTACTTTTGTTGGTATTGGGGCATTCGTCCTCGCGTTTTCTAAGAAAGCAAGTGAAGCATAAGAGGTCAGTGTAAAGTTCTGTGTTCAAAATCAATCTATGAACTTACGTTTTCTTTGGTGCAGATACGGAAGGAGTTTTGTCTACTTCAGCCTAACAAAAATGAATAAAACAGATTATATTATTGGTTTTAAGCGAAAAATATTTCTAATCTACAAACCAAACGACTCAATATATACCTACCTCGTCCTTAGGAACTGGTGCTGGCTCGACTGATTGAGCTCTTCCACGCTTCTTTGAAGCGGCATCTTCTATAAGGATAAACCAAGAAAAAAGAAAAAAAAAAAGACCGTAAAGATTTAGTAAAAGCTAATACATATATTGATATAAGTATATGATGATTTACCAATATCATGTAAAGAATCGGGTGGTGAAGACATTTTTCAATTCACTTAATGTATTGGAGATCAGTTGTAAGTGTACAAACGATAACTGAGTATACTGTATAATCAAAAAATAAAGGGAAAAAGAAAAAGCAGGACTTGTTTTCCAGCAAGTAAAAAAAAAAGCGGACTTTGAACTCAGTAGAACCAATGTGATGCAGCACCCCGAATTCGTATGATCTGCCCACACAGGCATTGTCAGCAAATCACAGAAAAGGTTTACCAAGATACTCGTATAAAATTGATAGAATTATGATAATGCAAAAGGTTATCGTTATCAATGCAACAACGTTAAGCTAGTTTCATTCTTGAACAAAAACAAAACAAAAAAGCCTACAATTTATTGACAGCTGAAAAGGATTGAAGTGCCGAAGTGACGTGGAAATTGATTGAAAAAGTGCCAGAAAGTGCCAAAAATTATTTCTCTTTTTTTTCTTCTTTCATCTTCCTCGAACGCCTCATCTTGACGGTAGATTTATACAAAAAAATGTCACGCAACATGATGGTAATACTTGATGCAATATAATATACATGGTATTGGATCGGATTAGATTGATGATGGCCTTTGGAAGATGCGGTTCTCGGTCTTTCTTTGTACGCGCGTATGTTGTCTCATCTCAACATTATGTGTAACAGGAAAAAGGAGAAGGTATCCCAAAAGGTCCAAACGATCTCTTCGACTTCTCATCCGATGACTTATATTAACCATTCACTATTATATTATTTAGCAACCTCAAATCATTCTCCTCAAGGAAGGCACTGATACTTCTCAAGGCAAAGGACAGCTTTTGTCTAACATCAATGCTTGTGCTGCCGTGGTCGATACTGTCAAAACAACTCTTGGTCCTCGAGGCATGGATAAACTCATGGTAGATGGTCGTGGTAAGTATAGAAATATGTGTATATTGTTGTTAGTTGGAAAATGGTAGTTGACAGTACCACTGATACTCCTTTTACTGCTTTCCTTTTTATAACATAAATGTACGTATTATATATAGGTCAAGTTACTATTTCCAACGATGGCGCTACTATCATGAAACTTCTTGATATTGTACATCCTGCAGCAAAAACTTTGGTGGATATTGCTCGATCTCAAGACGCCGAAGTGGGTGATGGTACTACTAGTGTGGTTCTTCTTGCTGGTGAACTCTTGAAGGAGGTTAAAGGCTATATTGAAGAAGGTGTCAGCCCACACGTCATTATCCGTGGTTACCGAAATGCTGCTAGATTATCCATCAATAAAATCAAGGAACTGGCTGTGAAAATTGATAAGGACAACAAAGAGTAAGTTATTTGTACTCGAAAGCACAGTATGAAAATATTGATTTGGTCATCTAATTTGTCGTACCTTTATAGTGAATTCCGTGATTTGTTATCCAAATGTGCTGCTACTGCCATGTCGTCAAAATTGATTTACTCCCAAAAGGAATTCTTCACAAAAATGGTTGTGGATGCGGTGTTATCTTTGGATCAAGAAAGCCTTAATGAACGCCTGATTGGTATCAAACGTGTTCCTGGTGGTGCGATGCAAGAATCGGTATTGGTCAATGGTGTTGCCTTCAAGAAGACCTTCTCTTATGCTGGATTTGAACAGCAACCCAAGTCATTCAAGAACCCCAAGTTATTATGTCTCAACGTGGAATTGGAATTGAAGGCTGAAAAGGACAACGCAGAGGTACGTGTGGAACAAGTGTCAGAATACCAAGCTATTGTTGACGCAGAATGGCAAATCATCTTCCAAAAACTTGAAGCTATTGTTGCTAGTGGTGCCAAGGTGGTCTTGTCCAAGCTCCCCATTGGTGATTTGGCTACTCAATACTTTGCTGACAGGGATATTTTCTGTGCTGGCCGTGTTGCGAAGGACGATATGGACCGCGTGATTCAAGCTGTTGGTGGTTCCGTTCAATCTACTTGTACTGATTTGCGCCCTGAACATCTTGGCTCTTGTGACTCCTTTGAAGAAAAGCAAGTAGGTGGTGAACGATTCAACATTTTCGAAGGTTGTACTCAAGCCAAGACATGTACTTTGATTCTCCGTGGTGGTGCTGAACAATTCATTGCTGAAGTCGAACGATCTTTACACGATGCCATCATGATTGTACGACGTGCTATTAAGAACAACCTTGTGGTTGCTGGTGGTGGTGCTGCAGAAATGGAACTCTCCAAATACCTCCGCGTACATTCAAGAACCATTGAAGGAAAGCAACAGTTGATTATTGGTGCATTCGCAAAGGCATTAGAAGTGATCCCCCGTCAACTCTGTGACAATGCTGGTTTTGACGCCACTGATATCCTTAACCGACTTCGAATGAAACATGCTCAAGAAGGTGGTACTTGGTACGGTGTGGATGTCAACAACGAAACAATCACTGATAACTTTGAAGCTTTTGTATGGGAACCTGCGTTGGTTAAAACAAATGCCATTGCTGCTGCTGCTGAAGCCGCTTGCTTGATCTTATCTGTGGATGAAACCATTAAGAACAAAGCTAGTGAACAACCTGGTGCTGGTGGACAAATGCCTCGCGGCGGTGGTATGCCTGGCCGGGGTCGTGGAATGCCTAGACGTTAGATCATTTAGTATAGTCATTATCATCACATCAATATTAACATCCCCATAATCATTATTGTCATTGCTTATTTTTTTTTACCCCTTCTTCCTTTGTCTTAGTTTTTATGTTTTTTATATTCATTATTTCCATATATCAATAAAAAAATGATGGTGTGCCAACTATTTCGCATTGAAAATATGTATTATTTTTTGTTTATATTGGGATTTCTCATGTATCTGAATCACCTGCAAAGACGGGGTGTCTTCTGTTTGGGTTTTGATTTTATATTTTTTTAATATAAAAAAAACGAGTAAAAGAGGTGGTAAACATCAAGAAAATGGGCACATTTCGAAAGTTTCTGGGTCGATATTGCCGAGATGAAATGGAAATGGAGACCCTTTTAAATCAGGAGTGTTTGGAGAGTAGGAACGGACAATATCGATATCACCGGAAACACGAAATTGCATTATTATTAAGGGTACAGCAATACCATTACTCTAATATGTATAGTCATTCCATATATATAAATACAGCGGTCATATATAACCTTTCTTTGTGCTTTTTTCATCAAAATGAAAAGATTATCGAAGAATAAAATTAACGAAATGGTTAGAATTGCAGTTCAGCGAGAGGCTGCAGAAAATATTTCGCAACCCGCCCACGTGAATTATTATTTTCCTCATTCTTTATTTTTCGCAATCTTTCTTTTTTCCTTTCCTTTTCTCTTCACAAACATGGCTCCTAAGGGGTCATGGTAAACTTAGATTAGTGCTAGGACTAGTTTAGAAGGTTTTCAGCTCAGGGATTACAAGATGCATGGGGAAACCCTTTTATTTTGGAATCAGGATTTAGAACCACCATTAGTTGACTTTTTGGAGACTATATTGACTTACTTTACTGTTAGTTTGTCCGTAGTCTGTATCTATATCTCAATAAAATATGTCTCTATATGTGTACTTTAATGAAAAAATGTTCCATAGTCTTTTTCATGTGTTCTACAATATCCCTTTTTATCAGTCGCTTTTTAGATTAGTGTTAACCACTCTTCAATTCTACATTAGTCTCCCTCATCCGTCCTCAAATAGATCTTCCTCTTAAATCCCATGATGCAGTAAAGCTCTCGCTTTTAGTTTTAGTATCTGCTAATACGCCACAATAAAATATACATTTTTTTATTAAATTAACTAGCCATCAGACAATGAACAATATTGCTAGTGTACCTATTTTGTGAAAATTCGGCTCTTTAGCTCACCACTAGGGCTACTTTTCCCTTAAAGACAAAGGAGCTGGTTCGGAGTCTCAAATTACCTAGTATTAAACACATCATGTAAATAACCTACTTTATGCTAAAAGGATACAATACTGTGCCCGATCATAAACCCACATTGCACCGTATCCCTAATTTCCAGTCCATCTACCCATATCACACATACATACATACATATATACATATAATATACGTTGGAATACATGATCCCGTTCAACTTTTACAAAATGCAAATCCCGTGTATCGCAAAAGCAGTAAAATGGATAGAATCGTTGATTTTTATTTCAATTTATTCATCAATATCAATAATTATGAAAACAACAAAATAACAATAGTATTAAAAACAAAAACAAAACAAAACAAAATTATGCTATGCTAAAGAAAGAAACTAAACTTTGGCAATAATCTAAAAAGCGCTCCCAAAGATCCAGTCCAACAAAACACCGCCGGCATATCGAACGATTCGCTATTCGTTGGTTTCAGAAGGTGATGTTGATGAGTAGTCATAACGAGAAGCAGAAATAGGTGCTGCTTGTAAATACTGATGATATCGTCGAGTCTCTGGCGGTGCTCTGTATGAAGTTGCTTGAGAGGTGAAGAGATGAGCGACGATGGATGATGAAAAGGTACGTTGATAAGCACCTCTTTGAGCGAAGCGTTGTGTAAGTCGTATGAGGCGGGCATGTCATTGCTTTTGGCGCTTTTGTTGCTGTTGAAATTTCTGGTCAGTCGATATCAGTGGTGACGATTCGTGGGATGCTGTTAGTTACTGTCAATGATGAAGTCATATTGTAGCCAGCTATGTTCCCTTCTCGATGAAAGGTCATTGGATTGGAGGCGGTGTATCGATTTGTTTGGGCGGGTTCGTCATGTGGGCCTCCTAAAAGCATATTGTCGCTATTGGCACTGTTGATTCACGTCTTCGTCGTTGTTGTTGTCACTCTCGGCGGCAGTTTGTTGCTATGCATGAGTTTGGTCATAGGAGCTAGTTTGGCAACATGAACTTTACCATTGGATCGTCGTTTGTAAGTGTCGTGTGGTAGTAGGAGAAGTAGGCATATCACCAACAGAAAATTTCTTAAAGGGTTCAACAGTCATATCCTTCCTGTGTATGATTAAGAAAAAAGATAGAGGGGAAATAGAAAATGAGCCTTCCCATTTCGGTATAGTGGTCAAATTTCAGATTCCGCAAGTTGGTGATATATTACATCAAACACAGGGTTGTTATTCTGTCATGTTTCATAGCACTGATTTATTTGATTTCACTATCAAGAGAACATCGATAAAACCTACAGTATTACGAGTACACTTTGAATGGATCACATTGTTTGAATACAATAATTATACCGCACGTAGTGATTATATTGATTGGAGTGAGAGCCTGCAGTATAGCACTGTAAAATAGAGCATTGTACAGTACAGCACCGTGCAAGAAAGCAGATGATATTCTTTTTATAAAGTGATGTCAAAGTATTAAAGTGTAACACACTTACTCCTTTTAATTTTTGACTGTAAAAGAATCAGCAAATGACACTAATGATATTTTCACACCCCGTCTCGAAAAAAAAGGGACACGCTCTCACAAATCTTTCGTTTTCTTTTTTATTTTCTTTCAAATAAATAACCCGCTCCCTCCCTTTGTCATCTTTTACTTTTGTTTTTTCGGTGGACCCACCAAAGAATGAACCCGACTATATTTTTGGATACCTTACGTCAACATGACTTGGAACAAGTAAGATGATACAGAAAAATAAATGGATACTGGATTTCATTGTTTAGTTTACTTATCATATATTTGTATACATATACCTACTTATTTTTCAACAGTTTTACCCAACGTAAGTACTAAACAATCTATTTTGTTGCGTGTCACTGACCTTCTTCCTTCCTTTTTTTCTTTTTAGATTCTCAACTAATGGCATTAACCATTTGCAGAGCCTAGCTCAGGTAAACTTGACCTTGAAAGGCACCGTTATTGATATTTAAACTTATATACAAATTTCTTCTGCCCTTTTTCTTCTCGTATGATAGCTTTCTGTTCAAGATTATGCTCAACTTGGTATTACGGATATTGCAGATCGCAGGAAGATTTTCGGTCTTATTCAACTACTTCGCAAGGAACCTAACCCACGACTCAATAACACAGCCAACCTGGTAACCTCTGCTTCAACAATGACAAGTGGATTACGACGACCTCAATCTTATGGCGCCACCTCTAGACCTACAATTACTACTAGCAACAGCAACACCAGCAGCAACGATGGCTCCAGTTTGACTTCTCCTTCATCACCATTATATAGCAGCCGGCTCCCTCAGCCCAACAGCATATCTGCCATTGAATCTAGCACCAACAATAATAGCAACAACAACAGCAATAGCAACAGTCTCATCAAAAGCAACATGTCTTCGCGCATCTCACGGCGCAGAAGACCTAGTACAATTGGCAACATCCCGACACCGAACAAAAGCACACTTCCACAATCAAGTATACCAACCAACAACAATGGCAACATCAACAGACCCATTCGTCAACGTACCATGTCTGATGCCGGTCGACTAGATACCTCCTGTTTACCTGCAAGATCTTCTCTGGTTAGGGACAATCGTCAAAGGTCTGACTTACGACGATCATTGTATTTGGACCAAGATGACTCTATCAAATCTATGCTCTCTGACCTCAAAAGTGGAAACGACGACGATGATGACGATGATGACGATGACGACGATGATGATTCAAACGCAAGGCGCTACCGGACATCTGCACCCTTGCTCAATGCTTATGGTGTCCCAACAATGAAATCAAGGGCTAGTATGGGGGCTTTGAAATACTCCGCATCCACTTATACATCATCACCTGCTTCATCGGCATCACCAGCATCTTCTTCTACCACGACATTCTCACTGCCACCAAGTGACTTGAATCAGAAAATCCGTGTATGTGTGCGTAAGCGACCTCTGAATCGAAAGGAAGTGGAAAAAGGCGAAAAGGATATCTCTCCCTGTATCGGCACACGAAGCTTACATATCAATGAACCAAAGTAAATTCAAGTCAAGCAAAATCGCTACCACAACAATGATTATATATTAATCAAAATATTTATTGCTTTGTTATTAAAATAGATTGCGACTGGACATGTCTCGATATATTGAACAACACTCATTTACGTTTGATGACGTATTTGATTTGGACACAGCAAACTACAAGGTGTATGAGCGCACAGCCCTTCCATTGGTGAAGTATATTTTTGAGGGTGGAAAGGCTACCTGCTTTGCATAGTGAGTACTATCATAGTCGATGGACAACGAAATCAAAAAATGAAACTAACTTTTATTTTATTTTTGATAGTGGACAAACAGGATCTGGAAAGACATTTACTATGCTGGATCCAAAGCATGGTCTTTATATCATGGCTGCCAAGGACATCTTTTCGATATTACGACGACCGGAAAATCAACACTTGTCTGCATGGATCGGTCTTTATGAAATCTATCAGGGTCAACTTTACGATCTTTTGAACAACCGGAAAAAATTGTTTGCTCGGGAAGATGGCAAGCAAAATGTGATTATCTCTGGCTTGAAGGAATATCCTATTGACAATGTCGACAAACTGATTCAGGTGTTTGATTATGGGAGCCAAGTCCGTAGTACTGGTAAGAAAGATGAAAAAGACCAGGTGATTTTTATTTTTATTTTTATAACTGACTGATGACTTGAAATTATTTTATTAATAGGATCTACCGGCGCAAATGACAGCTCCTCTAGGTCTCATGCTGTTCTACAAGTATTGCTGAAGCCCAAGAAAAACAAGAAGAAGATACACGGTAAACTTAGTTTTATTGACTTGGCAGGCTCTGAACGTGGTGCTGACCGTGGTGAAGCAGATACAAAAACAAGGTAAGTATTTAATTTGCCTGATGAAATTTACACAATGAACTTACAATACTACTTTTATCTTCGAAGAATGGAGGGTGCTGAAATCAATAAAAGTCTCCTTGCTCTGAAGGAATGTATTCGTGCCCTGGACCAAGACAAACGGCATACTCCATTTCGGCAAAGTAAACTTACACAGGTAAAAACCATCCCCTATCCCATAAAGCGCTCACGCTCACTATGAATATTAATTGTATTTTTTTTTCTTTGATTTTTTTTTTTTTAGGTTCTTAAAGATTCATTCGTCGGAAACTCCCGTACATGCATGATTGCTACTATCTCACCCGGTGGCACCAATAGTGAACATACACTCAATACTCTACGTTATGCTGATAGGTATAAACATTTATCAAAAATTGAGAAGATAGATATTTAGGTTTTATTAACGGAGTTTATATAATTTCTAGGGTTAAAGAATTGAAAGGTGAAAGAGATAGACGAGCGACAATGGAACGAACTGGAAGTAATGAATCGACCGGCCCAAGTGGAGCGATGGATCACACAGCTAACTACGGTGATGATGACAACGATGATGATGACTACAACTATGCAAATGAAGATTCATTCGGCGACGGTGACAGTCAAGACGACTCAGATATATTGGATGAAGACACATACAACCTGGGCGAAGAAAATATATTCGATGTGGATTTCCCTCATGAGGAAGATGAACTGATACGATCGAACGCTTACACTCCTGCGCCTCAAAAACCTATACCTCAATACACAACAATGCCAACTCCATACAACCATACCGTTCGACGTGGATCATCAACATCAACACCAAGGGCAGAAACAGACGACATGAAAGAATTTGTTGGATCAATGGCAGCAAACCCTGACATAAAATACGATAGACTATCTCAACCCTCTATGATGACTCCAAAGTCGTATATGTCGACCAGCAGCTCACATCGATTCGTGAATCGTCCATCTTCTGGCGTGGTTTACTCTGATGGATCTACTTCCATGCATCGATCCCCTTCATTGACAATGGAAATCGGTAATAACTACGATACACCGGTGGCATCACTTCAACACCAACAACGTCGAATGCCAGTCTCGCCAACAAGCATCACAACGCCAACAAGCACACGATTCTCGTTTTCTTCAACAACTTCAACAGTTCCTGGTCCTGGAATAAACGCCAATGAAGGCTCGGAGGTCTCGTCACAACTGGATTATAGCAACATGGAAGACTTTGTCAAGTTACATCGGGCGGAAATACGTGCTGTGACTGAATATACGAAACGGGAAACAAAACTGGTCGCCACGATCTCTTTACAAATATCATCCAATAGAGACATTAGTGACGATGACTGTAGTGGTGGCAATTATGATGAAGATGATGGCGATGGTGATGACAATGGCCCAAAAAGTGATACTAGTTATGATGGTGGAAAAAGAGGACAACATTTGACAGCGGCTGGACAGTACAAAAGCAATCAACAATTCCGTTCCTACCTTCACTCTCTCGATGAAATGCTAGAAGAAAAAATGGCATCAATCGCGGCATTACGAGACCGAATCAACGACACAGTGGCGCTTTTGGATGGATGAATCGACCTAGGTATCCATTTATGCTAGTTTAGTGATCTTCCTATCTCCCTTACTTGCTATCCTTTTATTCTAGTTTTACTTTTACATTGTATACTTTAGTTATTGTTGTTTTTTTATATTTTTTGCTGTTTAATATTTTTTGTATTATGATCCTTCGTCAACCCTTCGTAGAATTCTACATTTATCCCCGTATATTCACGCAAAAATAAAATCATTGTTGAACAATAAATTGTCCCTTTTTCTATATGTGTTTTCTATGAGCCAATCATTTTGTTTTCAATCTATGCACACTGCGAATATTCATTTTGGAGTAGTTTAATTCTGACACACACCTCTTCTCATACACATCCTATCATGATAAACTGTACCACAATAACCTGTTATAGATGATATACTATCCCAAATTTTATTTTTAATGATATACGAGTGACATGATGTCCTGCCCAAAAATGTCATTTTTTGATTATATTTGGGTGTCATGACCCTACACACTCCAACCCCCTACCCTATCCCTACAATCAATATACCAGTACACAACACAAAAAAAGGACAATATATAGAATCAACATTTGTTTTTATTACATATACAAAAATAACGGTTCATAAATAACTAAACGAATCGATGACTTTATTTAAATGTTGGAAGGATAAAGCATCTAAGAAAGAAAAGAGCGCGGGAGATAAAGAGTTAATATCCACCTGATATACTTACTCATGCCCACACACACATATATATATATATACAAATTCTGATTTTTTTCACTTACAATACGGACAGAGGCACCGAAGGACTTGGGAGGCAAGTTGTTGCGGAAACGAGCCTTGACCACACCGTTAGTACCGTGAGTACGAGCAATACGACCCCAGATGACACGGATCTTGGAACCATTGACTTCACGCTTGGCACGGTAGACATAAGCGATACGCTTACCGAGGTAGAATTGAGCATCCTTGGTGGTTTGGACACCTTCGACTTGAATGAGAGAGGTGTTGGGGTTTTGGTTGCGCTTGGCACGTTCGTAACCTAAGACACGTCCCTTGCTGTACAAACTAGATACAAAAGAAAAGAAAAGAGAAAAGGTGGTTGATGGTAAGTAAAAGTGTACTGTTGACGTATAAGGATAGATTCCCCCTTTCCATATTTCCAAATATAATTTGAAGTATCCATCCTATTTTCATCCATCTATCCATCCATCCATCTATCTATCCAAATCATTGATCCACCCAATAAAAAATAAATCGTGCTATTTGTTTCTATAATAAATAAGTATTCTTACCGATCAACTGCCATTATGTATATAATATATGAAAGGAGAAGAGGAAGAGAAAATTGATAATGAAGATTTGGCACTGAGATTACCACCCGCTCACCCTCTCGTAGCATGGTGAAGAATAAAAATATTAAAACCCAGGCCGGCGTTTAAAATTTCCATTGATTCAGTTTCATATGGAAAAAGGAAAACGATAATATAAAAATAAATCATTTCTCTTTTTTCCTTTCGTCTCTTTCTCTTCCTTTTCCGTTTTGCAGTATTTTCGCTATATGATAATCAAGGATTACCACCATGTCACAAAGAACCGACCCAAATGCCATTGCGAAAACGCCGCCTCCGTCATTACCTTCTCCACCTGTATTGGACGAAAAGAAGACCTTTCCTGCCCATGAGAACAGTCGTTTGTCCTCAGCAACAACCATGGAACATCGGTCTCCTCCGCCAGCTTATCAACCTATATTTAATCATCATCATAGCTTATCGTCTCGATCTCGATCCAAACATTATGTACAACCAGTTGCTTCAGGTAATATAGGATAGAATAAGCAATATGTATATATTATATGAGTAAATGAATGACTGACTGATATCTTGCGCTGTTTTATTAAAGTATATTTTTATCAGCCTACACCATCGCCACAAACTGTGATTGTCCATGATACACCTTCAAGATCAAAGGATGCATGCTGCTGGGGCTGGTAAGCTACGACTGAAAGAAAAGACAAAAAAAAACCAATAATAAAGGGTAATTGATCTCACTTTTATTTTTGTGATAGTGTCGCCGGTCTCATCCTATGTTTTGGAGCAAAAGAATGCCTGTGTTTTTAGCAATAGAATAGAAAAACATCTGTATTCCCTTCCCCTTCCGTTTATTATCTTTATTGTATTTTACATTACAGTTTCCTATCATCATCATCATCATCATCATTCTATTAGCATAGTATTTTCTTATGGTATTTACCGTTATATTCCCCTTCAATTATTATTCTTATACCTTACCCAATCAAAAATAAAAATAAATCGTCATGTCCTCTTTTTTTATACACTGTCCCATATTTACCAAATAAAGACCATTCACAACAACATCATTAAAAAATATGCATATAAAATAAATAATCATGCTTCCCTGCCCACACACATTCCACAATGTCTAAAATATGATAATCGATACAAGTATAATTTTATTCATATTTATTCACAACTAAATACTATTATTATTACTACTACCAAAAACCAGCGTTCATATCACTATATTAACTAGTCTCAATGACCTATACAGCAAGGACGGATGACATACACAATAAACGCCTGTAGATCACTTTCCCCTTTCATAAGTCATTTTTTCCCTTGATCGAGATTCCCCTGGATTTCCTTGGTTGACAAGGTGATTAGAGTAAACATAAGAAATCAAATCCGTTGGCGTTTTTCCATTCGTTCTAATGAATATGCAGATCCATTCTATTGCCATTGACATCACCACCACCATCATTCTATGCAATTGCGTTGTTGTCGGATTCGGTGCGGCTGCAGTCGATGACGCAACGGTGTCAATAGTATCCCAACACTAAATACACAGAAGTTGTTCATAGCGGTCAGAGTTTGTATTTTTCAATTCGCAAAAAATAATATATGTATATATATGTACCTTACCAATAATCTGATTCATATCCTACAAAGCAATAGTATCTATTACAATATAGTTGTAAAGATTGTTAGCACTACTATATACGTACATAATTATTGTTACTGCCTTTTGTTTACGTTACCTTAGCAATGGCAATAAGTACAGTCAGTGTAGGGTAGATATCGTCCAAGGTTTTCGTCGTTCAGATAATACAACCCCTTTGAAAAATACCACACTCTAAAACTACCCATCGATCTAGAATTCGTGTTCAATATGTTGAGATCCATCCGCTATGGTCAATAGGATAATAAAAGAGATGCTAACCAAGCTTCATTTCAACATAAACTCATCACCACTGATCATAGAATAAGGTATATCTATAAAGCATGAAAATCTCTATCCCAATAAATTAAAAATGATTGAGCTAAATACTATAAAAGAAAACAAAAGAAGGGGAAAGAATTGCTGCTAACAATAGAGCCGAGAATTGAAAAAAAAAAAAAAAAAAAAAAAAAACGCCGAAAACTTCCTCGTTGATTGCGGTGTTTAAATAATAACCAAACCAATAAATCGTCAGTCAGTGCATACGGAGAGGGCATAATTATTTGCATGATTCTGGGACGGAGCTTTTTTTTGGCTGAGGTTACACTTGACGCAGAAGATCAAAGTTGGTACTTCAGATAAGAATAACGTTTTACTCTAATACATATAGGTTTATCATGTGATATTTTGTGATGCAATGACATTGTTCCCATTAGATAGTGAAGATATTTCTCTGTTCAGGTGCGATGAGGAAGAATTCAATGATGGGTACAGATGGCAATAGTTTAGATCAAGGGAAGTATGTCCCTTTTTATAAAGGAGATATTATCTTCTTCAATCCCTTGATTTTTCCAGCCAACCAGATTCATTTGCGCTGAATAAGCCAGGGCGCAATAGGAAAAAGCATACTTTTTCTTATCAGCAAGAACTACACAAAATATGATTGGTAGATGTCAATTTATGATAAAAAAATTTATTTTCATTGGACGAGATAACCATCTGGCTTCTACCCCTTCCGATGCTCAAAAATCAGGATACAAAAGATTTTCGTGCGTGCTTTGAAAAATTTTAAAAAAAAAATATATTCAAAGGGTTTTTTCATTTTCTGTTTTTCTTTTTTTCCTTTCTTCTTACTTTTCCTTCTTCACCGTTTTACACTCAACCAATTCTTCTACAAACCTGATCTTTAAAGCCTTTCTTTATTTTAATCTTCATTGTATTTGAATTTTATTCCTTCTCTTCCTACTTACTCTACTGAATGCACAGCTACTCTACATTACCAAAGGAAAACAACGACCATTTCTACACTTATTTTAAGGGAAAAAACGACGATAGTACAAGCTTGCATATCGATACTCATTCATTAGGAATTAGCTTTCATCATGAACAAGAACAGCAGCGGCATGAAAACCAATACAGGCAACGACAACAACAACAACAACAGCAGCAGCAAGAACCCGTCTCACCTCCATTAGAAGCTTGTGAACCTCCATTGTCACCTAATGGGTCCCCATCGTCCTCCTCATCTTCCGCAACGTCGCCTGCTCTCAAACATATCGGCGTTAGTATCCCTCATACTCATCACCGCGTGGCTCGCAACAAGTCTGTCATCACTAGGAAAACTAGTGCTCCCTCTCCTCATGTCACCTGTCAATCCTGGGAACATTTGAAATCACCTGCGGCGTCGTTCCTTGCAAGTTTTGCATCACCTACAACAACTCTTCCTTCATCAGCGTATGCTTCGTGTTCCTCCACCTCCACCTCCTCTTCAGCTACTGCAATGCACCATCGACCCTCACTCTCCGCCTTTTACGAAGAACAGCATGGAGACGAGATTGATGATTATGTGATGAATCAAGTGATTGGCTATGGTGGTTTCTCTACCGTCCGCAAAGGTTATTGTATCGGCAATGGGCAAACAGTGGCCATCAAGATCATCAAGAAAAAGGCCGAAGATTCTCCTGGCGTAGATATGCACTTGGAGCGTGAATTGGAAATCTGGCAAACATTGGATCATCCGAATGTGGTTCGAATTCAAAAGGTGCTGGAAACTGATTTTGCTACGTATATTGTATGTGATTACTGTGCCAATGGAACGCTTTTGGAACGCCTACTCTCGCAACCTACGATGGTCAATCAAGAAAAAAAACGGCTCTTCTCTCAATTGTGCAATGTCGTGGACCATCTTCATCGCCACTGCAATGTCGTACACAAGGATATCAAATTGGACAATATTTTGTTGGACGACGATATGAATATCAAGTTATGCGACTTTGGTTTGGCTGTCTTTCAACGACATTCGGTGGCGCCTACTCATCTCGCTCAAGTCGCTCGTCCGGGCTCTCCCTTGGCATCTCCTCCTTCGTCATCTTCTTCTTTTATTGATACCACGACAGAGGATGTGGGTGGTTCCTTGGCGTATTGTGCTCCTGAACAAATCAAGGCGACTCGAGTGCTATCTTGCCCCAAAACAGATGTATGGTCTATTGGTGTAGTGCTCTTTGGTATGTTTGCTGGTAGACTACCCTTTGATGATGATTACGATGTGCGTTTGCGGCAAACTATCTTGACTGGTAAATACTCAATGCCCGATACCTTCTCACCTGAATTGGCCGACTTGGTTTCTCATTGTCTGGAATCAAACCCCTCTCTACGATACTCTTTGGATCAAGTTATGAATCATCCTTGGTTGAATTGATTAGCTCAATATCCTTCCCCCCCCCCTTATTTTTTTGTGTATATATTCTTCTCCTCTATTTGCTCTATATTTTACTTTACTAGTCATCATTATTATTGTATATCCGGTCTTACCTTCATCATGTCCAGCCTTTCCTCTAGTTTACCTCCCCTTTGTATATTGTTTATTTTTATTACCTCTCCCGTATAGTGCTTTATATTCCTTTAATATCATATCTCATTGAAAAACAAACCAAAATCAATAAAAACCGATATTTTATTTATTTTTATTTTAATGAATCATCGTTGTCTTATTGTCTTCGTGCTTTGTAGTACTCATTGTATTATTGTGAGAATGGGCTCATTTGCTTTTAATAGAAATTATATTCTCGGAATCTTTTTTTTTTTTATTTTATTTTCTTTACCATCTTCTCTATCATACATATCAAGGCAGATATTACACCCTCGATCCCTGAAAAGTCTATTATTGCGTGAGTCTTCAGGACTAATGATGTGAATCAATACAGTTTTGCATTGTATGAAACGAACCAAATGCTTGCTGGTTCATCGTTATTTGATGGACTGAACTCCGATGATGGGAGCGTCTCAGGAGCACGAGTTATGTTGCACGAGTACGCAATTTTCAAAGAAAGAAAAGGTTGCTGAGTTATTACTGTAACCAGCTCAAGCATGAAAAAGTATAATTTTTTTGTGGGTGAATACCCGGAAATACCCGGAGCGCACGACAAGAAAAATTAGATTTGGCAAATGGGCGTTTTTTTTTTTTTTTTTTTTTTTTTTTGACAGGCACCAAACTCAACATCCACTAGTTCAAATGTCCCCTTATATTGAATATACAGTTCATTATCGTCTCCCGTTACCTTCACATAGTTTGTCGTATAATTGTCACTATACATTATGATCGTTAGTATATTCCCAGCAATAAAGAAAGCATTCATTATATTAAAACCAGCGCGTGAGGGGCAAAACATCCAGTTTTAATAGGGTCATGTGTGATATGAAGTAGAAATATAGACTGAATTGGTTTGCTGTGATCAGAAGGGGGGGATGAAAGCACTTTTGTCGTTTATACGGTACATGCATGTTTCAAAGGAATTATGAAATCAAAACTTTCCCTGTCCCTGACATTTTAATGTCCGCGTTTGGACGTTAAAAATCGCATTTTTCTTTTTGCTTTCTTTTTTTTTTTTTTTTCCTTAATCAAAAACTCCATGATGGATATTCTCGAAGAAAACAGTGATAGGCAACAGGAAGAAAAACTGGCGGTGTGTGCAATATATGGTAATTCTATTCTAAAACTGGACGAACATAACACCTCCGATACACAGGCAGTTTACAGTCTTACGCTCAATGTCGATCAAAGTGTCTGCAATGACATGGGCACGACAGCAATTCATTACAAGATCAGTTCACCACGCATTATGGTTTTACGACTTTTTTTCCCATCCAGCTATCCCAGTCACGACATGCCTGTATTTGAAATGACATCTGTGTACTGCGGCAACACAAAAATCGACGCGAGCATGGTGGACGCAATTCAACAAGGCTTTCATTCTTTGTTTCAGCCAGGTCAGGTGGTCTTGTTTGAATGGATTCAATGGCTGGAGGATTATATTCGATATCATGTGGAGCCGACAATACAGACTGATATGGGTGCTGCCGACACTACCAACAACAGCAACAACGATGACGATGCTGATGATGGCAAGGATACGGCGGATCTACCTGCAGCACCTAGTTCGTCCGCCGATGCACTTACGGTGTCAGTCCCCTCCATTTTTTCAAGCTTACCTTTAGTTGACCGAAAATCCACTTTTGTAGCTCACGTGGCCGCTGTCAAAACCTTGGATCAAGTAAAGCATGTCATCTCGACTTTATTGGAAAACAAGAAAATCGCAAGAGCAACTCACAACATCATGGCTTACCGAATCAATTTACCCGGCAATAATATTCTTCAAGACAATGATGATGACGGTGAAACAGCCGCAGGAGGTAACCAGGATAGATGACGAAGAAGTTGCTCTGACTAGCTTCTGATTATGTATATATATGTATATATATTTATTTTAGGTCGTCTTATGCACCTGTTACAAATCCTAGATGTCAAAGACGTGGTTGTGGTGGTCAGTCGATGGTTTGGTGGAGTTCTTCTTGGCCCTGATCGGTTTAAGGATATAAACAATTGTGCTCGACAGGCTTTGGAAGATTGCGGATATTTGCATGATATACACAAGAAAAAGCATAAAAGTAGTGCCATTGGATGTTGATGAGGACTTTGGTAATAGGAAATAGTTAGTTTAGTATAAAATACATTGTTAGTATAGTATATTATATAATAGAATAGTTCAGTAATGTATGGTTTTGTATAGTGCTTTATAGTGTTGTATAGTATTGCCCCCCTTGTTTTGATATTGTTTATCATGAAATAAATAAAAACATAGTATCATTCAAATCACAGGTCTTTATCTAGTTCGGTGAATAAGCCGCATGAAGATATATATTGAAGTTACGGTAAATAGAAGTATCGTATCCATTGTATCAAATACTTCAACGGAAAGCGATAGTAGTTTCTACAGGCACTCAGAAAAAATATATTCAAATCCCGCACACATGTATTTATTTTCCTCCATTTTTATTTTCTTTCCTTTCAATGTTTTTTTTTCTTTATCATTCAACTTCTATGGGGTTATTTTGGACTTAGAATTGTATCAGGACCAGTTTTGAAGGATTTTCGGCTCAGGGATTACAAGATGCATGGGGAAACCCTTTTCATTTTGAATATAGGATCTGAAAGCCACCATTAGTTACTCCTCAGAGCCTCCATGAGCTTAGTTTAGTCTTAGTTTGTCCATAGTGTGAACATATATTGAATAAAATATCTCTCTTTTTACATGCTTCTACGAAAAAATGTCTCATTAGTCTCTTTCAGGTCTTGTGCAATAGTTCTGTTTTTTATTACCATTGCCGCTTGTTGATTGATGTTGACCGTTGTTGTGTTTCACTAACAAATGTCCCTTTAGTCTTCCTCAGTCCTTGTACAATCTTTTAGTTCCAATTTTAAATTTGTCCCTTTAGACTAGTACTGACTATTCCTTAAATCTCAGATTAGTTTGCCTCATTCTTCCTTCAATAGATCCCTCCATCTACTCTCTTTTTCGAATAAATCCTCGCCTCTAGAAATAGTATCTACCAATATGATTCAATAAAATCTACCTTTTTATCAATCATATTCTGACCCATTATATAGTAAACAGTATCACCATTCTAACTGTTTTATGAGTGTCTTGTTAAATATATGCTTATAGAATCCGCTACTATGACTATTTCCCATCGACAAAAACCCAGAACCTGGTTGGCAGTATTATATCACTTGAGCCAACTCTTGTAAATAATTCCAGGCAATACACGTGGACGGAATTTGAATGGTTTTTTTTTTAGTGGACGCAAAAGCGAACCTCTCTTTTTTTTTTATTACAGTAATCAGCATTATGCAATATCATCAATATGGTAGCTCTCTTCCTCATGGCAACAGCTGTTATCATTAAACAACGGCGGCATATTGGTTCGCTCTTCCTTTTACAAAAGCCAATATTGGTGCCATCGCGACTCCCCCTTCCCTTCATAAAACAACCACCATCGTCTTCTCTTCTATTAATGACTTCAGAGTCGTCATAGAGTAATTGGTATATTTTTGTTTACCCCTTCCCCCCCCCTCACTGTAGAATAGTTGGCACTCACCATCAAAATGGTGCCCAGAAATAGGCGCCAATATGCAAACGGAATTTAAAATGCGCTAAAACAAGCCACAGTTTTATATGTTAAAGCAGGAACTCAGGAACTACTCTCCCCGTCTTTTTTTTTTTTTTTACTCTTGCTCTTTCGCCTGAATCTACACTTGCACATGACTATGTCGCCTGCCAATGATCAATTTTATATTCCTTTTGGGAAAGAATTGGCTGCTAACGGTAATAAAAAATAATTAGTACTTATACAATACACGAATACTGACGTCTGCTTTTCCTTTTTCTGATAGAAAAGAAGAACAGGGACAAAGCTGTGCGTTCCTTAAAACGGTACCTGACTGCTGGTGGTGGCTCATTATCAGAAGCTGATCTATATAAATTGTGGAAAGGTCTATTCTATTGTTTCTGGATGTCCGACAAGCCTTTGGTACAACAAGCTTTAGCAAATGACCTTGGTGCCCTGATTTTGGACGTCCCTGAAGACAATGTGATTCCATTCATCAGTACCTTTTGGGCAGTACACTGTGCTGAATGGCATGGTTTGGACAGAATTCGGTAAGAAAATTTTGACCCCCCTTTCCCCGAAAATGATAATAATAATGCGTGTATTTGAGGTATTCACTTTCGCTTTGTTTTGTTTATAGCTTGGACAAGTATCTGCTTTTATTTAGACGAGTGATCTTTTATTCTTTCAGTTGGTTAGCTGAAAATCATTGGGAACATAAGAAAGTGGAAGCATATACAGCATGCCTTCTTGATGGCCCATTGCAGTAAGTATACATTGTTCTATAAGTGATGAAATCGAAACCACGGCTCGTTTGCTTACTACGGTACTTTTATTATTATTATTTGTCATAGTCCCACTGACCGCACGAAGCCGGATGCTATTGTATACCATATCATGGAAGTGTATTTTGAAGAATTGGAAAAAGTCATGGAAATACAACAAGAATCGGCGTCTGACGAAAACGACGACGATCTTTCTGCACCTATGAATCTACTTATGGAACCTATCGTTACATTGTCAACAGATGCTTTGAATAAGACCACAAGGATCAAGGCCAAACAGATTCTCAGAGAATATGAAGAATTCGGAGATGAAGAAGTCGAAGATATGACAGACAGGGATATTGAAGCTATGGACGAAGGCGAAGAGTCGGCTTAGATAGATACATTCAATTCATCTCCCTCCCCTACCTTTTGATCAAAATTTTACATACACCTTCTTCACCGAATACTTTACTCAAGTGTAGACATTCAATCACCCTTATCCTCTACCCCATGCCTTCTGCCCTTAATCAAAATTTCCAACCCAAAACATATCATATATCATTCATTTCCATTATTGATTTTTCATATATATATATTCATATTTTAATGTACACAATTTACAATAAAAACCACTATATTCTATTCATTGATTTGTATTTATTTTTTTATTGACAATTCACGAAATAAAAATCATCGCATTCTATTCAAACTAATAAAGACCCACAAATGAAGCTATAATAATACTATGTAATGAAATCATACGGCTTTTCTATTTTGAAGTTGCCCCGATGGATAATGAGACCTTGATGATGAAGATAGCATGACGTTGCTTGTGTTAGTTGTATATGTTGTATTGATGCCAGAGGACGATGAAGTAGGCTGATATTGTGATGAGGTATATGATCCTTGCATAGTTGGTTGGTCAAAATGGTGTACTTGATCGACGTTTGAATTTGCAGTTGGAAATGCTGTTTGGTCTTGTTGTTTGATACCGAGAAATCCGAATAACGTCTTAAATAACCCCTTTTTTTGTTGATTTGGAATGGTATCAGCAGCATTTGGATCTGTTTTTTTTAATATATATATATATATATATATATATATATATATATATATATAGTAGGCGAACCATCCGTAATCAGTATGTATCCGAATTCCCTTTCCTTTTCCTCACAATCACTTTCACTATTTCATATGACTTACCACTAAGCGGCAAGGCGTTGTCATTTGCACTCAAGCTGATAAAGTAGGTGAATGGGACAAGCCAAACACATACACCAAAGAAAGATGCAATATCCATAAAAGGCCGGTAATATTTGGTAAAATACTTGAACCATAAAAAGTGATCAGCGAAAACCAGCACTATTCCCGTTCCCCGCCCGATGAAGAAAGAAACAATGGTCAGTCCCTACCAAGTTCGATATACTTTACAGCTGTCGTCAACTTACCACAACTGCTAATAAATGGCACACTAGAGAGTTGAATAAATGGAAATGTTTTCAGGTTCAAACTATAGACGCCATGGCACATGATGGAGAATAATAACTGAAGGACCGGTAGACGATCAAACACACATAATAGAATATGAATCGCTACTACCACCTATCAACGAGAATTACGTTTCACAGTCAGAAGAGTTCCTGTTATGTATTCATCTATTTTGGTCGGTTTGTTTTCGTTGGAGACTTACTATAGTCATTGCCTTGATAACCTTCTTGGTGTAAACAGTATATTCTTCCACCTATCAGTATCAAAACACGATTTATCAATACAATACGCCAATCAGATACTTTAAACCCTATATTTGCGCTTACCAGTTCGGCTAAGTAGTATAGCCCACAAGCTATCATATAAAAAAGATCAGTTAGTGGCAATGATCGTCAGTGGAAAGATAACGTCAGTCATGGAGGCACACGAAAAAGTAGAAGGTGTTATACAATACCTAGACTGAGTACAACAAAGCAAAAAGCTAATCCAGTCGCGCCATAAGCTACGAGATGAAGAAAAGTCATCTGGAGTATTTGATTGAGGGATAAAAAAAAAAGAAAGAAAGAAAAAAAATGCCAATCAGACTCTAACCCGCAGCGGGCTTTCAAATTAGCACATCTAACAGCCCTCTACTATTCGTGCGCTTAAATGACCTCAAGAGCTCACAATGAAATCCATTTATTTTTATTATGATCGAAAACGTATACTTTTATATTACCCGGAGTCTTTTTCACGAGTTGAAAAATTATTAACTTTTATAGTGACATTTTCTAACATCGCAGGTAAATTTAACAGACTTTGAGGCTTCACTAGTTATTAATGAGATAGAAATATCACATTTTTCGCCAGCATCCTTCAAGCCAACCTTCTCAATATTTATTCAGAAAGTAATGAAGGGACCCTTTATATTGTCGTATATCTTACTTTTTATGAAAAAATTTTTTTTTCAAGCCTATTCTGGAATCCAGGAGGTATTTCAGAGACAATGTACGATAGGATTATTTCAGAGAGATGGGAAAAAGGGTTTATCATTCGTTTATTAAACCAATATCGACCTGTTCCTGAAAATTACCGGGAAACTTCATGTATTTCTCCACTAGGCCCAAAAACAGGCTTCTACGATCAGGTTCTATCAATGCCGAAGTGTGGTTTCCACTTTGTATATCAATAAGATTATTAGTCTTGTCTTTTTTTTTTTTTTTGCTTTGATCTAATTTGAATTCCGACACTTGGCCACTTGATGTGTACCCATATCACAACAAACAACAACACAACCCCCTGAAGTGATCCAAAGTTGATGACGCTTATCTTTTTCTTTTTTCCTTTTTCTTTTTTTACTTTTTCTTCTTCTTGAAGAGCTGGCTTACTTATCCCTATGGTCAAAATAACAGACGAGGGTTTATCAAAAGAGACCAGAAAATTA
Organism: Absidia repens; assembly: GCA_002105175.1. NCBI lineage: Eukaryota > Fungi > Mucoromycota > Mucoromycetes > Mucorales > Cunninghamellaceae > Absidia > Absidia repens. The sequence goes on along the minus strand of MCGE01000005.1, from coordinate 1,655,830 downwards.
CGAAAAAAGAAAATTATGTCGGAGAATGATAATAACTCTTCCTCGCACAAAATAAAGCAGAGAAATATGGGGCGAATGTTGACTCGCTCTTCTTCTCACCTTTCATCCGCTCCTACCTATGCAAATGTGACATCAAAAAACAATGGCAAAAGAAAAGACAACACAAGCATGTCGGACTCTTCTGAAGATAGTCAAACTACCGATACAGTCCTGGAAGCCCCCGATACGCCCATTCCACGATCAAACTCTCAAAGCTCAAGCAGCTCAGATTCAGCTGAAGACGACGGCGCACAATCGGAAGAGGAACTGCAAACATTGGTGGTCGCTATTGAATACGATTCATTGGACGAGTACTGCACTGATGACTTGCTGGAAGAACTGGAACAACTTGGACCTTTACGACATAAATTGGCTGATGAACCTAGTACGACGCGTCAAAAGAAACAGGGTTCTGGAAACAACAAGAAAAGCAGACGTGGGAGCAAGAAGCGCACATCGCACCATAAAAGACGAGCTCAAAAGGTAAATCATCACCCTATCACTGGGTAGGATGTGTCAAACGGTGCATATATTCTCATACTAATGACCCCTGAATTCTATTAAAAAATAGCATTCACCCAAATCGCCACAACCACCTCGACCACAATACAATCACGAACGAACACAAGCATTGATCGAACGCGCTCCAGACGATTATTGGACATACCATGCTGGCAATAGCAATATGATAGGTGATGTCAACGAATCATCCCCATTGGCGGTGGTGCATTCATTCAAGGATCAAGGACCTGTACTGGGAATGACATTGTCTAAAGATGGAACCCTGCTGGCGACTTTTTGCACTCTGGGAACAATCAATATATGGGATGTTCAAAACGAGCTGTGTCTATTGATTAGACTCCAAGATAATCAAGAAGATCAAATTGATGAATTTTACTGTGGCCTCTTCCGAGATCAATATTTGTTGGCTGGTGGGAAACTGAAGGATAGGCATTGTTGGTCTGTCGAAGATGAAGATTGTCATATTCTTCCATGTCCAATCAAGGTAAAAACAGCAGATGGAGGGGAGGGGGTGCTTTGTATACTTGTTACCAACATTCTTTTTTTTTAGATTTTTGATATGTTCGATGGAAAAGTGGCAGGTCAATTGGATGGTCATTCTGAAGAAGTATTATGTATCAAGTCTTTACAATTTGAAAGTAAAAATTATTATGTTTCAACCAGTCAAGATGGATATATTATCAAATGGCAAATGGACTCTGATTGGAAGTAAGTTAAAGTATACAATATCTAAAATGCCTATTTGATGACATAGAAACATAGAATCTAAACTGTATTTTTTTTTTTTTTTTTTTTTTTTTGGATGGATTTGGCCAGAACTCTCATTGAATCGACAAGAATGAGTGATGGAATTACTTGTATGGCCTTCAGCATTAGCTTTGTCCCTGACACTGGTAACAAATATTTCATGGGTGCCTGCGATGCTCATTTGCGTTTGTATGACTTTGAAGATGCACAGGTATATTTATGCAAAAAGAAAAATAGATCAAATGAAATATATTATAAATGTGTGTATTAATTTTTATTACTTTAGCTCTTGCAAACTTTCGACGGTCTCTACACATCATACTGCGACTGTGGAAAATTCATCAAATGGCTTGATGCCGAACAGTATTTAGCCGACGAACAAAAATCATCTGCTTCCCATTTAAACAAAGGTCAATTTTGGAACCAAAGTGATGACTCATCGCTTGTGGATATTGAAAGTGATGAATCTACACATGATCAAAAGGATGCTACTTCTGCCTTTATTATTACTCGTGGTGCTGAAATGGTTGATGGAGATGTTAGTAAGTGATTATTATTTTTATTATTATTATATATATATATATATTCATTCACCTCTTTTGTTTCTTTTCGGTGTGATAGTATCTATTCCAAATTCATGTACGTTACATCAGCTGATCTACCCTACGAAAACAGGTGGATTATTTGAACTGAAAGAAATAAGACGATATGATCATGAAGGGTAAGCTATCAAAAATATAACGGCCCGCTGCATGAATATGTTTTTAATTTACTTTTTATAGTTATCGTGCTAATTCTTGGATGGTGAAAATATCTACCAATGGCCGCTATATCTTTGCTCCTACAATGGAAGGTCAAGTGTTTGTATTCAATCTTTTGACAGGTCAAGTGACTGGCATTATCAAAGCACACGAAGGTAGAAAACGGATACAATTATAGTAGTAAAGAGGTTACTCATACGACTTATTGATCATAGATTTGGAAGTACGTGATGTCATTCTACATCCTTTCCTTCCCTTGATGTTCTCCTGCGGTGATGGTAAAGAAAAAGAAAAAGAAAATCCAGAAACAAAACATGAATTGAACAATCTTTTTTTTTTTCTGTACAACTATAGATGGGGTTGTCAATGTCTACTCTTGCAGCAATTTGGCAGAATGACTCTTCGTCGAATGTTTAGTCTTATTGATAGTGTGAATCACCTTTATGACGACTGGTAATGTCATTAGGATATATCTTGTTTATTCTTCTTCTTTATATTTATCAATAAAGACTTGTTTTATGATACTGAAAATTGTATTTACAGGTAGTTGAATAACTCTCCCGACCTTCTTTTTAAATTCATGTCAATGCTGTACTCTCGAGGGCAACGGACATAACGATACCTGAAACCGGCAATAAACTGCACTCTATTGTATGTTGACAACGATTGAAAATATGAAGGTATGATAATTAAAGAAATAAAAAGACAATTTAGTAATGCCTTTTTTTCTATTTCTTTTGTAGAACGTACATGCTCAGAGTGCTGTGTACTGACAAGGAATATTAGGAGCATGGAGCAAGACTCTTCCAAAGTATATATGCAATAAAAACGCCCTTTTAAGGTCCCAAAAATAGAATAGCATGCACTTTATCACTTTTATGTAGTACCGTTAGTATTCCCCCTATTTATTATTTTGACCCCAATGTCTCCACTTCCTGGTATTCCCCTCTGCCTTTCCCTATTTGTTTTGAAACTCCTCTCATTTTTTTTTTTCTCTTTACGTGATCTCAAATAAAAAAAAGGTGTTCTTCTGATATGTTTGTTAGCTGATTTTTTCATGACATTTTCCAAAAAGTATTGAAACCTGGGGTTTTTTGAGATGTCACTTCATTATTGTCATGGACTTGGAAAACTATATTACCGACACCATACAATAGCGTGATGATACCCACATCAATATCGATTAGTGATGCGAATTAATTTCAAATGCCGATGGTTTTTGAATAATTCCCCACATTTTGCTTTTTTGATTTCTTTTCTCTTTTTTTTTTTTTTTGTTTTTCTTCTTTCCTACTTGATCTTTTTTTTTTATTTTTCCCTCCTCTACCCACTTTCATACATTATTTTATAATTTTCTTACAATGTCCAAAACTTTTACTCGTGAAGAAGTAGCCCGCCATGCTGCTGAAGATGATCTGTGGATCATTATCGACTCGGCTGTTTATGACATGAGCCGTTTCATAGATCTCCATCCTGGTGGCGCCTTCCCTATCCTTGAATTGGCCGGAAAAGATGCCACCGATGCGTTTTATGGTCTCCACCGTCAAGAAGTTTTGATCAAGTACAATCGTTACAAGATTGGTTCCATTGCCAATGAAAAACCCCAAATCGAATTGCGTGAAGGTGCTTCTATTTCCAAGGTGCCTTATGCTGAATCAAGTGCCTGGATGGGCTTCAAGTCTGCCTACTTCAAGTAAGTGGTGAGGGGAAATTATATACCTGTACGCAACGTGTGTTTACATGGAGTGCGTGTGTGGGCTTTCTTTTGACACGTGAATGCTCCCATGAATTGAATATACTCACACTTGTTTGTTTTAGGGAAAGTCATTTCAAATTCCGCATTGCCGTCCGTGAAATCATGTCTGGCCTTGAAGCTGATTTCCGGGAACTTGAACAAACCGATGGTAAGCCTTCCGATGAACTGATGCAAAAGTTAGGTGCCGCTGGTCTTTTGGCTTGTAATGTTGGTCCTGGTCCTCATCTCCGTGGTGTCAATATTCCTGGTGGCGTTACCGCTGATGAATTCGATTACTTCCAGTAAGTTGTTTTGTTTGATATATGGAAAAACAGGGAGAGGCAAGAGAAGCGATAGCATGATTTCCTCTATTTGTTAATAACATTCATTTTTTTAATTTTATTTTGTCCTTTTTTGTGTATAGTGAAATGATTGTCCAGTAAGTATTGATTCACCAACACGTGCCTGTTTTTGCTTGGAATCTAATCATTTTTCCTTCTATTTTATTATTTTTACAGTGAAGAATTTGCTCGCGTTGTCCCTAGAGGTGTTGATGATGGTGTCATTGGTGGTTTTGTTATCTCTATCCCCACCATTATCAACTTTGCCAAGCCCCAATTGCGTGAAAAGGTAATGAAAAATAGTGATGCTTATATGTCGTGCATTTTTCTCATCCTTACTTGATATTTATGACCTTTTTCTTAGATTGTGCCTGAAGCTTTCTCTGGCAAGAAACGTATCTGTTTGGCCATTACCGAACCCTACGCTGGTAGTGATGTTGCGCGTATTCGTACAACTGCCAAGCTCTCCGCAGATGGATCTCACTACATTGTGAACGGTGTTAAGAAGTGGATCACTGGTGGAAGGTATGAATATGAACAATACATTTATTGAATTCATGAAGATGAATCATTAACTTCCTGTTTTCTTTTTATTTATTTACGTTTTCACTAGATTCGCTGATTATTTCTCTACCGCTGTCCGTACTGACAAGGGTCTTTCCATGCTTTTGATTGAACGTGGTGATGGTGTTGAAACCAAGGCCATCCGTACCTCATATTCTCCCTCAGCTGGTACCGCTTATGTCACTTTTGAAAACGTAAGAAAAGGGAGGGGAACCATTTTTACTGATACTTACTTAGTTTATTCTAACATTCTGCTTAGGCGAAAGTCCCTGTTGAAAATTTATTGGGTGTTGAAAACCAAGGTTTCAAAGTTGTTCTTTGTAAGTGGTCAAAAATATATAATTATAGAGATAAAGAAAAGTGAATACACCGACTTACTCATTTATGCTATTGCTTTGTAGCCAACTTCAACCACGAACGTTTGGTTATGCTTATGGGTGCTAGTTATGCCGGTCGTATTGCTGTGGAAGAATGCTTCAAATGGGCCAACCAACGTAAGGTGTTTGGCAAGCGTCTTATTGATCAACCTGTCATTCGCAACAAACTCGCTGATATGGTAAGTGAAAAAAAAGTACCTGTATGCTCCTGGTATCGCTTTCCTTTTTGGAATACTCAATTTCGATTTATTTTTGTTACCTGTGTGTGTGTATACGTTAGATTGCGCAAGTGGAATCCTTCCATAACTGGCTCGAAAACTTGACCTTCCAAATGAACCATATGGATTACAAGGAACAAGCAGAAAAGCTTGCCGGTCCTATTGCTTTGGCCAAATATCAATCCACTCGTATGCTCCACAGTGTCAGCGATAACGCTTGTCAAATCTTTGGTGGTCGTGCTATCACTAAGACCGGTATGGGTCGCTATGTTGAAATGCTTCAAAGAACCTACAAGTTTTCTGTAAGTGAAATAATACAAAAGGTAGAACTATGTTAATTTTGGTGTACTGACTTCTATACGTATATATCTATAGGCTATTTTGGGTGGGTCTGAAGAGATCATGGCTGATCTTGGTGTTAGACAAGCTCTCAAAAACTTCCCTACCGGTGCTCGCTTGTAAACCGTTCCTCCCTTCCCTGCCCTTTATCAATCGATATCCCATCTCTACTTAGTTATAGTTGCAGTTATTTTATATAGTTCTTAGTTATATATGTCAATAAAACTTGTTTGTTTTGTAATTATTTTTATAACCTTCCAGTGTCGCATTGTCTCCCAAAGGGAACAGTCGCAAATGAAATCATTCGGAATCGTTTGAAAAGAACTTTATTATATTGTGTAGTCATAAATATCATATCTACTTCTACTATTATTATTTTTTTTAAGTAAAAATATGAGAGACAATACAAAAGCAAAAATACAAAACAACTTCTATTCAAATGTAGATATAAACTATGAAAAAATTGACTAGAATGGTTTAGTGGTATTACCACGACACATGTCTAAGTGTGAGGCGTTTAAGCGGGAGAGTGTGGAACGGTTTAAGGGGTATTATTTTGCTGAATAAAACAACATAAGATAAACTAGTCTAAGGAAAGAATTCCATAGTGGGCGGCAAGCTATGCTATTACGAAGGGGGTCAACTAAACCAGGTGGAAATACTTCGCCTTGCCTGCAAAGACCTCAAGGGAAAAGAAAAACCATGTGGTCAAGGTAGAAAAATGACATTTATTTTCATGAATAGAGACCCACAATACTGAGTATTGTAAAAATAAAAGGCAACAAAAAAGGGAGCTTCCTTTTTTTTTCATGGGTAAAAAAAACCTTGAAATAAGTTCCAAATCCCGCCCACGTGAATTCGGTTTATTTACTCACTGACCTTTAATTCTTTCCTTTTCTTTCTTCCCTAACCTTTTTTTTTTTTTTTCTTTACCAATCAACTTAGTCGCTATAGTGATCATAGATTAGTGTTAGGACTAGTTTAGAAAGGGTTCAACTTAGGGATTACAAGATGCATGGGGAAGCCCTTTCATTTTGGATTCAGGATTTGGGACCACCATGGAATGACTTTTGAAGCTTTTATTAGCTTAATTTAGTTCTAGTTTGTCTATAGTTTGTACCTACATATAAATAAAATACGTCTCTTTTATTTCTTAAAGAAAAATGTCATATTAGTCCTTCTCTCATGTGCTGTGCAATAGAATCCTGTTTTTATTTGCCATGTCCCCATTTGATTAGTGTTGACCATTGTTGTGCGTTCAATAAAGATATCTTTTTTAATATTTCTCCTGCTTTGTACATTATATTATAGCCCTTTTTTACAACCATCCCTTTAGACCAGTGTTGAATATTCTTCAAATCTCAGATTAGTCTCCCTCAATCTTTTTTCAATAAATCCTTGCATCTAGTTTATTGCTACATTGAATCCTTCACCTTTAGACTTGTATCTACCAATATGCTTCAATAGAAAAATGCTTTTTTATTGATAATATTCTGACCCATTGTATATTAAACAATGCCATAATTGTAACTGTTTTAGGGGCATACCACCAAACATTTGCTGATATTTCACTTGCTATGGCTGCTTGCCCCCCGCCCTTCAAAAATCAGAGACTGATTAGCAGTTCTAGAAATGTTCCAACATCATTACTTGACTAAACATAGAAATGATATATTTTGTACTATTCTATGCATATATATACACATTCGACAAAACAAATAATATAAAGGTGTAGCAGAGAGAATAAAGATAAAACGAGACATAACATATTTTATTCACATTTATATACATGACAAAAAATACTATAGCAAACTAATGACGCTATTCTGTAAGATGAGACTAGTCTAATAATGGTCCCAAATAATGAATCCGAAATGAAAGTATTTCGTTATGATGTCTGTGTTGTATTTTTGAAGATGCCTATAATTTGAGTTCTAATATTAATCCAAATTTGTCGTCACTTTATGGAAGTTTCAACGAAGAAACAAAAAACAAAACACGTGGACGGAGTATGAATGTGCGCACCATTTACCTTCTTTTTTCCAGCATACGAGACACCGAGCGTGGCAGTGAGCCCCAAAGGATTGTCTTCCAGAGTGCAAAATGGCAGAGGTGACTAATACCATCTTATCTAAACCCACACTTCACAAACCTTTCCGCTTTAACACATAGTGTATCGAAGATTTCCCGAAGCTTCAGTGGAGCGTCAACGCGTTTTATTAAAATGGGTAAACGTATAAATAATAATAGCAAAGGTAACATAATTACACCATGTGACTAAATAATTATAAAGAGAAGAAGAGGGTCCATTTTTGAAATAAGTCTAAAACTACATGATCGAGAAGGATATATATTTTTATACTAAGCTAAATCAACAAGATGTCCAAGACACAGGTATTCTCCCGTCAGCGAAGTTTCCAACAGCTGCGAATACTTGAGGTGATAAGTCCAATGATCCTATAAAATAAAATAAAAAAGAACTAATGTGTCAGTAGCTGTGATCATGCCATTAGTATTTTTGATTGGTTTCATTACCTCGATTACAACCAGGGCACTAATGGACATATGTATAAAGCGATTTTGATTAGCTATTGTAAGATGGGAGGATGATAGCTGTTTTATGAATTCAACTTACCATATCCTGAATAGTCGCTTTGGCGGATCCCAGTGGACCTGTTACTTTGATACAAGCACCACACGCAGGGCTTTCGTTTGGATCAGCATACCGGCCATAATCAACGTGGTTCTAGTGAGCAAAGAAAAAGATATCGCCGTTCATATTCAGTAACCTTCTTTTTTTTCAGCGATGATATGTTTTTATTACCAAGGCAACAATCATGTCTTGAGCGGTAAACGATCCACCGCAGGAAGTAATGCCGACGCCAGGGTCTAAAGATAAAATAGTAAATGATGAGAGAGTTGTTAAGACTAGTTCATTTTGTCTTCTGTCCTGCCCTTACCGTAATAAGTACCATCACCTTTTCCACCCATATCAAAATGACCTTCTGTTGCCGTTCCCCAGCTATCCCCATCGTATTTGGAAGAGCCCACTGAAGGAATGCCCGCCAAGCCCCGGTATGTTGAATTGCTAAAAACCTTCAAGCTACCGAGCACCACAAACATGATCACAAAGACACCAGTAATACCCCCAGAAACTAGTATGGCTTTTCCGAATCGATATTTTTCAATGAACTGAGTCCATATTGTGTGCGGTACTTGCTCCTTTTCCCAATGGTCTGATATTGATGGTGTCGATGAATGGCGTTGTGATACTGAGGCATCAGCCATGTGGACCGCTTGTTGTGTGATTCCAGAATTGTTGTGTTCAGCAAAGGACATTATGAGGAAATTAGAGAAAAGATAGGTGAGATAATAAAGAAATAGAAAACTAGAAAAAGGATAGGAGTGGGGAAAGTGAAGTAGAAGAAAAAAAAAATCTAGGAAACAGTTACACAAATTTACCTTGCCCTTATTTTATAAACACCGTCAGGGCGAGACTGTGATATTATAACCCCGATTGATTGTAAACGAGAGTCCTATCGTTCGATCCTAATAATGGTATGATTTCTAAGGCGACGCTAAACTACTAAATATAATATAATATTTGTACGCATTGTAGTTTTTATATTCATATTTCAAATTGGACAATAATTCAGATAATAAAATGAGTGGAAGAGTAAAGGCTAAGAAGGTGATATACATTAAATGATCAATATATATATATATATATATATATAAGAAAATGATAGTCTACTATTGAGTTTTGTTCTTGAATTCCAAAGAATCATCATATAATTTGTCCTTTGCCATCAATTTCATCCCAGTCTTCAATTGTTCCACATCATATAATTTCTTAAATGAGCAGTCATTTTTTTGCTGTCATTCATAGCCAACGATTGATACTCATCCCAAAGATACACAGGCAATCCTTCTAATGGTGCACAGAACTTGAGTTGCCGTCATTCTGCCGTATATTTTTTTGGTACCGCGCCCCTCCGAATTTCATTCCATTTGCGAGGTTAATTTTTTGATCAAAAAATAAGGCGACTGAATCCGGGGTAAAGGAAGGTTCTCAACGTTCAGGTTTGGTATATACATATCCTAATGTCTTGGTAGACATGATAGAGTAGAAATAAAATCGCAATGCCAGTTTTGTTCCTTCACTTTATTTTAAAAAAAAAAAAGCGGAATGCGAATATTTGATTTTTTTGTGAGGGGACTGGATCAACCAATCAATCGATCTTCAAGTAATCTCTGATTACAATTATACTGTTCAAAAATCTGTTAAATATCGATCAACGTGTTTTTTAACTGCCTTGAATTTGACGCCTTTTTTTTTTGGTTTCATGTGAAATACACTAGAATGGAATCAAGCCTTCCATCAACTAGGTTTCAAATGTAAATGAAATCATTTGCGAGCAAAAAAAAAAAAAAATCCAAAACCCATACATCTGAGATTAAAAATACCCACGCAGAAGCATAAAATTCCAGAATCGCCGAACACTTTTTTCTTTTTCTCTTTTAAACCAAATTTACGTTTTCTCATCCCTTTTCGTTTTCGTTTTTGTTTTTGTGTGTGTGTTTTTTTTTTTACTCGACATCAAGCATGAAAGTGAATAAAGCAATTTTACTATCAGCATTGGCCACCTTGCTTATCCTGTATTTGGTACCACCTACTCTAGCGGATAGACCCCCTTCACCACAGGAAGCAGTTGATTGGACGAAAGCCAAGGTCAACGCCTTTGTTAACAAGTACAACCTGGCATATGACAAGCATGGGGATGATTCTTTACTAAAGAAGAAAGTGCAAGAATATGAAAAGGCGGCCAAGAATAATGCGCAATATTTTGGGGCAAAGGTGGATCACTTTATCAACAGCATCAAGATTGATTTGGAAAAGCATCATGAAATTTCCCAACACGATTTGGATGGCGTGGTATCGAATCTTCAACATAACTTACGTCAACTGGAACTTCAAGGTCAACTCACTCGTGACAAGGTGGAACAATCAATTGACAAAGTACAGCGACAACTTGCAAACAAGAAAACCATCTCCGAAAGCTCGTGGAAATCCATCAAAAACGACGTAGCCTCCCAATTCACCGAATCGTACTACCGCCCTTCCTGGTTCCAACGGGTTTTTACATCATCATCGTCATCATCATCTGTCAAATCAGCAGCCTCCGATGCAAAGTCATCCATCGACCAATGGCTTGATCATGTACAAGACCGTCTCCGTGATCTTCGGGTGCTGACTGATAACCAACTTCAATCGGTGATGGATCAACTGCGACAAGCGGTCACCAACCGCAATCTCCACAAACTAGCTTCCAAGCACTGGTATGAACGTCTGTATCATCGATTGGAAAAGAAAGCGAAATTGACTGAAGCTCAAAAGGACCAAATCAAGGATGCGCTAGAAGAAGAAGTCAATTCTTACAAGGTGTTTGCAACAGATTATCTTGGAACAAAGGTCGATCAATCGAAGGAATGGATGGATGGGATCTATCACTATTGCTGTGAAGCGGTTGACTCTTGCAAATCGTCGTTGGAGGATTGGATCCATTATGGTATGGCTCGATTCCACGAAGCAGTGAAAGGTCTACAAAATCGTCAACAGCATGTCAAGGAAAAGGCAGTGGATGACTGGAATGAAGCCAAGGAATCTGCTATTCATTCGGCAGTTAAGACTGAAAAGGATTGGAAACGCAATTTTGATCATTACTGGCAAAGCAAGCACTTGGAAGCGTACCGTCGTTTGGGCTATTCTGAAGCACAAATCAATCATATGAAACATGCTATCACCTCGGCCTTCCATGACAAACAATCCTTAGCACAAAAGAATGTGGACCATACTTTGGATTCTATCAAACAATACATGCAACAAGCGCGCGTACAAACCTCAGCCCAAATCCAGACGGAAATCGACAAAATAAAACGGCAATTGGATCACTGGAAAGCAAGATTACAATAGTTTAGTGGTTTTTTCTTTGTCTTTTTTAGTCTTAGTTTTTAGTCTTGGTCTATATGTAGGATAGCTTTTATTTTAATATTACGTTTTTTTTATGCCTTACGAACAATAAAAAAAAAAAATCTTGAACGGAACTTGTATGTTTTGCGTGTGATAGATTGGAGTGGGTGAGGGGGAATGGAAATGGTCTCTGTGGAAAAAAAAAAAAAAAAAAAAAAAAAAAAAAGAGAATAAAAAAACCTGGTGGATCAGGTTATTCTTTAATCAGGAACATCTGTCATACATCATTGTATCATTATATAAAGAGCCATAGGAGTAGCCTGAAGTTTATTTTGTATACGACAATTATTGTATGTACAACACAGTAGTCTAATCAGAGAGAGGGAAGCTATTTTACGGTGATAAACAAACTATTCAACAGCCAATAGGAGAATCTAAACTAGTTCAGCTTGCCCTGTGGTGAGTCCAAAACTACCGTTAGAAGAGAAGCACTATACTGCTAATGCCGGATGGTAGTGGTTGCCTTAATAGGAAGGCGTGACCACGATACTGCCGAGTTGACCATTGTTGTTGAATGGTAAAAGAAAAAAATTCGCAAACCAACCCTACCAAAAAAAAAATTCACATCCCGCACACGTGGTATTTTTATTTACTTAACTTTTTTTTTCACTCTCTTTCCTTTACTTTTTTTTTCGCCAATGTAACTTCTATGAGGTTATGTTGATCCCAGATTAGTGTCAGGACTAGTTTAGAAGGGTTTTCAGCTAAGGGATTACAACATGCATGGGGAAACCCTTTCATTTTGGATCTAGGGTTTGAAGGCACCATTGGTTGGCTACTCGCAGCCACCATTAGCTTAGTGTAGTGTTAGTTTGCCCATAGTTTGTTATACAAATGAATAAATATGCTTCTTTTTAATTGTTTCAATGAGAAATGTTCCATTACTTTTTTTTCATGTATTGTGCAATAGATCTCGGTTTTACTGCCATCACCTGTTTAGATTAGTGTTGCTCACTGTTGTGTTTCAATAAACGATATCCCGTCGTAAGCTTTTTATGTCTAGTCTGCCTCGTACAGTACCTTAAATCCCTTTTACGATCGCCCCTTATGATTGGTGTTGACTATTCTTTAGATCTCCCAATAGTCCCCCTCATGCTACCTTTAATAGATCTTCCCATTAGATCCCTTGTTGCAATGAACCACTCGTTATTAACTTTAGTATTTGCCATTATGCTTCAATAAAATATGTGTTTTTATTAACCATCCTCTAACCCATCGTACACTGAAGAGTGACGGTATTGTAGCCGTTTTGTGAGTGTGATAACAAACATTAGCTTTCTAGGTCACTAGTTATGAATACTTCCTCAGCTCCCCCCCCCGGTATCCCACGAACTGATTGGTGGTCATAGATCACTTTATATCAAAGATAACCATATTCCTGATCGATTAATATCAGGTAAATGAATCTAGACCATTCTGCGCATTTAGCTGTTACTATAGGTTACTCTCTACTGCTTTGTAGCTTATCTAAGGCTACATGTCCGCTCTGGCATCATGACAGAGGTTGGCAATCCTAGCTCAATTAATATAAAACGGGGACCGTATTTCTGCCACACTATTCATATTAATCAACTTAGACCGTGTGTACAGTGTTACCTCTACTAGTATAGACATATTGCAAACATCTGTATATATATGTTTATATATACCAATCTCCTGCTCGTTACTTTTGTCTTTATTTCTTGCTTTGCAAGCAGTGTTATAAAAGAAAATTAAGCAAGGTGACCCAATGCCTATAAATGTACAAAATGCCGGCAGATATTCTAATTTCATCATAAACCACGCTTCGACAACCTCCCTCCGTCCTCTTCCCCTTGGCACCAGGTAGATGAATTTTAGAAGTGTAAAAATGCTTTTTTTTTTTTTGCGATCGAGAGCACAATGTGGGAGTATCCTCAACTGCACCGTGATTGATAAAAACAAAGAACGGGGAATGAGTAGATAATTAATGGAAAAAAAAAACCAAATACCGGGTACTATTTGTCTATTACAATGATCATCTTTGTCTGTCTGAAGCTAAATAACAATTACCCCAAGCGCTCGCCAAAGATATTCATTTTCTATGATAGCGCCGATTTTGCGATGCATTTTGCTGAAGGGCGGAGTTGGGACGGATCAATTTTCTTCCTCTTTTGCTGTTGCGCTAATTTTTTTTTTTTTTCCTTCCGATGTCACCTCATCATGAAAAATGCTGAAAAGACTGCCTACGCCAATCATGCACAGCGTAAGTAAATGTAGAAAAATATCGTTGCGGAACACTAAAATCTCGTTGGCTTTTGGATTTATCCAATCAATGATGTAGTCGAAAAATCAGGAGTACATAGGGACGATGACATAGACCAAGACAAAGAAAATGGTGCAAATGCATTAGGCATAAACAACTCGGATTCGGAAGTACCCTGCTACGAAAACTCCTCGGATTCGGACTTGTCTTGCTACGAAGATGCTACCAGTTCATTCGAACCCGAAACAGAATTGGAAGACGGCGAAATAGACAACAACGAACAACCACAGCAATCAAGAAAAGCCATAGATGGCAACAGCAGCAACAACAACAACGACGCGATGACGGGAAAACAGCTATTGTCACCGATTTCCACCAAGAGGGTTATCAATGGATCCAGCAGTGGTGGCGATATATCTCTCTCAATGCAATTGAGACCTCCAATATCTGATGACACGTATACGGTACCTGCACCACTACCACCACCACCATCGCCACCAAATCCTATCACTACGACTACTCCTCTACGATATGCTACAATGGAGCCACCTAAACCTCCATCATCACTACGGCACGCAAATGTACACTCTTTTCATCCTAATATCCAGTTACGACCACCACGATTGACAGATATGCGTCCTCTTCCACCTGCCTTTCTTCGTTATACATCAATGCGCCCACCTACCATTCCTTCATCTTTCAGGCAGCATGCATCACGTAAGTAGTACCTCTGTTTATATATATATAAACGAATTCCACGTTAATGAATTTTTTTTCTTAGAGGGATACGTACACCAGACCACTCCAAGAAGACATCAATATCAGCGTGGATCAAGATTGCCGTCACTGTATCAACAGGATTATTATCAATGGTTCAGTGGTATATCACAGCGGACACATCATCAACGACAGCCAATGAACTCCATATCAACAACACGATCGCAGCACTATTTTCCACGAAGGAACCAAATGAATCGTAGAAGAAATCAATAGACAATGGGCAGTTTACAGACCAACGCTTACAACATACACAAGTACAATCTCGATCCGACATCCTCACTTTTTTTTTTTTTTTTTTTTCTCCTTAATCCCGGGGTTGGAATGAAGGTTAAATGGATGGAAGTAGCATAGCATAGCATAGCATTATTTAGTAATAGTATACCCTTAATTTTACACTGCACTGTTTATATTATTTCAATAAACTTTTTTTTTTGAATATATTGACAAGTTGGATTAAAAAAAAAAAAAAGGTCTCGTGCTAAGGGATTTGCGGAATGTGTAGAAAGGAGTGATGGGAAGGATGGACATATAGGGGGCCGATGGGGTATTGATATTTATAAATTTTTTATTTTTTTGGGGGGAGACATCAAACGAAATATATGATGGCAGCGGCATCAAAATCAATGATCGCTCATCATGGATGTATATACTCATGATAAAGAAGAAAAAGAGGACGGAAAACAGGGGTATGGGAGAAAATGTCAAGTCAATGAACATACACAGATAGGCACACACACACACACATATATATATATATATATATATTCACACATACACATATACATACACATACACATACTCAAGCACAAAAAATAGACACAAAAGGGTTTTGATTATTTATTTCTACATAAAAATAACAACAAAGAGGTATGTATAACAAAAATGAAGGGATCATCAGCCTTGTCAAACGATAGGTAGTAGACAAGACATGGAAGGGGAAAGGGAAACATAATATATACATTTCGATAAACAAGGAGAGTGACGAGGGAGGGAGGGGAGAGAGATGGAAATAAATGAGAGGAAAAGAGATAGTATGTATGAGAGAGAATAGGAAAGTACAGCAGAGCGATAAGAATATAAGGGAAGAGGTCAGGTATATATAGATGATGATATAAATATACGTATATATAGTATATATACCTATATATACACCTTGGCAAAAAAAAAAAAAAAAAAGGAAAAAAAAAGTTGGATGGGTTGATGGAACATAAAATAGCACTAAAAAACAATAGGTATGGATAAAAGGGATATATGTATATAAAGAGGAGGGAGCGAAAGATAATTGGCTACAATAAAGATAGTCCAAGCAAAATAGGGTTGGTCAACCAAGATGGTGATGATCGTTTGCTTTCTTCATGTTGGTGGGGTGCTGATCCGTTTTGGTTTTATCTATTTTTTTGATGAAAAAAAAAAAGAGAGAAAATAGGTATGTTAAGATCCATTGATGGATGAGAATCACACCGAGCTTACCTTGTCTTTGTCTTCTTCTTCTTCTTCTTGCCTTGATACCCGGATAATGATGATTCAATTTTGCCAAGATAACAGGAAGCGTTCGTCGCCGAGCGTTGATAAACCAATTACTGATTTGATTCAAGGTCAGATGAGTTTCATTTTTGAGCTGTAATTTTTCTTCTTCGGTAGGATACGGGTTTCGGCAGTGCTCCAATAGCCATTTCTTTAATATCGCCGTCACTGGTTTCGGTAGGTTGCCTCGCCGTCGTTTATCCAAATGATCCAAGCAAAGTGTGTCCATATGTAACTGATAATGAAGATCGTGGTGCTGATGATCTTGAGTTTGTTCTTGCTGTGGTCTTGCAGGAGGAGGTGGAGACGAAGAATGGAGAGTGGGAGAAAGGGGAAGGAAGGACGGTTGTTGTTGTTGCTGAGGCCAGTGTGATTGTTTCTGGTAATAATGGTGCAAAGAAGGTAAATTCGGGGGTGGTGATGATGTTTGTACAGTTAGAGGTAAAGAAGAGGCTAATGTTGAACTGGAAGAGGAGGAAAGAGAGGATGAGGAAGATCCTGAAGAAGACGAGGATGAGGAAGTGGAGGTGGTAGGAGAAATAATAGGCTGATCGTCATACAATGATCCCATAGACGAAGATGACGGAAGATGAATGGGTGGCAATGGCGATTGTAAAGATGATGAATCTTGTGTGGGTGATGATGGGGACGAGTTCCATTGTCGAGTGTTTTTGATCAATTCTGACCAAATTTTACCGTTTACCTTGAGCATGTCGGTAATTCGTTGTTTGTGTTGCTGTACGTTTTTGCCGCTGTCAAAACCATTTAATGTTGCGTTTCCAGAAGAGCGATATTGATATTGATGACGATCCATTGGTGAAGTAGGATAATCATGAAACAAGATGACAGGTCGAAACAATCGAATCTGTGGGATACATGAAAAAAAGAAAATTAAAACAAATGCACCGTCTTTTGATAAAATTGATCTTCATTTACCTGACGTTCAGTATATGTATCCATCAATATAAGTAAGTAAAAGAGAAAGAAAAAAAAAGTATGTAAGGATGGAGGAGAAAAAAAAAAAGAAATGAAAAAAAGTGATAAAAAGAGGAAAGAGAAGCGATGGAAAATTGAAATGCCGGAGTGTAAATTTTTATACTTTTTTTTCTATGGTGCCCAGCTTTTTTCTGATACTATTCTTATTTTATAGATGTTTCGAAAAAAGGTACGTGCATATTCCATTTAAGATTGACAAGGATGATCAACAGATTCTAAACGTTACACGTTTTTATATATTACCCATAGATAAAAATACATTTTCTCGTTCTTTTCTTTATCGATCGTTTTTTCTTACAATAAAAATATCTCTTTTTGCCATACCATTTGCAGGCATTTTCTCGAATACAAGAAAAAAAAGTAGTTACATTATATTACATACTATGAGGGGTTTAAAAAAATGGCCATAGTGAGGTTGGGTCCTGTCAAGATTGAAGTAGAAAAAGATGTGATTTATTAAACTGGGTTTTAAGCGGGTGTTTAATCTGCATGATTTCGATTCTTGTCCTGGATCCCCGGGGATACTTCCAATCTGTAATAATGTCCTTTCCTCCTCCTCCCCTTACTCCCCCAAATTGTATCCTCTCCTGTTATTCTTATTGTATTTCCAAAACAAAGTTGGAAATACAATTTTTTTTCCTATTTTGATTTAAAAAAAGATGATTTCACTAGCACTTAAAATTAAAATATCAAGCCCAAAAAAGATAATGTCTTTTCGTTGTCATCATTCAGTTCACTATATACATTAATGTCACTTTATAAAATTTATATTTATTATGATACTATAATATACCCTACAAAAAATATACTTTTTTATTAGCAAAATATTTAAATAAGATGAAAAAGTGATCCACCCATGCACTTGATTGTTATTTTGAAAAAAAAAAAAAAAAAAAAAAAAAAAAAAAAAAAAACGCCCATCAATAAATTGTCTACATACCAAAATGGACCTATGTTTTGATACTATCTCTTTGAAAGAGATAGAGATGACTTGCCAATGACAACACGACATTTAAAATTTAGACCTTGGATGAAACTATTTTGGAGAAAAGATTTGTGGGGAATTAAGTTGAAATGATGACTGAATGACTTTGATAGATTATTCTCTTTCGATCTTCTGATTTTCCTAAGGATTTGTGTTACTATTTGTTTAATGGATGCTCAAAAACGTGGTAGTTTGATGATGAGGCTTTTTCTCATCATCAATCAAACAAGATGATTTTCGTCCTTTGTTCTTAATATAGTAATACTATTCCCCGCCTAGAAATATATCCCGTCCTCTCCCCCCCTTTTTTTAAAGTCCCCTCTTTATTATTATTTTTCTTCGATCGTCATCCCCGCCTATTCCCCTTTATATACAATGTTTGTCTCCCTTATTTTCTAACATAAAAAAAAGATAGTGTATTGATCTACTGTAATTGAACACAAGGACATACATAAGTTAATAATATGAAAATGTAAATCATTTTAAGAAAGGATCCGAAAAAATCGATGATGATGATGATCTTTGTTTAGGTCTACCTCATTTTATTCAAAAAGAGAAAGTGCATGATAAGTTTTGTTTTTGGGAGGACAAAAGGGAAAGGAAATTTCGATCGTCCTAGCATCACATGTACTCTATTATATTAGCTCCATTTTTTTTCTCGAGAGAATGAGGCTAGATCACCTGCAATTATCCATAGCTTTTCCTTACTGCTAAATTCTAGCCATGCCTCATGTCTTCTTTTTATTTTTGTCATTATCTTAACCTCCCATCTTTACACCTTCCCCTTGATCATATGATAATGTTGACTTTTTTGTATTGTGATTCAATATTTCCTTAACTGAAAAAAAAATGTTACTGTTTTGATTTATATTATGTCAGAGATTAGCAAATGGTTCAATTTATTATTATCAGTATTAATTGCATCATTTTTAAAAGCTTTTGTTTTTTTGGTAACAGCAAATATATTCCAATGTCATTCTTGAGCTATTGAGTTGTGGTATATCTCTATTTCTCTTGATTCATCGTATTGATGAAAATGTATTAGTATCAAAAAAGTAATAACATTGCCACCGCCACTGTCAATTACTATGATAGTATTACTTATCATTATATACTGTACATTCTGATTGAAATGCTTTTCAACTCTTTTCGTTCCTGAATTTCAACCACTACCAACAAAAAAAAATCATCCAAGCACATTTGTTGTGCCACAAACCGAGATTGAATCGGCGCTATTTTTACATCTATTTTTTTTTTCTCTCCTTTTTCCTCCAAAAGAAAATAATATTTGATAAAGCTTACCATACAAATGTATTGAATGCGATGAAACAGTCCTGGTTTTATTTCCAAAAAATTACCAACCAAAGAAAACAATACAAAAAGGTAATGGTATTGTTTTTGTTGTAATAACTTCTTACTTTTATTTATACAGATGATGTATCTTTAGTGATCAGGTATACTTGGAATGGTGTTCACATTGAACTATAATACCGAAGTGCAGCTGTATATGCGTCTCATGAAGGTAAGGAAACTACTACACTTTCCTTAGATACAGGCATGGCTATTGATTGATTCGCTCTATATAAAAATTTAGTGTATGATCCATAAATTCTACGAGAGCCAGCAAAAAGTGACTCTAGGAACCGATCCACTAGACTTGAAGGTTACTATGGCTTTAGTATATTAAGGGTAGATCGGCAACAAACATGTACTCTAAATATCGGCGACAATTTGGAATGGTGGGATACAGAACCTTGATGCATTTGCTCATTTGACACAGTAAGTAAAATGACTCGTCTGACATATCATCGCAATTGATTGTATGCTATTTATCATTGTAGGTTTATGATAGCGTCTTTGCTATCATCACGAAACCATCGTCTATCCTTGTCATCTACAGACACATCGTCGTCACAAATTCACATTTGCATTCATCAACGATATTTCCTCTCTCACAACACTTTTGGCAACAAGAAGGGTATACGAGATTCAATAGCCAGATGCGGCAGCAACAGCAACATCGTAGGGATGATGGATTCTGAATATATTATCACTTCATATGATTGTTATTGACAAGTCATTCGGTTTTTTTGTCTCCGGTAAGAAACAAGGTTTACAAAAATAAAAAAATTCAGCCAATCAATGCCAACATTCTTCTTCTCCCCTAGGACTCTTCCAAAAGGTATGAATTGTGGACCGCCATCAATCAACATGACTGACTACTACTATTATGGGAATAGATACGCCCTTCATAACTCAGTCATAGTGTAGATTTGTGGATTTAGAAGTAGGATTCATTATTATCCTTTTTACTATCATCTTCCATTTTGATTACCCTTATTTTATTTATCTATTATTATATATTCATTGTGTTTTTACCATGCTCTTCAATAAATAAAAAGGTATTCTTCCATTATTTACGCATGCCTAACGCAGGACTTCCAGCGAATTTTTTTTTTTACAATCAGCGACGGCGTCGTTTAAAAAACTTTTTTTTTGCCCTTTTTGCTCTACTTGCTCTCCCTTTTTCTCGCACTTGTCTTTTCTTCCTTTTTTTTTTTTTTCTTCTTTCCGGTCCCAAGCCATTCTTTTTATTTATCCTTTCTTACTTACCTTTTTACCGTCACTCTCATCTACACAATCTCATTCTGTCTCCCTCCTCCTTCTCACACCATTTGTAATACAATGAAACGACCGAACAAAAAAATTATTGCGGTGGAACTCGATCAGATTCTAGTGCGAACCATGGATGCCTTTTTGGCCTGGCATAACAACACATATGATACTGATATGGTCCTGACTGATGTCTACTGCAACAATACGAGAGATTTGACTCGAGTGTTTGGTGGAACAAAAGAAATCGGGTGCGCAAAACTTCGCGAATTTTACGACTCGCCTGATTTCAATGACATGGTGCCCTTGAGAGACACTGACGATGACTATGACGAAACAAGCAGTGACGATGTGGCTCATGGTAGTAACCTATTTGGTGCTGCTGGTACGGAACAACAAAAACAGAAACAACGATGGGGTGCTTTAGAAGTTTTACAATATCTCAAGAAACGAAAATGGACTTTGGTGATTGTCACTTACCGGCCCCAGTTTACTCAATCAACAACTCAACGCTTTATCGATCGGTATTATCCAGGTACGTACTACAAACAAACCCAAACAAAAATTGGCTAGTCTTTTACTGATTGACATTTTTCTTTTTCTTCCAAAGGCCTCTTTGATAGAATTTACTACTGTAACCAAGGACTCTCAGTGGCGGATCAATTGGATTATGTTCCTAAACCCATTACAATCATGTGCCAGGAAATCGGTGCCGACTATTTGATAGACGATACATTGGAACACTGTCTCGATTGCAGCGTATTGGATATGACACTTTTATTGTATGATCATCACGGGAAATACGCTTACAACCATATATTACCACAGAAACGACCTAGGTATGGCCGGCCGACGCTCACTTCTACTTCGAAACAACTCTATCAACGATCTGCATCACGGTCTTCTTCCTTACCCGATAATGTGACCCGTGTCAAATCTTGGAAAGATATCTTGGATCAGTTTCCTATGCCAACCAGTCCTTTACGACATTGCCATTATCCGACGGCAACAGCACCTTCAGTTCCAGCTCCATCACCAGCAACCAATCACATTACTTATCCAACATCCGCTTCCCACAAAAAAAACTCCTCTGTGCGCCCTACTCCTACTGCTGCTACTGCCGCTACCAACACAACTACTATCCCTCGGGTCACATTATGGAATGATAGAAAAACATCATTTAGTCAAGTGTTTTTATCGGATGGAACAGACGACAATACCGATACGGATGATGATGACGATGAACAAATCGATACTGACGATGATGGTCAAGACAGTGAAGATGATGATTACAACAACAGCCAAGGCGATGATGAATACCAATCCACTTGGAGTGACCGCGATGCTATTGCTGTATGATCAACAACCTTATCTATCTGCTTTTGTTACTTCCTTGGTCCTACTCTGTTTAGTTTACTCTTTTGCATTATTTAATGCTTTCCCATACCCCCTTCCCATTCTTTTCCACTTGCTCTTTTTTCTTTTCTTTCCCTGTTTGTTTTTATAGTTTGCGTACTTTATATACACCCTTCCCTTATCTTGTAGTCATTACATTTATATTTTTTTTTCCTTTTCGTTATAATCAATTACTCTTTTTTCTTATCAGTTGAAATAAAAATGAATAAAACCGTTACTTAGAAATTATCATCATGACCTCGTCCATACAAAATCGAATGATGGTTTGGCAACCTTTCCTTTTTTGGAAGATATGCCTCCATGTCTTTTTTCTTTTTTATATCTTTCCTGTGATATGATAGGCTTGACTTCATATTGGTTTATCATTGTTTTATATGCTTACATAGGTTTTTGAGAGCTTCCTTTGTGCTTTTATTCTATTATTTCTCTTTTGGAATTTTAATATTTTATGCTCATCTCATTTATGGACTATGGCATTGAACGTATGTCGTTGAAAGCCTTTAGGGGTGAAGATCCTATCATATCATGTGCACCCTTTCTGTACAATAGGGACCCACAATAACGATATCAGCGGGAAAACAAAAGTGCGTCGTTACCGTGGGTGATATCGTCATTCTGATTTTTGTAGTAATACTATATCTAACAAGACTGTGATCTTCTGGAACCGTCTTTTGTGTTTTTTTCATGGAAATGAAAAAGGTTATCGAAAAATGGTCAGGGAAATAAATGGTCAGCACGAGGTCAGTGAGAAGGCTAAAAAAAATGTTTCAAATCCCGCCTGCGTCATTTTTTTTTTATTTTCACCCTTTATAATTTCTCACATTCTCTTTCTTTCAATTTCTTTTTCCACTTCGTTTTTACTTCACAATTGGTGCCTCTAGGGACTATGTTGGACTTAGATTAGTGTTAGGAATAGTTTAAAAGGGGTTTCAGAATAGGGATTACATGATGCATGGGGAAACCCTTTCATTTTGGATCTAGGATTCGGAACCACGGTTAGTTGGCTCTTTGGAGCCTTCATTTGGCTTAGTTTGGTGTTAGTTTGTCCATGTTTATATCTATATTTGAATAAAATATGTTTCTTTTTACTTATCTCAATGAAATATATCCCAATAGCCTCTCTCATATTTTGCACAATAGATTCATTTTACTATCGCCCCTTTAGACTGATACAGTATACTAGATCACTTTACAATGGTCACTTTAGTATTGTGTGGACTATTCTTCAGATCCCCCATTAGCCTCCCATATTCTACTTCCAATAGGTAGTAGATCCTTTGTAATGTGTGTTTTTGATGTGTTGCCAGGGTATTTTGTTATGCGATAGTATTGTTTTTACTGCGTCATGCTAGCATTCTTCTTTGTATTTAATAGGGAGCAACTTGACCTAATTTTATTTTCCCCTGCCCCTCCGCTGTACTACTGTAGAATAGAATAGTTTATCCCATCTGTCCTTTAACTGTAGAATAATTAAAGTCTCACCTCCGAATTGAGTACTATTTTGGTTCACTATACGTTATATTTATTTTATAATAAAAAAAAACACCCCTTTATAATCCTTCAACTAATGTCTTTCAATAGTTTATATGTATCATAAAACGTTTTTCTGGGTGATATAAAGGATTGCTCTTCAAGGAAGTTTGGTATACCTGCCTATTTTTCACTTCTCAAACCCAGTAATTCGATCCTCACCTCTGCTTATACCCAGAAAACTCCCCTTTTTTATTTATTATATTTTATTATATCATGACACTCAGAAAATAAAGTCTAAATGATACCACAAAAGAAAACAATACATGTATATGAAGAAAAATCCAAATACTCTATCTTCGCCATTCTTTTGAGCAACCTTCCTCCATGCCTATCGCTCCAAAAAAGAAATGGAAAATATCCCTTCAGTGATTTTAAAATAGCCATGATTAATGCATAAAAAAGTGAGCAATGATGGATGTATATAAATAAAGTCATAGTAAAAATAACAGCCATAACAGTTGTTTGATCACAGATTTCTTCTATAAGTCTCTTCCACTCTATTCTATCACAGCGAATCCTTCCAAAGCTCAGTCCAAATCGAAAATTTCCGACTTCATCTGAAGAACATAAATTTACCGGATTTGACCAGTAATATGAGTTTCAATATATATATAAAAAAAAAAATACATTTTATTCATAAATTAATTAATATATGTAAAATCTAAACTAACACTAATACTAACCCACTCTACAGGACTAAACTACAAAGATAGTTTACCTAAAAAATCTAACTATTCAAATCGTAGAGATCCCATCGCCTAAACTGTTCTTCTTTTTCCATCGCCCATCTCCAATCATACCAGCAACTCACAGTTTTTGTCCCCAAAGCATACCGGTTGACGCAGAGAAATCCGTCCAGCTTTTTCCATGCAGCCATCGTTATTTCCAAATCGTTATAAATGCGAGCCGTTCTTTTTGCCAAAAAAACCAAATACCGGGTATTCGGAAAGCAGCGGGCGAGTCGTTCTAGGCCGTGGATAGAGAGGGGTAGTGCCATGCCACTGAGAATCAACACCTGCATCTTGTCGCCTCCCTTCCAATGACATAGATAATCGATAAACGTTTGTTGTTCCTTGATTGAATGTTGGGCTTTTCTTGATCGTCGGCGGTTTTGATCGTCGTCGTCGATGTCGATGTACTGGACGTGTCGTTGTTCACACCGTTGATACATATTCATTCCTTTCCTTCCTTCATGGATTTCTAGCCATTCCAACGTCTCTTTCCACGTCGTCAGCGCCTGCATCAATGTCGATAACGTCAGTACCGTTCTTTTGTTTTGCTGCTTGTCATAATGATAGTCATGGTTGTTGTCCAGGTTCCAGAACATGCAAATCGAGAAATGGGTTAAGGAGGGGCATCGAGTCATCAATGTCACCAGTGCATCATCCGTCATCGAATCAGGGCAATCAAATTTCGTCAAGTAAAAACCATTGATCTGCGTCAACATTGAATCAAGTAAATCATTGGGTATCGTCATCTTCTTCAAGCCTAGCCACTCCAACCGATGATAATCCATAGCAGTGATTTCATTCATCACCATGTCCACATTGGCTTTCTTGATGCCTGACGTTGTTGTAAAGCAGTGTTCCATCTCCAGGCGTCTCAAGTGATGATGTTGTTCATGTTGTTTGTGTTGTTGAATGAGTGATGTGAACATTCCTTTGTAAAGATAACACCTTTGGAATGTGATGGATCGTATATGCTGGCAGTACTGTAGACAAATAGCGATGTAATTTGGTGACATGGAATCCATTTGCAAGAAATCTACATTGGCACACCGACGTATCATGAGAGTAAAGAGAAATGCGTTGACCTCGAAGTTTCGTTTTGGTTGATACACTTTTCCGAGTTTGAGTTTTTGTAGCCTGGGAAATTTTGGTATTTGGTTGCCATCCTTCTTCCCAAAATGACGCCGGTATTTGTTCAAAATAGTGGGTGAAGGATTGAAGAATAACGGAAGTAAATCGAGATTGAGTTCACGCAGTTGTTGACAGCAAGAAGGTAAGACACGCGAATCCAAAAAACAGGAGACATCGATCCCGGTAGCCCCAGCAAGTGAGAGTCTTTCCAGTTGTGGACAGTGAAGGAAGACAGTGATCATACTTTCGGTCGTTATAGTGTGGCAGTTGTACAGATTGAGGTTGCATAGATGTTGAGAGTCGATCGTGAGTCCAACCAAAACGTAAGGTCTCAGTCCTTCTTTGTCACCTAGCCGAGACAAGTCCAGATCACGTACAAAGGCGGAGTAATTCACAGTAGAATAAAATCCTTTTTGGTGGCTTTCCTTCAGTCCAATGTTCTGGCGGCGTTGGCGCGTTTCCGTAAATAACATGTAGCATGCGGCCAGTTTCTGTTGTCGGACGAAGGAGAGTTGTCGATAAATTATAGAAGCTGTTGCATAGAGCCAAGAATAATTTGGGGGATTGGTAAGGAGATGAAGAAGATCATGTTTGGGAAGGAAGGAAAGGATAAGCTGTATGATTTCTATTGGAAGTGAAGAAGAATAAGGGACGGGGGAATTCATTCAACAAAACAAAAAAAAAAAGTGAGAAAGTGAAAAAAAATTTTACCGGGACATTTCCGAAACGGCGTTTTAAAAATAATGTGTCGAAACATTTCCCCACAAAAATCACCACTTTGGTGCATTGGTTTCAAACTTTGGATGTCAGTTCATCAGACCAATGAGAAGTCTTGGTTACTGTATTTGTCAGATTGGTGGATACAGATTTTAAGGTTTTTGGAAGTAGATCAAAAGATTATCTTATAGTATTTTTCTTTTTACAATGATATATTGTGTAAAACAGGGCAAAACGATTTGATTTTTAAATGTATGCGTTTTCAATACCAAATACACAGAAAGATTAACAATCATTTTTCTTCATTTTTTGTTGTTGTTTAGGGATTGATGAATCTAATCTTCCCTATATTTTTTCTGTCAGGTTCACTCAGGAAATTCATGTAGAGAGAATGGGTGATCAGCGGCGTTTTAAGAACCAATAGAAAATTAGTAAAATTGTGTGCTTTAGCTTACATTGTTCGCCACCTTTTCTTTTATTATTTTCATTTCCCCTGGTTTTTTTTTCGTCCCTCCTTCCTTTTTACTATATTGTATTTTATTTTGACATCTCCCTCCTCTTCTTTTTTTTTCGTTGTTGTTTATTGTACATATTTTCGACCTACTTGTATCATTTATCGACACAACGACACTTTATTGTAGTATATCATGTCTTCTTTTTTGAATGGTCAACAAGCTAGTGCATTAGCTGCTCAAGCCTTCAGCGAACAACTCTATACTGCGCGAACTCAATCTATCCGCGACAACATCACAAATGTGTGGGGACAAACGATTAAAGTCAAGACCATCACTGGCGGGGATCCTACCTCTTATTTACCTCAAGCCGCGTCCGATCGTATTCTTTCTTCTGCCTTGGTGTCCTCTTCTACTTTGATCGGTGCTATTCCTCACCTTTACAAGCTGGCTCATGTGGGTGGTGCTGGTACTGTGATTCATGTGTCTGCTGAAAAGGATGCCAACTCGTCTTCTTTTGCTGACTTCTCCAACGTTATGGCAGTGCGTCAAAGTGGGTTGGCTTTGTTGACTTCTTCTACTGTCCAGGAAGCTTATGATTTGGCCATCATTGCTCATATAGCCTCCGTTCGATCCAACACTCCTTTCTTGCATTTCTTTGACAGCAAGCGTGTGGCCCATGAATACACGACGGTCGATACTGTACCTTTTGATTCGTTAATTCAACTGTTGTCTTTGGAACAGGCGGAAGAATTCAAATCAACAACTACTGAAGGTGAAGGTGACGCTGCTACAACGGCTTATTTGAAATACAAGAACCAACAACACCAAGAAAAGATCGACATTGCTGCGATTGTACAACAAACTATGGATGACTATGGTAGATTGACGGGACGAAGATACACCAATGTGGAATATGTGGGTCATAGTGAAGCAGAACATGTGGTGGTAGCTATGGGTGCTGGTGCATCGGTGGTGGAACATGTGGTCAAGACATTGGATCAAAAGGTGGGCCTTCTCAAAATTCATCTTTACCGCCCTTTGGATGACTTGGTGCAATTGGTGCCCAAGACCGTCAAACGCTTAATTGTGTTGGAACCTTCGCAAGATCTGACGAGCACGTGGAACCCTCTCTTTTTGGATGTGGCCGCTGGTTTTATTGAACATGAACATATCGATTTCTCTAGTGGTCAGTATGGTGTTACTGCTTGTGATGTGTCTCCTGCTTCTATTCATGGTGTCTTTGTGGCTGCTGGTAAAAACTTACCTCGTCGCTTTGTGGTAGACAACACGTCCATTATTGAGCCTGTGGCTGCTACTGGTGTTGTGCCATCCAATGTGCATCAACTCGTCATTGTTGATAACGAAGTGTTGGCTCACTCTTTTGCTCAAGGATTTGCTTCTCAACAAGTCTATACTATTGGTTCTAAATCTCATGTCCGTGTATCTGATACCAAGCAAGGTGCCCTTGTTCCCTCATTGATTGATAGTGCAAATGTAGTGGCCATCGTTGGTGCTGTCAATAGTGGAACTGCAGTCTCTGCTGTTGGTCGTCTTGTCTCCAATGGTACAGTAGTGGTAAGCTCAGTGGATGGTTTACATTCTGGGGTCAAGCGTGCTATTGCCGACAAGCAAGCCAAGGTGGTGGTTTATCAAGAAGGTGTGTCATTGTTGGAACAACAGAATGCTGTCCAAGTACCTTTATCTGAATGGGCTGGTCTTCCTCTTGGTGGTGATGATCGTACTGATACCATTGCTGTTGTACCTACTACTGCGACGGCTACTTCAGTTGAAACACCATATATCAATATGCTGGGTCAAGCTTTCGGTGATCGTCTGGATATCGTCAATGCTGTCAACGGTGATTCTGTGTGGGGACCCAACGTTACTCAACCTGAAGCTTCATCTCCTGAATATGGCTATGGTAAAGTGATTCACAATGTGCAACAACGTACTCGCTTTATTGAATCAGTGGAAAAGGCTCTCAATGTTGGTTCTTTGTCAGTGGACTATCAAAAGGCGTTGACTCAATGGTTATTGCTGGTCAAATCTCCTTCTTCCAAGGCTCAACAAATCAATACTGCTGCTGATGCCGTTGTTGCTGTTTTGGGTGATCGTGGTCTTTCGGACTTTGGTAGTGATGCCCATGAGTATTTATATGTCAAGTCCAACTGGTTGATTGGTTCCGACAATTGGTCCTATGACCTTGGTCAATCTGGTGTGCACCATGTTATTGCTGGTGGCGAAAATGTGAACATGCTGATTGTGGATACTCAACGCTACTCTTCTGATGTGGAACGTGATCAACGCAAAAAGGATATTGGCTTATATGCGATGAACTTTGGTAATGTCTACGTGGCGTCCGTGGCGGTTTATTCTTCTTACACTGGTGTTCTTCATGCTCTTATGGAAGCTGACGCTTATCAAGGTCCCTCCATTGTGTTGGCTTACCTTCCTACCATTGATAACCATGTGGATCCTATCGTATCTCTCAAGGAAACCAAGATCAGTGTGGACAACGGTGCCTGGCCTTTGTATCGCTGGAACCCTACTTTGGATGTGCAAGGCAAGGAACCCTTCACTTTGGATTCTCAACGCATCAAGAAGGACTTGGAAAAATTCTTGGAACGTGAAAACCATTTCTCTCAAATTGTGTCTCAACATCCTGATTTGAATCAACTCTTAGTTAGCTCTTTGGAATCTGTAAGTATTTATCTCTCTCTGTTTTTTCATATAACCAGGTGGACTTACTTTTTTTTTTTTTTTTTTTTTTTTTTTTTTTGCAGGATGTCAAACAACGCCATGATGATTTGAAACGAAAGGCCCGTGATGATTATGCGAAGTTGCTTTCTGGTTTAGGTGGTGCCAATGGGCCTCCATTGACTGTGTTATTTGGTTCGGACAATGGCAATGCTGAAGGTGTGGCCAAGAAGATTGCTACTCGTGCCAAATCTCGTGGACTCAAGGCAAAGTTGATGGCGATGGATGATTTTGCTGATATTCAAGAACTTGGTGGCGAAACCAATGTTGTGATTGTATGCTCCACTGCTGGTCAAGGTGAATTACCTTCAAATGCTCGCGAATTTTGGAAGGCTTTGAATGCGTTGAATTCTGGAGAAATTCACTTGTCTGATTTATCCTTTGCTGTCTTTGGTATGGGTGATAGTCACTACTGGCCCCGTGAAGAAGATGCCATGTTCTACAACCGTCCTGGTAAATTGCTTGATGCTAAGCTGGAACTACTTGGTGCCAACCGTTTGGTGGAACTTGGATTAGGTGATGATCAAGATACTGATGGATTTGAAACTGGCCTAGGTGCATGGGAACCTCTTATGTGGAAGTCGTTAGGTGTAAAGGATATCGGTGCTGAAGATGATGAACCCAAATTGACTGACGACCAAATGAAAATCAACTCCAACTTTTTGCGTGGCACTATTGCTGAAGATTTGCAGGACGAATCCACTGGCGCTATCTCTGAAATCAATGGCAAGCTTCTCAAATTCCATGGTTCTTATGGCCAAGATGATCGTGATATTCGTGAAGAACGAAAGAAGCAAGGTTTGGAAAAGGCATTTAGTTTCATGATCCGTGTCCGTATGCCTGGTGGTGTGTCTAGTCCTGAACAATGGTTAGTGATGGACAAATTGGCCGATGACTATGCTAATGGTGCAATCAAGCTGACTACTCGACAAGCTTTCCAATTGCATGGTATCCTCAAGAAGAACTTGCGCTCTACTATTCGTGGTATCAATCACTCGTTGCTTAGTACCTTGGCGGCTTGCGGTGATGTGAATCGTAACATCATGGTGACTCCTGTGACTGAAATTCCTGAAATCCATGAACAAGTGCAACAATTCAGTAACGACATGATGCTTCATTTGGCTCCGAAGACAAATGCTTATCACGAAATCTGGTTGGCTGATGAATTGGTGGCTGGTCATGCTGTGCAAGATGTGGAACCTATCTATGGTCCTACCTACTTACCTCGAAAGTTCAAGATTGTAGTGGCTGTTCCTCCCAACAATGATGTCGATATCTATGCTCATGATCTTGGTTTTATTGCTATTGTGGAAGGCAAGACCGTGGTAGGCTATAATGTTACTGTTGGTGGTGGTATGGGAATGACACATGGTAACAAGAAAACCTATCCTCGTCCTGCTACTATGTTTGGTTATGTTCCTGCTGAAGCTGCTATCAAGGTCTCTGAAGCTGTGATGACTACTCAACGTGATTATGGTGACCGTACCAACCGCAAGCATGCTCGTCTCAAGTATACCATTGATGATCACGGTGTGGAATTCTTCAAGTCTGAAGTGGAAAAGCGAAGTGGTTATACATTTGAGCCTGCTCGCGAATTTGTATTCAAGGACAATGCTGATCGATATGGATGGACCAAGGGTGTGGGCGATAAATGGCATTTCTGTATGTTCATTGAAAATGGCAAGGTCAAGGATTTCCCCGATTTCCAAGTCCGTACTGGTTTGCGCGAATTGGCAAAATGGCACAAAGGTGAATTCCGTTTATCTCCTAATCAACATTTAGTGATCGCTAATGTCCCTGAAGCTGATTTGGAAAAGACAAAGCAACATTTGATCAAGTACAAGATGGACAATTTGGCCTTTAGTGGACTACGATTAAATGCAATGGCGTGTGTGGCACTACCTACCTGTGGTTTGGCAATGGCTGAATCGGAACGTTACCTTCCTACATTGGTTGGTCTTTTGGAACAAGCTATTGAAGATGCTGGTTTACGTGAAGATGCTATTACTATCCGTATGACTGGTTGTCCCAATGGTTGTGCTCGTCCTTACTTGGCAGAATTGGCATTTGTTGGTAAAGCTCCCGGTGCTTACAATGTATATCTCGGTGGTGGTCATCAAGGTCAACGGTTGAACAAGCTCTTCAAGGAAAGCTTAAAAGAAGAAGAAATCTTGGAAACAATCAAGCCCATCATCAAACAATATGCTTTGGAACGACAAGACGGAGAACCATTTGGTGATTGGGTCATTCGTGTTGGCTATGTCAAGAAAACTATCACTGGAAAGGATTTCCATGACCTTTAGTTTATTATGTATCAATCCCCTTTACTTTGTTTTTATTATCATTAGTTTATCCATTCCATTTACATTAGCCATTGTATAGTATACACTGTTTTATATTGCTAATTTACTCATGTTTATCTTATTATACTCTATCACTTTATCAACATATTATGTTTATCCTTTATTTTGCCATTTACTCTATATAGACTTTTTTTTTTTAATTATCCCGCCTTTATGCATGCAATAAACTTACCTTCAAAATTAAAATTCATATCTTTTATATTCACACATGATTTGTTTTTACTGATTTAGAGGACTTGAATGGTGTTATGATGGATGTTTTTCTGTTGTATAGTATTTAGTTTGGTGTAATCCCAAAAAATAGTAAAAAAGGCTTCGATTTCCTGATTATGTCAAATTTAGTATTGGGCGATATATATTTAATTACTATCATATCACACGGAGAGGATAGGGTAAAATAACGAACTGGATATATATAGTATGGCTTATCGACCGGAGGCACTGTCTCATGAATCGTAGCTGATTTGGAGTAGGGCGGCGACATTAGGTATTTGGTAGGACTCCCACAAAAAAAAAAAAAAAAAAAAAAAAGAAGGTAGATACAATAGCAGCATTAATCACTAATAGATGGGTCGGAGGGATGGTTAATAAAAAACATAATTTATTGAAGCATATTGTGACTAAAAACGAATGGTTCATTGCGACAAGGGATTCAATGAAAGGATCTATTAGAGGAAGCATAAGGGAAACTAAAGTGAGATCTGAAAAATGGTCAACACTAATCTGGAGGTACTATTGCAAATGGGCGCTAATAAACTGCACGATATGTGAAACAAACTAAGTGGACATATGGTATTGAGGCACAGCAATTGTGGTCACCAAGCAAAAAGGGAGATGATGGTAGTAAAAGGGATCTAGTGTACAACGCATGAGAGAGACTAATGGGACATTTTTCATTGAGGCAAATAAAAAGAGACATACTTTATTTAGATATAAGTACAAAATATGAACAAGCTAATACTACACTTTAAGCTAATGGAGCATTCGAAAGAGCCAACTAATGAAGGTCCCCAATCCTAGATCCAAAATGGAAGGGTTTCCCCATGCATCTTGTAATCCCTGATCTGAAACCCCTTCTAAACTAGTCCTGAAACTAATCTAAGATCAATATAACCTCAACGAAGTTGAATGGCGAAGAAAGGAAAAAAAAAAAAAAAAAAAAAGGAAGAGTAGTTGAAAAGAAAAGGAGCGAAAAATAAAGTGAGCGAGGGGGGGGGTGGCTAAATAAAACTTCACGTGGACGGGATTTCAAATTTTTTTATTCTTTTTTATTGGGAGTGACGTGAAACTCCAAAGGATGGGAGGGGAGTGATTTCTCAACATTTGATCCAAACTGATCTGGGCCAAACTGATCTGGGCAAACTACGTTTCTCGGGGCTTGAAATTTTGTGAAATTTTGAAAGCAAAAATGTGCGCTTTTTTTTCGAAATAGATAATGCTCCACGAATTCACACATGAAGCTTACAAGGCAACGGATCAACGAATTGAAAAAAAGTATTTCAAGAATTACCAAAAAAAAAAAGAAATCTTTTTTGTTTACGTATACTAATATCTATAGGTAGTTTTCAAACAAGTAGACCAGGACGATACGGAATTGTTGGACAAACCAGGTCTTGATAGTGCGCTCACGTTACTTGGCTATGAACATGCTGATTTAGACGATGCCTTAAGGCTCGTTGGTCGACAAGATGAAGGTTGTATTATTTTCGAGGACTTGAAGGAAATTGTATCCGATCTGGACGTGAGTTTATGCACATATATATGTACACATGAAATAGTAATATTTTGTCTTACTTTTTTTTTTTTTTTTTTTTTTTGCTTCACTCAGTCAAAACGGGAGCTCAACGCGGAGTTATTGGAATCCGAAGATTCAATGGTTCATGCCTTTCAACTACTGGCAGACCCTAATCTAGGCGGGATCACTTTGGCGCGATTGGAGCAACTGGTCAAAGCACAAGGTCACGAGTGGAGTAGAAAAGACTTAACGGACATGATGGAGGTTGATGACTCGGGTCACGACGGATTGATATCTCAAGATGGTTTCGCACGTATTTGGAAACGTACAGGATTATAGATGATAGAAAAATATAGAGAATTGTGTAGTATAGTAATTTATTGGATAGCATTAGTACACAAGGGTGCCTATTTGGGGTAAGTGTTGATCATATTTTTGTTGAATGAAATAAAACATTTACTATTGAATATAATATTGATGTATTATGAGACAAATGAAGAATGGAGCAGTATTGTTTTGAATCAGGTTTTTATTTGAATTGAATAAAATATACACTATTGGATATATATATATATATATATATAATACGCGAAGGTGGGGGGACAAGATTGAAGTGGGGAATAAATGTACAAAGGATAACACCAAAAGGTATAATATCTAGAATGAAAAATGATGATTTGAGAGAAGGGAATCTAAAAACTACGGTGCACGATGTAAATCTTTGATTGGGGTAATTCAAAAGCTATGAGATATGTAAATAAGATAAACACCAGGCCAAAATAGACGGCGTCTTGTCCCTTTTTTTTTTTTGGTCATTCAAAGCGGTTGTTGTTGTTGGGTGGCGATCTTTTGTAAGGTTTGCCAATTTTCTTCCAAATCCTTGAATTCGTCATCCTCATGTTCATGGTCGCTAGCACTTGTTGTCATCGTCGCCACATCCAATGGTTCCGGCATTTCGTCCCAGGCACTCATGTCAAATTGCGATGAAGAGTCGTGATCCCCTTGTTGTTCATCCACATACACTGTCACGTACTCTATATGTTCTAACATGTGTTTCGTTTTTACAGCCTTGGGTGCCTTCTTCTTTGTTGTTGCTTTTGAGGGTGCAGGTTTTTTAATATCAGTGTTGATGTGTTTGGTCTTATGGTGAGAGCTGTTTGAAGGAAAGGGACAAAGCAGATCTTGAGAGTCGAATCGATCATAGAGTTGTTGTCGAGGGCAAGCTGAGACCTCTTTGTGCCATTCAGAAGCCACAATATCCATTTGTCTATGTGTCATGAGCGTACCCCATAAATCCATCATCGGCAACTTTTCAAAGCTTGGTAGTTGTTGTTCAGGTAGCTGGTTAAACAGAGTATCCCGCTGCATCAAAGGTACCACAAAAGAATCCAGAGCAGTCTGAGCACGATCATGTTTGACATGGGTACCAAATTCCAAATGATTTGTTGAGAAGGATTCAAAGTCCTGGAAGTTGGGATACACCATCACGTAGGCACGCAAGTAAACCATTTCAATAAAGTATTTTTTCCATGATTTCTTCCATCGTTCGGATCGACTGTTGGGAACGAAGATGTTGAGACGAGGTGTTTTTTCCTGTAAATCTACGAGTCGGCTGGTCAGATATTGATGAAATTCACGCCAATGTTCTGGGAAGTAGACGGCACCCCAACTACATGGAACCTGGCTTGCGTAAGGTGTTCTTGGTGGGAAGTGATTGGGCAATAGCACATCGTTAGGATCAAAGGAAATCCGACCTTCAGGCATCAATTCCAAGTTTCGCGGCGAGTAGAGACTGATCCCATACATCCAAGGATAGGCTTCCGCATTGCTGAGACTGTAGCGGTAATGAAGAATGTTGTATTTAGCCCATGCGTAAAACAGAGGCGAAACTTCAATGTCATCTTCCAATATCACACCATAGTTGTTGTTGTTGCTTGGATACCATGATTCAATAATAGCAGGCATCAGTCCCCCTTTCCGAATGCGGTGACGAATTTTCTTTATACCGTGTTCCCAATACAAATTGTTGACAAACAGCCTAGTCACCCGATCAGCAGATTGTTCCATGTGCACTGTCAAATCGACCTTATCACCTAAATACTTGCTATGTCCAAGCGAGTTGAATAGTCGAGATAAAGAATGTGGTCGCCGATCTGTAATAACCACCAAGTCAATTTTGACATGATTCCAATCTACGAGTCAAATGAAAAATCATATTAGCAAGCATGATATGTATGATTCGGTAAAATTTTTTATAACTTACATTCCAGCGCTTCTACAGGTAATTTTGACAGCCATAGGGCGTGTCTTACCTCATTGATTGGCAGTTGTATTGTTGAAAGATGATGAGATTTGGCCAAGATATCCACCGAATGGAATATGGGGGTGTCATGTTGAATGTGGAACAGAACACGAGGTTGTAATGCTTGGATCAGTCGTGATAAAAGTCGAGTTGTGTGAGCAACAGTATCCGTTGGCGTCATTGTATAAAGGTCAAGATCGTGAACGACAGGATTGGCGTGACATTCAGTTGATTTGTCAATCAAATCAGATAACAGAGCACCAGAGAGCCCCCTTTGTTTTCCGGTGACCACCACATGTAGCGAGTTTTGTGGAATAGAAACATGTTCTTCATCTTCACCATCACCATCGCCAGCGGGAAGGGATATAAAACCACACAATAGGGGCATAAATGCTTTAGCTTCATTCGGACCATCGATAAAAAACATCACATTGTTGGCTTCATATGAGGTCATCAAAGACTGTTGGCGTAGATCCAAAGCTGTTGGGTTGGATTGGAAATCCAAAATACGGTTCCATGGCTCAGAATTCTGGAAGGACATTGGAATAATCTTATCGCATGAGTCAGCAGGTCGAATATTTTGGAGAGTCAAAGGAAGTTCGGAAGAAGAGGAGGCGACTGCTGGAGGAATAACAATCGATGGAATAGCTGCATGAGACAATAATGACTGACTGATATAATAAGATAATGGAGTTTCCAGGAAGTCCGTACGCCGATCCACCAAAAGATGAGGAATCCATGAGGCACGCAAAAGCCATGTATGATGTATCATATCCACAGACTGAGTCAATTTCGGTAAAAACTGGAAGGCGGCAGGTAAGCAATGAAGTTGAGAAAGTGCAAGCTTTTTGTTGCTGTGGACGCTGTTGACGTTGGAGGGTAAGAGGCTGGCATGTGTTCCAAGTAATGCATTCTTGTATTCATCCGTTTGTAAAATCGCATACATCGTCTTCAGGTATTCCGAATTTGGTATAACGCCATCCTCCAATATCCAGATGTAGTCAGTTTGTATTTGATATAAAAACAATAGCCAAGGTGTCGCACCAGCACTTCCGCGAGAGTATATGGGGGTTGATGTTGCCATGTTCATATCGTTCGTTTTCATCACTATAATCACCCTGTCAAGAGAACGTCCTTTGGTTGCCAATGATTCTGCAGTCGCGTACAACTCTGAAGAACAAATGATCCATATGGTGTGTATATCCATTGTTTGATTCATCAGTGCATCCAGTTGTGGTTTCATTGACTGTTTCGTGGTAGCATGAAGAATAGCAGTGATGGAACTGTGTTTTGTCGGTAGTCTTGAAGTCGCAGGTAAACGTAGTAAAGCTGATAGGTTGTGTCCTTGAGTTTCATATGTTTGAAGTTGTTGTATAAAAGGCAGTTCAGGTGACTCCTGCTGGATGTTGATGTCATTTTGTCTTCGTTGGAACCAAATGTCTAAAATAAAGAATAGAATAGTAAGCGTCAAAATACAAAGAGAAATAAACATACACGACGAGTGTTTTACCTTTGGCCCAGGTTGAGTTCTGAGACAAGTCAGAAGAATCCGATAATTCAAGGTACTCTGGAGATTGTTTTTCTTTCGACACCACTGGTGAAGGCGAGGAATCAGTAAGATTGAGAGATGAAGTCCATGAAAAAATACCAAAGCAAAATATGAGTATAACGAAAAATCGAATAGCACGTTTCGGATATCGAGGGGAAGACATTCAGCAAGGATTCAGGGCGAAAAGAAGGAAAGGATGTGGAGGGGGGGGATTGAAAAAAAAGGATAGAGGAATGAAGGAATGACAATAAAGAAAAAAAAAAAAAAAAAAAAAAAAAAAAAAAAAAGAAGAAGATAAGGAAAGGGAAGGGTGTGCTAAGATGACAATGAATATAAAACAAATAAAATAAAACAAATAAAGAAGGAAAGGAAAGAAAAAATTGAGGTCAAAGGAAAAAAAAAACTCAGAACTTTGTAGTTACACATAATTTAGGCTTATTTTTTTTAAAGATGCTTACAAGCGACTAAGCAAAAAAGGCACCTTTCTGTGCATCTAAACCTTTTTTCGTTTCTTTTTTCTAGATTTGTAAATTTGTTCAAGTAAGGTGCTGGTACAAGTTTATAGTCAATATCACGCCAATCAGGTAGAGCATAATTCAAAACGAAGTAGATGAAAAGGCAGGCTAGTATGAATTAGGAGGAAGCTGGCTGAGAAATTCAAACAATGTTTATGTATACAGTTTATCCAGGGTTACCAACGAATTTTATATTTTGGATTGGTGATACACGCGTTCAAAAATGGAATGCCATTCCATGGTCATTATATTCAACTGGATGACACTCGAGCCTCCTCCACTTCCTGGAAATATTGAATGAGGTCATGAATTCTCCACAAAAATCTTGGATGTGATACTTAGACACAATAAGAATGCTTCTGATTCATTTATTATTTTATTATGATCGACATTGCAATGAAATTTGAACTCCGTTCAAGCATTAATTGCGTTTTTCAAGCTTTTGACAGCATATCTTTGATACAATCAATAATAACACCATGATCCTCCTATATTGAAAAAATAAAAATAAAAATGGTCAAAAATGTAAAATCTGATTGCTCTATTATTTTTCTTACATGTTGTTTTAATCCGGTCACAGTAATTGTGCCAACCATTCCAACGTCCTTGATAATCACGGGAACACTACCACCATGGGTTGCATAATCAACTTCAGAAATCTATTTGTTTTAAAAATCAATTGAAAGAATTAGCTACCTCTTTGTACGAAAAGTATAGGGTAAAAAACTCAACTTACAAAATAAGCTTGTTCTAATGGTTTGTTTTTGGTGATAAGTTGATGACCTAGCCAGAAGCTAGAATGTCGGAAGCGATTCACCGAGTTACTATTGTAAAAGAATATTTTTTAAATTCATGAAGCTAATACCCAGTATCCTGTTTGCGTACCTCTTACGACGAATCCACATTTCATTATCAGGGCTGGTCCCATCCATAGCATGACGGAATAATATAAGACCATTGACTGTGATATCAAGAGCAACAGGGCGATTACTATAATCTGTCTTGACCTTGTTCAGAATAGCCAATCCTAAAGTAAGAGCATCGTGGGATGAAAATTTCGTAAATTGGATGGTTTTCTCTTCATTCAAGAGATTTTCAACAACAGATTTGGCATTTTCGATTTCGCTTGCTGTGTACACCATGATGATGAGTAATGGATATATTAGAAAGAAAGAAAAGGTAGAAAGAAAACACAGAAAGAGCTAGAGGTGAATTGATTGAGTCGGGAAACGAAGGAAAATTTATAAGCAATTAGCTGGGAGATCGTGGGTTCTGGGTAATTCAAACACAGTTAAATGACCCCCAACCAAAACAAAAAAAAATCCCTTTCAGAAAAATTAAAAATGTATAGTTTTTTTTGTATGCTATCATGTCATACTGCATCAGGCGACTATGACGTGATGTATAGCTTCCATGACTTGCGATAATTATTTCATCCGCCATTCTGAAAAAAAAAAAAAAAAAAAAGATGAATTACATTACAACAAATGCATAGTTTCAATCAGCTATTGGTTAACCCAGCCATTTAGCATAGGGAAATTTAGTCTAGTATAGTGTAGCACAGTTTAGTATTGATCATTACTGCCTATTGTATATAATAAATAAATAAAACACAATTGAACTTGAATGTGAACTATCCCAAAGTGATACCATGAAACGCACAGAGAGGAGAAAAGGGCTGATTAGTATGATATACACTATCTCTTGAGGATATGTAATGATCGTAAAGCAAATCTCAAAATAAAGAGGTATCTGATGCACAATGTGGATTAAAGGCAGTGTATAAAAATAAGACGATTTTATTGGAGCAACAAATAACCAAACATTTAGCAAACTAAAGACTAATCAACGGGCCGACGGGACGAATGTAAAAAAGGAAACCGCTGTAAAAAGAAAACTAAGCGTATGAGAGAGAAATACTGACAGTAAAAAAGACACGACTTTATTTTTATTCATATGTAGATGAAAAATAATGGCAACTAATACTAAGCTAAACTAATGACAGTTCCACGGCAATTGTCTCTTGAGATGAAGGATAATCAAGTGGTGGTTCAAAATCCTAGATCCAGAATGAAAGGGTTTCCCTATGCATCTTGTAATCCCTGAGCTGAAAACCCCTTTAAACTAATCCCAACACTAATCCAAGTCCAAAATAACCCCATTGTTGGTTAAATGGTGAAGAAAAAAAAAAAGAAGGGGAAAAAAGTAATAAAAGAGCGAAAAAATAAAAAAAGGCGGGCAAAAGTAAATTTTTGGGTGTGCTGGATTTCAAATGCTTTCTGTGGACACCCGCCGAACCGCAGGTTTTCTTTTCACCCTAAAGCGATGTTCCAGAAATCGGCCAACTTGCTAGATTTAATTCACACACATACATATATATATCAACAATGAATGCTATAGTAGCTTTAATTTCGCTTTTTTGTCTTCTGACTCCTTTTTTCAGACCCAGCACTGAGCAACGACGGTTGGGCCCCAAGGGCATCCCATCAAAACCCACACTGCAGAAACGCCCTGGAACCCAGTATAGTGAAATTTTTTGATCCTTAGCTACTTCATTGATACTATTCTCAATTTTGATCTTCAATATACCCCACCACAACAAAATACACTGAAATAGCCGTTTTTTCACACAAACACATGCCCGTTTTCTTTTCTACGCACAAACTTATAGAGTTGGTGGAAGAAGTCTCCATAATACCCAATCCGTTCCTTTTTCATATATATATATAGACGCACTTTTTTTTTCTATGCATATGTATACATATTCAATAAAGTTCATGATGTAAACAATGATAAAAAAAAAAAACAAGCATATTTTAATTAGAGGTAGATACAAACGATGACAAATTAATACTAAACTAATGACGATTTCATGATCTATATTCTGAAATGAGGCTAATCTAATGGCGTTCCCAAATTCTACATCCAAAATGAAAGGGCTTCCCCATGATGTTTGTTTTGCATTTTTGAAAATGCCTCTAATTCAAGTTCTAATACTAATCCTAGATCACCAGTATCCCAATGAGCCATGCCATCATATCATTCACATTTTCATGAAGGAAAAAAAGAAGAAAGAAAAGAGAGGGAAAAAAATTGGTGCCCAAGAAAAATTAAAATCATGTGTGCGGGGCCTGAATTGACCTTTTTTCAACATCTAACGCTACCCTATATTTCTTTTTCAACGCACACAAAAAATTATAATTAACGAGCGCTGATCACGACGGTCGGGCCCCAAGGGGCTGCTCACCATAGTGCGAAATGGCAGAGGCTCTAATCCTATCCATCAAACCCCATAGTTTAATAAAAACTCTGACACCCAATTTAAATTTCCAATTGAGACGAAGTGCAACTCTTTGGACACCGGATAGGCGCACATATATGAAATTTCAACTATATAGACATCCC
Organism: Absidia repens; assembly: GCA_002105175.1. Lineage (NCBI taxonomy): Eukaryota > Fungi > Mucoromycota > Mucoromycetes > Mucorales > Cunninghamellaceae > Absidia > Absidia repens. The sequence continues at coordinate 1,614,428 of MCGE01000005.1, read as the reverse complement.
TTTTTCGAACTACACATGTTTGACATATTTTGGAAAAAAAAAAAAAGGCGCTAAAACGAACAAACAATAAAACTAGAAGATAACAACAAATGTAAAATATTAAGCCCTTTCATTTTATTTATCACAACAAAATAAATAATAAAAACATAAATATTCTATACTAAGGTAATATATTATAATCTAGTGTTCGTGGCGGTGAGCTTCAATCAGTGTAACGCTGCCTTCCGCGCCGGCCAGTAAGTCCTTTTCTATTTTGTCCTTGAACATACGCAAATCTTGACCCATTACCGTGATCTTGATTTCAATCGCCTTGCTTTGCTCCAATGTTTCTACATGCTCCACAGGTGTCAAAGTAAACCGACCAAAAGCATGATTCAAGATGTAAAGGGTTCCATCAGTGTCCAAACGCACAAAGCCCTTCACCCGATAAATGTCGTCCTTTGGCAATGTTTTCAACCATGTTTCTAAAGCATTCCGGGAGTGACGTTGTTGCTGAGACGATGATTGAATGATTTGTATAAGATCCACTTCGTTTTCCTGGTGATGAGGATCAAATACCATTTCTTCCATTTCGCCAGATTTGTCATAGGCCACCTTGAATAATTCTGTATCCAGTCCAAATACAAGGTCCGGTGAGATGCCGTGAGCGCTGTCGCATTTGACTTTGGGCGTATCTGTATTCAATTCGTTAACATGATCAACCACTATATCCAAATCACGTTCCGATACCTAGAGCAGTATAAATGTAAGTTGTGTTTCGGTTAGTCATTCAAATTTGCATGCGGCAGCCTTTGACCATCAATGTATTACCAGTTCATGTTTGTTGAGTAAAATTACGTCACTGTATTGAGCTTGTAGTTTCGCGGTGTAGCTTGTATCTTCGTATCCAGTAAAGTTCATGCAGTCAACCACTGTGATGATCGAGTCCAGGGCAAATCCTTCAGATTCCATTTCACGTATTTGCCATGCCACCGGTCCAGGAAAAGCCGATCCGCTGAATATCCCCAACATGAACACCAACCCAAAAAAAAAACCCCCCCAAGAATATCAAGTTAGTTCCCACCCCTATAATACAATGGAATCGTTTTTCCATACCTAGTTTCAACAATGATTCGGTCAGGGCTGTATTTTTCTGGTAAAATAGATAAATAATTTAGCCTATCCGTATAATTTCATGGTTGATAAGTAAAGAGAAAAGAGTGCCTCACCTTTCAATTCTTGCAATGCCAACTTCATTTGTCCAACAAGCACACAGCACAGGCAACCATTCATCATTTCTTGAACACCGATGTTCGTTTCCTTGGCAAGTTGACTATCCACTATGATGACCAAAAATAGAACAGTGTATCAATTCGAGCTCAAAATATTATAAAAATATATTCTAACAGTACTTACCTGCAATATCGCCAAATTCATTTTTCAGTAAACACGTTTTGTATCCTTCTGGTAGTCGTTTAAGTAGTGACAGAATGGTGGTTGTTTTCCCTATTGTTTCCAAAGAAAACAATTCAGTGGATGGTTCTAAAAAAAACTGGATCTATTTGCTTTCATTACCACTTCCTAAGAAGCCTGTGAATACAGTGATGGGGATCGTTTTTGCGTCGTCCCCCATGAGAAAGTAGAATAAACCAGCAAAGGAGAGTCTATTAAAAAAAAATATTTTTTCTAGATGTCGGGGATTAAACAAAAGTCCATCAGCTCACTTTTTTTTTATCATGCCAATATGTTCATTGAATAAACTGTACCTGACAATATACTAGCACCAGCGCCAACCATAATCTAGAAATATTAGGAGCGCTCTATTGATCCAATACTGGATTTTTTTCTTTCCCATCAATGTCCACTTGTTCATCAACGGTTCGTTCATTTGAGCAAAGATTGCACTATTATGTGAAAAGCAGGTGCAATTTTTTTCTTTTTGGTATCAGTATCCTCAAGGCTTCTTCAATACTCGCCATATAGTGAGATCGTTGGGTCCCTCAAAATGTCAAGGTGGGCTGGACTAGCTTTCATGAAACTAAAGAGAAAGATACACCAGTAAACTTGAACAAGAAGATAGTGAGATCAGCACAATCAAGATCATATTCGTTTGTTTGTTTGATTTGCTAATATGATGCAAGTTTGGATCATAATAACAGCTACTACTCGACCACCCTAGTCTCTTAATCTAGTTACAGCACATACTGTATCAATTGAAGATGAATAGTAAAGCAAAAGAGGCATTTTTTATTGTATAAAGTATCATTGTGAAAAAAAACTAGTAAATATTTTTTTTTGAAAGAAAGAAATTTAGGGGAGGGAGAAGGTGTGTGGAGTATAATATCAAGCAAGTATATTATTCTTCATGGTCAATGTCAACTACTGCGAACCACCAAATCATAGTAATAATTATAATAATAGGGTCTAAACTAAGAGCGTAAGAACTTTCCAACTATATGTAACCCAAAGACACTGGCAATAAAGGTAAGGGATAATACCAAGACAACCACAGGGTCACTATAAAAAAAAAAAAAAAAAAAAAAAGATGTGAATATACTCATAAAATTTTCTTACAACTTCAGCTGCCACTTACACTCGAAGCCCAGGGGAATCATCACTATATATACGCATCATGCTTGAAGTACTGCCACCAGGCATAGGTCCACGAGAGGCATTGTTTTGATTTGATCGAGAAGTCACCCGCTTTCTATGATACAAATGTAAGATAAAATAGCACTGTTAAGTCATGTACCCTCTTGATGGCTGCTTTGTGAACACACATGTTAGACCTGTAGCACATGTCAATCATCTACACAGACCCACACCATATACAGTATTTATTTGCCTCACTTTTACTTACCTGAAGGTACCTTTGGGAGTAGAAGATGCTGAATCGGCCTATTCACATAAAAAAAAAAAAAAACGGTATCTTAGTTGCATTTCTATTTAATGGCAAACATTAATAATGTTGTATCAAAAGTGCGATCACCACAAATGTTAACTTGCTCATATTTTCTTTTCATTTTTTCGGTTTTTTCTTTTTTACCATGTTTGAAACAAAAGGATTAAAAAACTGGGAAGACGATGATAATAAAGAAAAGCAGGCGATTTGGATGTTTTTTTTTGAATTTCAACGCCACGAGACAAATGTCATTCCGTGTGGGCGCATTTGATTGGCCCAACCTACATTTTGAAGCAGTGTGGAGGCTGGATTCGGACTCCGCCGTTAATGACATATATATGTGAAAAAAAAATCTGTTTCGTTGATACGTGTGGTGCTTATAATATGATGTGAGGGTGTTCGGCAGTGGGTTCCAAGGTCGTATTACTTAACAATACGATATTCAACAATTCAAATAACAAAATCCAAAATAACAAATTCAACGTCGTGATCGATATACAGTTCAAGATAAAGATGTGTTTTATTTAGCTGTCAAAGAAAATAAAATAAATACTAAAAAAGGAACGGTCACTAGGGGAAATGGTCGGTCACACGCTGAATATACCGATCTGCTTCATATACAACGTGGCCACGTTTCATCCCCCCCACCTTAAACTAAACTACAAATAAAATAATGAATATAAACTACAAAATAACATATAAAAAATAATAAAATCACTAAACTACAGAAGGCTTTCGTAATCCGCATCGTCACGCAGCTGTCGTCGATCCAAATACTGTTCCAATTGATGTGCGCCAGAGGAAACTTGAGGGATCATATTCTTTCGTTGCACATAGGTTTTCAGTTGATCGCCATTCACCGGCTTTTCAATTCGTTTTCCACCAGGACCAACCAGTTGATAAGTGCCATTACCGTACGAGCGAGCCACAACAAAAGGACCAATCCACTTATCACCAAATTTCTTGCCAACGGTATAGTTTTCCATAAGCAACACCTTGCTTCCAACATCATAAAGTTTCCTATGAACCTTCTCGTCGTATCGCGTTTTCTGTTTCGCTTGTCGTTCGGCTACCTTGGTCTTGGCTTCCAATTTCAATCTTGCTATGACACCAGTGATTTGTTCTACCCTTTCTTGAATCATTGCTTGGTGATCGCCTTGCACAAAATCAATTCGAGGAGCAGACCATAAAGCAGGAGTTCTCATGTTGTACCCAAAAAGTAACATAGAAGGAGTGACACCCGTCGTTTCATTCGGCATAGTTCGTATTGCTAAGATCGCTTCATTCAGTTTCGTGTCCCAAAGGTCGTCATCTTGATTTCTTGCTATTTTTGCCAGAGTGTTCACCACGGTTTGATTCATGCGTTCTACCATTCCGTTCGTCTGAGGTCGAAAAGAGGTCGTTGTCAAGTGTCTGCAGCCAATACGCTTCAAAAAGTGTTCCACATAAGTTGCCAGAAAGTTTGAACCACGGTCAGTTAAAATGTAGGAGGGTACACCAAAGTCCTTGACCACACAATCGAATAGAAAATCAGCAGTAGTAGTTTCGTTAATATTGGGCACCGCCGCCACCACAGGCCATTTCGTAAGATAATCAACGGCTACAAGAAGATATTTGTTTCCCAGTCTAGATTCGTTCACCGGTCCAACAGCATCGACACCAATCATATAAAATGGATGAGGAGGGGCAGGTATCGGTCTTGCTGGTTCCACCCTTACATGCCTTCTTCTTGCTCTTCGTTGACATGTGTCGCACGATTCCACCAGGTCTTTCACCCTTTGATATAAATGGTACCCGTCGAATTCCAAACGTAGTCTTCGCCATGTGTTGGTGACGCCAAAGTGTCCTTCGTCGTGTACTTTTAGTATTACTTCGTCAGCGTTACCGGTGTGTAGGACTTCTTGCAGAGTTTGGCCAGCTCCATTCTTTGTAAACAGCCTTCCAGAGATAGATATATACCGCCTGGCCATCGTTCTAATTGATCGTCTTTGTTTTTCCGTGTTGCAACCGATCGGGAAGGTGTTATTGGTGAGGTAATTCGATAGGGCGATGTACCTTGCGATATCCATTTTGCACTTCTGTTTCCGGTCTACCCGTGGGTCTGACTGTTTCCGTGTCGATCGTTGTTGTTGTTGTTGTTGTTGTTGTTGCTGTTGTTGCTGTTGTTGTCGTTGTTGTTGTAGTTGTCGTTGGTTGTATGTCGTTGTCGTTGTGGTTGTAATGTTCATGTAATTCTAATCTAAGGGGTTTCTATTCTAAAAGGGGTTTCTAATCTAAGTGAAAAATTTCTAATCTACAAGGAAGCAAACCGACTTGCTTGTCACCATTTTTTTTTTTTTTTTTCATGCCTTTTTTTTTTTTTTTTTTTTTTTTTTTCAGATCACTTTTTTTTTTTTTTTCAGATCGTTTTTTTTTTTTTTTTTTTTTTTTTTTTTTTTTTTTTTTTTAACAATTCACAATTCATCACCATCCACACATACATCCAGAGAGTTCACATCATCATCAATCAATCGAGAGAGAGCATCAGCAGGATTCTTGCTTCCAGGTCGATATCGCACTTCATAATCATATTCCATTAAAGCTGCTGCCCACCTTGCCAATTTCGCACCGGGTTGAGGATTGTTGAAGATATACTTGAGTGCTGCATGATCGGTGTACAAGATAAATCGTCGTCCAGCCAAATAGTGTTTATAATGGTTCACGGCCCAGACCACTGCCAATGCCTCCAAGTGTGTAGTACTGTAATTCACCTCCGCAGGCTTCAGAGATCGAGATCCAAAAGAAATAACCGTTTCGCCTTCGGAAGAACCATCCGCAGATTGAGATAAAATAGCCCCCAGACCTTTCCCAGAAGCATCACTTGTAAGTATTTGCACCATATCCTTGCTCGGGAAGCTTAGCACCGGTACCGAAGTCAATATAGCCTTGATTGCATCAAATACATCCTGCTGAGTCTTGTTCCAAATAAAGCCTTCGTCCTTCTTTGTCAGAATAGTGATCGGATTCATCAGCGTAGCATAACTTTGAACGAAGCGCCTATAATACCCAGTCATTCCCAAAAAGGAGCGCACATCGTCCTTGTTACGTGGTACCTTCATCTTCATGATTTTGTCTGTGTTACGCTTGTTCGGCTTCAATCCAGCTTTTCCAATTTCGTGGCCCAAATATTCAACGTTCGCTTGCATGAACACGCATTTTTTCTTCTTCAGCCGCAGCCCATATTCCACACAGAGATCAAATACCATAGCCAAATGTTGCAGATGTTCTTCGATGGTTCTTGAGTATATGATGATATCATCGATGAACACATGCACACAAAGTCCAATCAGTTTACCAAGGATCGTCGTTACCATTCGTTGAAAAGTGGCAGGAGCATTCGTCAAACCAAAAGGCATCACTAGAAATTCATACGTTCCATACTTCGTAGTAAATCCCGTTTTTGCAATTGAATCGGCAGCCATTGGAATTTGCCAGAACCCTGAGGCTGCATCCAACGTTGTAAATATATTGGCATCACCAATGGAGTCAATGATATCATCGATATGAGGCAAAGGATACGAATCTTTCACGGTAATCTTGTTTAGTTTTCGATAATCTTGGCACAAACGCAGATCGCCAGTTTTCTTGTCCACGAATATCACAGGGGCAGACCATACACCATCAGAGGGTCGAATCAAGCCTTGTTCCAATAGGTCATCCAGCGTTTTCTTCAATATAGCATCTTGTTCCCATGTCATCCGATAAGGTTTACTTGTTATTGTATCATCGGCGGTTGTCTTGATATGATGTTCGAAACCATTGACACGACCAAGTCCAGCATCTTCCACAAAGAGAGTTCCATAATTTGCCAAGAGGAGTTTCAATTTAGGGTCTACAAATTGGTTAGTGGTTTCGTCATTTTTTATTTTTTCGCTTGTATTTTTTTTTTCTTCCTCTTCGCCCCAATACAATCTTTCTTCTCCTTTCACTGTCAAACGATAAACTTTTGCATTCTCTAGTTCCATACTTACCTCATCACCATACACCACAATCTTTGCTTTGCTATTCTTCTTAAGCGGCAATTCCACCTTTGATTCACTTGGATAAGCAACAACTTCGTACTGTTTCAACCATGGCATACCCAATATAAGTAAGTCATCGGACCGTTCTTGCACCACAAACATATCACTTCTGACGTGTCCACCAATTGTTACTTTTACTGATTCGCAGATACCACCAGGTGCGGTCACAGTTTGGTCCATGTTTTCGACTGAAACTTTCATCTTCTTGTTTACGGCCAATCCCAACTTATTCACCAGTGTAGAACTTATCACCGAAACGGACGCACCAGTGTCGACGACGGCCTTCAATTCTTCTTCATTGATTTCCACAGGTATAGTAAATGGGATAGATTGTCGCAAAGTGTTCACCTTGTATGCATGTTGTTCGCTAACGTAGTCGTCTTCCATAGTTGCATAGATCGATCCTTCCACGTCGGAATCAATTTCTGAATATTCCTGGTCGCTTGACAATTCCGATTGCACTTCTTCAAAATCATCATCCCAGTCGTTCGAAGTTGCCAAAGGATTTACGTTATGGACGAAAGCAGTGGAATCAGGATTTGGGGGAGGCTTCACGTTTCTTCTTCCATGTAGGTGTCTAATACCCGCCATCACGTTGCTTGCGAAAGGTTTATTCAGCTTGATCAATTGCGCCAACGAAATTTCCGTCTTTGTCTCTTTCAACAATTCCCAAGCATCCAAATCGTCAACATCCACTTCAATCTTCTTCACAGGCTTCCTTTTTTGTTTCACCACAGGCGGGTCAACCGGCACCAATTCACCATTCTTGTTTGCGACACCTCTTCTCTTCTTGGGCGGTTGGCTGTTCCACACCTTCACACCTTGTACAGCATACGCGGGTCTTACTTCAACTTCGGTAGGTCCTACGTTGTTAGTGCTGTAATATGGGATATTTTTTTCTTCCTCATTTTTTTTTATTTTATTTTTTTCTTGGACAATAGGGTTCCCACTTCCTATTGCCCCTTGCCTTTTCCCGACTCTTCACTTACTTCTCTGTTGGGACAATGACGACTCATGTGGCCTACATCCCCGCAATTATAACAGGCAAAACGTGCCATCGGTTGTTGTTGGTAACGTTGGTGCTGTTGGTCTTGCTGCTGGTGCTGGTACTGTCTCGGTTGTTGCTGATAGTATCGTTGTTGGTCTGGATGTTGCTGCTGCTGTTGCTGATACTGCTGTTGTTGGTTCACTAGGAACACCTGTAGATTCTTGAAGTTCTCCACAAGGCTGTCCATGCTGTCCTTCATAGAAAACTCGCTATCTTCCTTTTTAAAATTTTGGTGTCTAGCCAAAAGTAGATTATCTTTAGTAGTTTTTTTTGTGTAGTCATTATTTTCTTTTTTTGTTAATAAAGTATTATTATTTTTTTCAATTTTATTGTCCATGTTTTTAATATTTTTATACTTATAGAAAAGCGTTTCTGCTTTTTTTACAAACTTCATTGTCGTTATGTAGTCCATGGTTCCTTGTTTTTCAACTTCGTAAGCAAGGTCGGGCTTCAGTGCTTTAAGGAGATGACGCTTCTTCGTCTTATCGTCAGTGACATCCAACCGGGCGAAAAGTTCTTCCAATGTTAATTGCAATTCGTTCACTGTTGATTCGCCTTGTTTAACGTTCTCAAGTTCAGACCACCAGGCTTCTTCAATGTCCGCCGAAATAAAAAAATCTTGGAATCGAATCTTGAAAGTGGACCAGTTCTTGACATTTTTCTTTTCCATGTCCCACCAAGTGGCGGCGTTACCCTTCAAGAAGGTTGGAACAATTTTTAGGGCGTAGTAGTCCTCCATATCGACTGCTTCCATCCAGTTGCCGACATTTCGCAGCCATAATAAAGGGTTTTCGGATGGGTAGCCATAAAAACGGTCGGGCTTATCGACGTAGTGGTTTGGATTAAACGCTTTTGTGGCGACTTGCGTGTTTTCAATTTTGTTTTCCATTCAGGGCGGCGCAAATAAAAATTTTTTCGTTGGGGTGAGGTGTATAGCACGACAGTACAATAAAATAATAAAGGGACAATATAGCAGTTGTAGTACGCAAATGTGCCCAGGTTCTCCACCAAAATGATACGTGTGGTGCTTATAATATGATGTGAGGGTGTTCGGCAGTGGGTTCCAAGGTCGTATTACTTAACAATACGATATTCAACAATTCAAATAACAAAATCCAAAATAACAAATTCAACGTCGTGATCGATATACAGTTCAAGATAAAGATGTGTTTTATTTAGCTGTCAAAGAAAATAAAATAAATACTAAAAAAGGAACGGTCACTAGGGGAAATGGTCGGTCACACGCTGAATATACCGATCTGCTTCATATACAACGTGGCCACGTTTCATCGTAGAACCCTTTATAGCTCAGTTGGTAGAGCGGAGGACTGTAATGTATATTGTCATCCTTAGGTCACTTGTTCGAATCAGGTTGAAGGGATTCTTTTTTGCTCTTTTGTTTTATTTTTCGTTGTTAATGATATACTCAAACGGACGACACCATCCATAGCTTATTTTTGCCATGTTATGTATGACTTTGGATTTCGTATAGTGTTACGGCTATTTTTGAGTTAATAAAATAAAAGTGTGTACCAAATATATGTGGTTTGTTAAGTTTATATGAACCGCAACGGAGAAAAGTTAACCTTTTTGTTGAGTTTCAGTTATATTTTACACCAAATGGGTAGTGTATAAGTGTTTGCTAGTTGTTACTTGATTGGATTTGGTAGTGAGGGTCAAAAAACGTTTTCCCCTGAATCGGAATTTGAAATGTACTTTTTTGTTTACTTGACTTGTAGTCTTGAAAAATAGAGAGCACCAAATATTTTATTTGATATAAGTAAAAAGTACCAGATATGTTATTGGTAGTAAGTAGTGAGCACCAGAACTTTTATAGATAAAGTCCAACTTGAAAGAAGTTTATAAGAAATAAACTTGAAAAAAATAAAAGATATTGACCAGTAGGGTTCAATATAGTAAATCAATAGTGTATATATGAAGATATATAGCACTGCCAAACAAAATAGAAGTACTAAGACTTGAGATTGGTTTTAAAAAAAACCTTTTATTGAGAGAATTTATAAAAAAAAAATTAACTGAAGAAGAAGAGTACAAATAGGAATTTCTTCCTATTTATACCTTTTCTTTAAACAACTGGGAATGAATTCCCAGTTAAAAAACAATAAAAAAAGAACTAAAAAACGATAAAAAAAGGACGAAAAAGAAGTTAAAAAAATGATAAAAAAAACGTTAAAAAAGGATAAAAAAGAAGCTAAAAAAAAGCTAAAAAAAGATGAAAAAAGAATAAAAAAAGTTGCAAAAAACAACGGAGAAAAAGAAGGGGTCAAAAAACAAAAATAAACGACCCAGCAGAGTCACAAAACAATCCTTAATTTTGAGCCCAGTTGAGCAATTCGTCGATATCAAATAATTTTTCTAGACTGAAGTCATCGCTGACAATAGAAAAATAGTGTTGCGGGTATTTTTGAGTTGTTATAAGTAAAGCATACCAAATATGTTACGGTTTTGTTGGATTTATATGAGCCGTAACGGTGTTGTATTAACCTTTTGTTAATGCTTTTTGTTATATTTTACACCAACTGTATAGCGTATAGGTGTATGATTGTTCTTGCTTGAACGGATTTGTAGCGAGGATCAAAAAATATTTTCCCCTGAATCGGCATTTGAAATGTACTTTTTTGTTTACTTGACTTGGTAGTCTTGAAAATAGAGAGCGCCAAATATATTATTTGATATAAGTAGAAAGTACCAGATATGTTATTGGTAGTAAGTAGTGAGCACCAGAACTTGTTTAAGAGCAATTTAACCCAAAGGTTTATATAAAATAACAATATATGTAAAAAAAAAAAAAAAAAAAAAAAAAGGATTATACCTTTTCAATTTTTTCGACAATTAGGGAAATCCATAGTTTTAACCACTGAAAACTGTTAAACAATAATAGAGAATATTTATATAATACTGATGGCAGTATAATAATAATAGCTAGAAATTAATTGAGAAGTGATCATTTAAAAAATCGTCAACGATAGATTCCACTTGCTGTAGCGCATCAAATTGAAGATACGGTCCAAATTTTAATCATCTCTGATATCCGTGAATTTTAATTCAGTGTTACGTCTTTTTTGGTATCTGTACATGGATCATAGGAACCCACAATAGGGATTTCAACAGGATAACGGAATTGAAACATTATTATGAGCAATATCGTTATTTTGTGTATGTATTCATGCTATCTTTAACAAAAAGCGGCCTCCTGTGACAATATTTGGTCTTGTTTCTTTCTTCATCAAAAGGAAATGCTCAGAACTTCAGCTCGGTGAGACAATAGAAAATATTTCAAAGCCCGGCCACGTGTATTTTTATTTACTCCCTTTTTTTTTTTGCCTCCCTTTTTCTTTTCATTTAATTTTTTTCACTTGTTTTTTTTTCTTCACCTTTCAACTTTTTTGAGGTTGTCTTGGACATAGATTAGTGTCAGGTCTAGTTTAGAATGGTTTTCAGCTCAGGAATTACAAGATCCATGGGGAAACCCATTCATTTTGAATTCAAGATTGAGGCCACAATTAGTTAGCCTTTTGGAGCTTTTGGAACTTCTGGATCCTTTAGATCTTCCATTAGTTTAGTGTTAGTCCGTCCATAGTTTCAATCTATATTTGAATAAAATATGCCTCTTTATACAAGCTTCAATGAAAAACGTCCCATGCCTTTCTCGTGTCTTGCGGAATAGATCCATTTTTTATACCCATCAAGCCTTTTGATTCGTGTTGACCATTGTTATACTTCAATGAAAGTCATTCGTTTAAACCTTTCCCATTTATTGTATGCTTTGGACAGTATATCAGATACCTTTTTATATCCGTCCCTTTAGATTAGTGTTGACCATTCCTCGGACTCCTCTAGTCTTCCTCATACTACCTCTAATAGGTCACTTTTAGTAACGTGTTTTTGATGCATGTTGCTGGTGTGGGTAACGTCTTTAGGGTAATTTGTTGGGGTATTTTATTGTTCCTACTGTGTTTTGCAAGGACTTGGGGCTCCCCTGATGTCGGTATCTGGGAAAATGGGAAGCTTTCGTCGATATTTTTATATTTTTGGCCAATCGTATGGCTTGGTTGGCATTATACTAAAGTGTTTGTCTTTGGGCAGGTTATGTATCTATACAAAAGATACTTACTTTTCCGTTGACTTCCATTTGAAGTCGATGTGGCTATTTGTTTGAGAGTCTTGGTTATTGTTGCCGATGTCCATGTCTTCCTCAACATAGCTGCATATGAAAATAAAAGTAATATCAATAGTATTATTTTGCTACTGAGAGCCATTATCACTATTACTTCTAACTGAACTTAATTATTCCCTTGTATTATGGGATTTCATCATTCTCTAACACGCATTAATGGGTATCGCAGGAACAGTGTATTTTCCTTTTTTGGAGATGTGACTGATGGGGGAGGGTTTGAAATTCAGATTTTCTGCCCGCCTTGCTTTTTTTTTACATTCTTTCATTTAATTTTATTTATCACTCACAATGAATCCTAATACTTCAACACATATTGATTCCTCAGTTAACAACAAGCCATGTACTACGCTAAATTCCATATCTCATGGCGCTACTGATGAAGAACTATCCGTCTCATGGCAACAAGACTTGGGTACTTTTCTGAAATCAATTGGACTGACCGAAACAAGACGCTGCCTCGAAACTGAGCTTTTGGTTTTATCACAATACCATCAATCTCAATTACCAGAGGCTTTGGAAAAATTAGTGGATCGACTTTTGAAGGCATTGGAGCGTCATATCATTGCAAAAGAAAACGAACTAGCAGAAGATTCTTCGACGTCACCAACAACGACAACTACGAATGGACTACTATACACGAAGAAACGAAAACGGCAAAAGGGCGATGGCAACGGTGAGGATGGCAATACCGATAACAGTGATTCCGAAGCTCAAGAACTCGTCAAACTGATGGATCCTGAACAGGTACAAATCCGAGCTAGCGATAATCAAGTACAACAACGGATTAATACTTATATTCAAGCCAAACAACACGACGTGGATGCTAGCAACAGAGCGGAATTTTTGAATCGACCCGATCCCAAAGGCGAAGATGTGACATGCGCAAGGGCTGATGCCCGTGAAATCAACCGCAACATTCAGATGAAGTTTGATATAGTCAACAACGAAGACGGTCCTTTGGCACGATCCCTTATATCATCATCAGCAACGACAGATGATCAGCGAAGCTCAAACGCGACTGACAATCAAAAACGCAACGATCAGGTAGCAACTGAGGTGATGGAAGAGCGACTTGGGAATTTAGAAGCGCATTTGAATGTACAATTTGAAAAACACGCTACGAAACCTTTTACGTGGACAGAGAGGATCAGTATTTTAGAAAGGACGTTGATGGACATTGAACGAAAGTACCCAACATGGGCAGCCGTTCATTTCAACCAGCCTAACAGGACATATCCACCACCACCACCAGTCACTCTTATCGCTCGATCACAGCAACCACAATCACCATCGTCAACGTCTGCGGAAATACGTACTTCTCACGAAAAAAATATGGACTATGTGGCTTCCCAACTCATCCCTCAACAACAGAAACAAACACCATCACCACTGAAATTATCAGGAAGATCCAACTCCTCTTTGACTCGCACTGTTCTGGAACAACTTCAACGACAAAAACAACTTCAGTCTCATTCAACTCCACCAAACCCTTAGAGATAGTCTGTGCATTCCCCTAAATGATAGTCATCCATTCCCCTTAGTGATAGTCATTCATTCCCAGTTGTAGGTAGTTTTTATTTTTATATTTTGTACTTTATTATTGCCGGTGTTGTAAATAAAATATGACGTCCCATCGAAATAGCATATACACCGTAGATTAGAAACAACAGTAATAGTTTATTAGTATACATATATGACTATATTGAAATAAAATATTATTGCCTTTTCCTTTGGCCTCCTCGTAGTTTTATTACTTCTAGTTAAACCCTCCATTATATTTTAAATTATTCAATGTCTATCATTTTTATTTGTGGTATGTGAACTCCTGTCTTTTTTTTTTTTTTTTTTTTTCTGGCTAAAAATTTGGATGTTGCTCTAACATACTGAAACTCTCACCACGCTCGTCCATCAGTGTTCCATCTCCTCCTCTCACCTTCATTATCAACGATTTTGATCGCCTCCATGTAGTCTATAATATTTTTCTTCCCCTTTCTCTCCTTCCTGTTATTTCTTATCCTTTCTCCCGCCTCCATCTAGTCGTGATCCTTTTAACCTTAGCTAAAATAGAGACCTTTGTTGACTACCTATTTTAATTTTCAGATATATACACCAATAAAGTATAATCCAGGCCATGCGTCTCCCTTTAAAATAAATAAAAAATAATAATAAACTGAACCTGCTTTATTCAAAAATTGTCCCTGGATGCATACATGATGATCGCCTACCCTGTGTGAAACCAAAAACCAACATTTCATACCGCCAGCAAAACCCCAATGTGTCCATCCGACTCCCCCCAAAAAAAATGCACACTCAAAACAAAAAGTTACAGTCAAATGAAGGCAGTTTTATTGTATTGGTATATAAAAATGATAATAGTAGTAATAAAAGCGATTACCACATAAATCGCTGCCATTCTCCAGGATTCTGTGGCCAAATAAAGGGATGATCAATAAACAAGTATAAAACAATGATGTTGATCAAGCTATAAAATACAAGAGTGATGTAAAAATTGCGGGGAGAAGGAGGGGGGATATGAATACAAAACATCAAAAACGGTAATATAAAGTATCTAAATTCTAGTAAGGGTGAAGGCACCAATGTCAAGACCAAGGTAATCACATAACCGAGCATCCAAAGCACAGAGACATGGGTTGCTATATTCCAAAAAAAAAAGGTCAGCTATGATATCGGTGGTCCGTCATATACTCCTTTTTATTTCTATCAAGTTTACCTATGATGAATTTGTTAAACTTCATACTAATAAGATATAATGGTGTTAAAGTGTAGCGCACCAACCAGTGTCGACGATATATCTTCTTCCAGACATAGAAGCTATAGTGACGGTTGTCGGACAGTATAAATGGATGTTCGTATCTATGGAAGAATGATAAAATCAGACTTGAGAAAACTTGATATACCGTGTCAATATTTCGTGAAACCTACGTATGATAATGTACTGCATAAACCATAAGCCCGATTGATGCAATCCCTAGCAATAAACTTTAAACAAATAAAAAATATCAATATTACTGCTGACATTTTTTTAGTTTACTTTTTTTTTTTTTTTTTTTTTGACATGATTTTTACCTTTTGACATTCCAGCCAGATACGAATAGTTTCATACCATTCCAAGTCATACAAAGTGGTGCCGAGAAAAAAGACAAAAATAATGTATAATAAAACAGCTGGGGGATATGGAGACCAGGCATGTGGTTTGATTTATCACCTAATACGATACCATCGTTCCATACTAAGAAAGCACAAAAACCAACCAAGGTCACAATAAATGTCAAAATACGTGGTACAATGTAGATCAGATTTCCCAATGTAAAGCGGAGAAGGCTGAGTACTGATAGTAAAATGTCCCAAACTGATTCCACTTTATCGCATGCCGGGTTGTATAAAGTCGATGATGATGATGACGGCATACTAGCGTTGTTGTTGATTGTATTCCGTCTCTGGATAAGCTGAACGATTGATAAAACCATAAAATAGAGCACCCAGACGATATTTGTTTGGCGGAAAGTAACTGCTAAGGCACCCATCTATATAAAAATAAAAATAAAAATAAAACAATGATATTCAAATGACGGAGTGAGATCAATCATATTACTTACCAGTCCTGCCACAAGATATCTTTCCGTTTTCACACCAAGATAAGCGAGCAAAACAAATAAAGTGGAGCCAGTATCAGTGTAATACAAGAAGAAGTAAAAAAATGAGACAGGGAACCAAGTCAATAAAAAGGCATGATAAGAATGGTGGCGCGAGGATTTGTCCGGATGTAATTGCGACGACAGGGCCATCAAGACGAAATAAAGTAAAAAGGCGAACAGCAAGTTGGTGGCACGGAGACCTTCGACAGAGCATATATTTTCTATATTGAATAACTCGCCAATAGCCTTTAAGCCAAGACTAATCACATATAAACCTGGAGGTGTCGTTAATTTTGGATCCCAAACGCCATAATTTCCTTGACAATATTGTTGTGCTTGAGGTATGTGGAAGATTTCGTCCTATACATCGAGGAATGTAGCAAAGATATTAGCACAACTTCCTGATTTTTTGATAGTCGTTAAGTATATTTTATTTACCATGTAAGAATTAGGTATGGCTTTGTTGACATTGCTGGCTATGAAAGCCAAAGTCACGGTATGCACAATAAGAAGAGGTTTAAGCATAAAGGTGCAAAGAAGAGAGAAAAAAAAAAGAGGCACCGGAATTTTGAAGTACCGGTCAGCGACGTGGAAAATTGTGGGTGCAAAAACGTCTCGGCGAATCATTCGACTCTGGGGTTAAATAATATTTTTCCTTGCTGAACCCTTTTCTTATTTTCTTCATTTTTTTTATTCATCAGAAAAGATAGATCTCATTAAGGGCAGAAGAACCAAAGCCATCTCTTCCTTTTTTACAAATATATCTCATATTCCCTTTATTCCTTCTTTATTGCATCATCATGGATTCCTCGTCTGAACAAGTCCCTATTGCCGATCTTCCCCCTTCAGCCCAACTTGCTCGTCTCCACGCTCAAGCCAAGTCTGAAAGCGCGACAGTGACAGAAGACCCCAATGTCCCTAGCCAAAACGATCCCGTTTTAGTCGAAAATTCCATATTTGCTGAACCTCTGATTGCTGGCGATTATCCTACACCCATTGGTCAGCAACCTTTGAAAAAACCAACAACAACACCTGCCCTTCCTACAAAGAAGGACAACAACCTGGACCTGAACTCTGAATCGGCTTTTCCTACTTTATCCTCAGGTGCTCCTCGTCCTCCCGTCATTGCATCTGGCTGGTCATCTGCTGCTTCTCGTATCAAATCTCGCCCTGCTAGTACCCAACAGCAACAACAAAAGCGTGCTCCTGCTTCCGGGTCTGCCCCATCTGGTCCTTCCATTACCGATGTCTTGGAAATCCCTGCAAATCAGCAAATTGTTAATCAACCTAATAAACCCTTGGGCTTCAAGAGTGCTGCCGATGTGATTCAACAAGTTATCAACCGAACAGGTACCAATATCATTGCTTCTACCAATCGTTCTGGGACTACCACCTTTTTGATTCAAGGACTTACTACTGAGGTTGCCAAGGCGAAACGGGAATTAGTATCTGGATTGGTGGTCAAGGTATAGTAAAAAAAAAACAACAATCAGGGAACAAGGGGATGGGCAAATTATATTAGCAGAACCAAAGTACTAATTTGACGAGTGACTGGATGCTATCATATGATGTTATTAGTTGACGATGGAGATGGCTGTCCCTGCTTCTACCCGTAGATTTATTATTGGCACCAAAGGGAAAACTCTTCAACAAATCGAACAACTTTCTAGCACTCGAATCAATATTCCTCCTCGCAAAGATGATGAAGTGGTGAACGAAGAAAATGATGAATCTGTCAAACTTACGATTGTCGGAGATGTTGCTGGGATCAAACTCGCCAAAGCCGAAATTGAAAAAATTGTGGGCGAAAAGGTAAACCTAGTAATATAGGCTTTGATTGAAGAATGGGATGGTTATATTGATATGATTTCGTGATTTTTATTAGGCTGCCAAACAAACACTCAAACTTGACCAGTTTGACCCCAAATTCCATTTATTCCTTGCTGGCCCTCAATTCTCGACAATCCAGGGATTGGAAGAAGAATACAATGTCAAGATCCAAATGCCTCCCTTTGTCAATGTCAGTGAAATTGGACAAGATGATTATGTCAAATATCCTATTTTGGTGATTGGTGATAAGGAAAAGTTGGTGCTGGCTCAACAAGCTCTGGAAACTCGCTATGCTGAACTACAAAAGTCTACTCGCACTGCTGCCATCAGTATCCCGAAACGCCAACACAAATACTTCCTGGATAGGAATGGTGCCGCTGTCAAGGACATTTTGAATGCATCTGGATGTACTGTGGAATTGCCTTCGTTGGATGCTCCTTCCGAAAATGTGACTATCCGGGGTCCCGAAAATCGATTGATAAACGGTCTTACTTTGGTGATGGAAATGGCCCAAGCTGTGCATGTCAATGTCCTTGATTTGACTGAATTACATCAAGGTGCTGCCGATCCTTTACTACATGGTCAACACGTTATTACTTATTTGGCATACAAGGACAGTCTCAAGCCTATCGAAGAACAGCACCGTGTTCAAATTGGTCTTCCTCAAGGTGACGAACTCAAAAAATCGGTGTCTTTGGAATTTGTCAGCAAAAATGAAACGGATGCTGCTGAAGGTTACAAGGCTGGCTATGATTTATGTGGAGCTTTGAAACCTGAACGTTTTACAACCGTGGAAATCGAACCTCATCTTCACCGTCACATCAACTTGCGTCGTGCCAAACAGGTCCAAGGAATCAAATCCCGTCATGGTGTGGCTATCATCTTCCCTGACGAAAAGTCTGATTCTTCTGCGGTTCTGGTGATTTCTGAAGGCAAAGATGATGTTGCCCCTCAAGATGCTTTGAATGCTGCTACTGTGGAATTACAAAAAATCGCCGCCGACTCCTCCGATATTGTCAGCAAAACCGTATCTGTGCCAGTCAAATATCATTCTCTGATCAACGGTCCTAGAGGAACAACATTGAACGCCATTCTTGGAGGAGACGAAACAACAGTGACCGTCCGGTTTGGTGGAACTCACGAAAATGATATCATTGTCCGTGGTTTAAATAGTGAAGTCAAGCGTGCTATCAGCGAAATCGAAAAAATCCACGGTATTGCCAAACGCGATGAAGTAAGTCAAAAACCAAAAAAGTAGAAAACAAAACAACACTATTGCTGAAACTCATACTCTCTTCTTTTCCTTCTCTAGTTTGTTACCAATTATACAGCGGAATTTACAATCCCAACAGCTTATTCTGCTCATGTGATTGGCAAGTCTGGTGCGAATATTAACAAACTCAAGGAAGATTTGGGTGTCAGGATCGATGTCGGAGACAACAATAAAGCCAACAACGATAGTGGATTCGAAGCCGTAAAAAGCAAGAAAAACAAGGATCAGGTGGTCAAGGTAGTGATTCAAGGTATCAAGATCAATGTCGAAGCTGCTCAGGAACGTGTGTCTGCATTGGTGGCAACTTTGGCGGACCAAGTGACCTTGAATTTGAATGTGCCAAAAGAATTCCATCGGTTTTTGATTGGTCCCAATGGTCATTATGTCAAGAAATTGGAAGACAAGTACACCGTATTCGTCAAATTCCCTAAGGGCAACAGTGTCAATGGTGATGAAAGCCCTATTCCCGGTGGTAACCCCAACATTATTACTATTCGTGGACGCAAGAAGGATGCTGCCAGTGCCAAGGAGGAACTGAACGAATTATATGAATACGAAAAAGAAGAACTCACTAAGCGCAAAGAACGTGAAGCCAAACATCGCCAAGCCGAAGAAAAACGAAAGGCTGCTGCCGCCGTCGTGTCAGCCGCTGAATCAGAAACGTCCTAGATAGGAATCTTCCCCCTTTTTTTTGAACCTCCCCCCCACCATCACTACTTATCTCCCCCCCCTTCCAATGATTGTGGTTCCTCTTTTTATATTTAGTTTAATATTTTTACCTCTAGTGATTTTTTTTAGTTTATTGCTGTTGTATCTACCCCGTTTTATTATTATTATATAACCTTATTCCACTGAAAAAAATATATTCCATAGACAAAAATTTTGTATGGTAGAATAAAAAAAAATTCATGCATAAAAAAAAACAGACTATACGGTTATATTCATTACTGATTTTTGGGGGGTTTCTTCTGTGGAATTAAAAAAGGACAAGAAAAAAAAAGAATGGTGAATGTATGTATTAAATGGTTGCGACGGACAGTGGATGATAGGTCAGTAGAATGGAACAGGATGAATGAGGTGGATGAGATATCGATTGGCTTAGCGCACCGCCGCGGAGTTTGAAGCAAAAAATTTGATTGTTGTTTATTTGGTTGACCAATTTCCTAGTTGTTATTTCTCGCTTGATTCCACTTTTTCCCTCTTCATATACAATGAGACCCATTTTATTGCAAGGTCACACACGCTCTTTGACGCAAATCAAATACAATCGTGAAGGGGATTTATTATTTTCGGTGTCCAAGGATAAGGTGTGCAATGCTTGGTACTCACACAATGGCGAACGTCTTGGTACCTATAATGGCCATGTTGGTAGTGTATGGACTGTGGATGTGAATTGTAAGTAGTAACACCTTCTTGATATGAACAGGAACTCTTCTTTATACTTGCCATCTCTAACTTTATGCTACTGCCACTATTTACTATTAATGTTATTATTATAGCAACTTCTACTATGCTCGTTACCGGATCAGCAGACAACACGGCCAAGCTATGGGAAGTGCAAACAGGACGATGTCTCAAAACTTGGGAATTCAAAACAGCGGTCAAGCGTGTGGAATTCAGCGAAGATGATACGATGGTACTATGTGTGACTGAAGAACGTATGGGCTTTGCTGGTACAATCAGTGTTTTGCCAGTGAATCCCGATGTGAATGCTCAACAAGCCAACGAACCTTTAGCGCAATTAGTGAATCAACAAGGCAATGCCAAGGCAGTGGTGGCTAGCTGGACTTACCTCAACAAATATATTGTTAGTGGACACGAAGATGGCTCTCTTTGCCAATGGGACTGGAAGGCCAATCAAAAACTTCACTCAATCAAGCCTCACGACGAACTCATCTCTGACTTACAATTCAGCCCTGACCGCACTTATCTCATCACCTCCTCCAAGGATAAGGCTGCAAAGATTTTTGATGCCGATACTTTGGAACAAAAGAAGGTTTTCTCTACAGACACGCCTCTGAACTCTGCCGCTTTGACCCCCAAATTCCAAGAATTCGTGATCGTTGGTGGTGGCCAAGATGCTATGAACGTGACCATGACCTCTGCTCGTGCTGGGAAATTTGAAAGTCGATTCTATCACAAAATCTTGGAAGAAGAAGTTGGTCGTGTACGTGGTCATTTTGGTCCTATCAATACCATTGCTGTGCATCCTGACGGAAAAAGGTAAACATGGTGTGAAACGGAAGAGTGAGTGATTTTTTTTTAATTGTACATGATATGCTGACATTTTGATCATCCTACTCATATTCAATAGCTATTCAAGTGGTGGTGAAGATGGTTACGTCCGTGTGCATCACTTTGATCCTGATTACTTTACCTTCAAGATGGAAGCTTAGATTTTTACAAATTCATACTCCCTTTATCTCGTGTAGCATTTTTTTTTTTTTTTTGATCCCCTTGTATGTCTGTCACTCTTTTATCTCTATATATCAAATTACATTCATCCCCTATTCGACCCTCACATATACAAATTCATTTTAATATTTATACTTGTACGAATTCATTGTTTTTTGAAGGGATATTTAGAATACTAATAAAAAAGAAGCGGTTAGAACTTGAATAATTTGCTCTATATGATGAGTGATTGGCTACCTTGAATGTGGGGTATATTTTTGAATAAAGGAAGAAAAAAAAGGTTATTGGGTCTGCCTTTTAAGGGGTGGGATTCTCGAAAAGTGAAAAGGAACATTGAAGTTGTATGGGGTATGATTCGCTGTCTTTTAATATGACGTACCTGGATTGCTGGTTATTTTAGAGCTTGGATGGTTAATTTATAACGATGATGATGTTGTTGTTGTAAATAACCGGAGACCAAATCTCGTGGGAATGCGGGCAGATCTGGAGAGTGATTTTTTAATTGCAGAGCGGATTTATTTTGATGCCTGGGGGCCCTGTAGACCCTAAAAATGTGGAAGGGTTTGTACGGATATCAATTATTGTGGGTAATGATAGTTCTCTTTATATTCGAGTTGAAAGGCATCAGTGAGTTACATCATTGTTTGATTTGCATAATGGTTTATTGTAGCACTATAGGATTAAAGTAGTAATTGCATCACGAATAAAAACCAAGCTTTCATGTGAATTTTGCTATTAATGGATAGTGGATAGCGGTGGCCATTGGTCTTAAGGACCCAAAAAAAAAAAGAAAAAAAATGGACATATTATGGATGATGGGCAGTGGATGACAAATGGTCTTAAAAAAATTAGACTAAACAAATCCGATTGTCCCGCGGAAATCATCAGTTAAAAACCAGGTCCCAGCCAATATGTCCTAATATGAGCCATATTTTCCTTGATTTGTCAGTTACAAAAAACAATGCTACAACCATTACTTTGATACTCGGGAAAACATACTCAGTTGTTTCTTTCATTCTCTTGCTTAATACAATGATTATTATATCATTTAACTAGGAAAATAATAATACATGTAAAGGTGATCGTAGTAATCATAGTAAGTTACTATAAAGTCCACGGAGCGTTGTTTGAAAAAAATGCCTACGATTGGAGCTTAAATATCTGGGTGTGCGAATGTGGAGGAACTGACCAGCGCGGGGAAAATAAGGTTTGACCTTTATTTTTTATTTTTATGATACCCTGCCGCCTCCTTTTTTCCTTTCCTTTCCTCTTTACATTTTTTTTTTTTTTTGACTTTTACTTCATTCTTTCTCACTTGCTCTCTTTCAGCAGCATCAACACTTGCTAGTCTGCTCGATATGACACGTATGAACTTATCCATCCTGTTTACACCATATGGTGGCCCTGTGTTTGAAGACGAAACTGTGCCTACCTACATCGCCATTGTCAACAAAAAAGACGGAACCACTACAACTAAATGTCTAAATCCTTCAAGCAGATCCTCTTCAGCATCCATGTCAGCACGTCCACTGAAGAAACGTCTTATTAGTCCCTCTGCCTTTTTACCCAAATTTCGTCTTCAAACTGGTGTCTATGGCCGTCGCCGATCAAGTACGAATTCAAAACTCAGTGATTCCTCTGACACCTATAAAGGTAAGGCACTCAACTGACTTGACCAGGAACATAATATATGCTCGTAGAACTTATCTCTTCTTCTTTTTGTTATATAGACTTGAATTATTATTTGCCTTTGGAAATCATGCAAGGCATTGTATCTTATCTGGATCATAGCTCGCTTCTCACGCTATCAAGGACGTCACGTTATTACTATCGCTTGTGTCATGATGATCATATTTGGCTTAATCTGTTTGCTCAACACTTCCATACCCCAAGTGCAAGAATATCGTTGCAAAGAAATCATATGACACTCTATCGCAATCACCACACATTGACTCGACGCTGGCTGGACGGACAAGTGGCAACACAATACCTTCATGGTCATCAAGATAGTGTTTACTGCCTGGCTAGACTTGGCCCTCATCAAATCATTAGTGGAAGTCGGGATAGAACGCTCAAGATATGGCAATTTCGAACGGAGCAACAGCAGCAACGCTATGCGGTAGATGGTGCAGGCAACAGAAAAAAAATGGATCCAGTCAAAGTGATTACGACAAAAAAGACAGCTCATGAAGGAAGTGTTTTGTGTCTCCGGGTGTCTAAAGACAATACAACAATGCTATCTGGATCTTCTGACGCCACCTGTATTCTTTGGTGTTTACGAACCATGGAGCCTTTGCGAACTCTTCGTGGACATAGCCATGGTGTGCTGGACGTATGCATGGTTGGTGATGACTACTATGTAAGTGCCTCTCGTGACCATACCTTGTGTGTCTGGAATGCTCAGCCAGTACCGTCATCTGCTGAAGGGCTTAGTGGGTTACAACAATCTGCCAGCGAAAAAGTGGTGTATCGTCTGCTAGGTCATCTTGGTCCAGTGAATGCTTTGGATGCGTACGGTGACGACCATGTGGTGTCGGCTTCTGGGGACGGGACGTTAAAGCTGTGGAATATCCGTTCTGGTGAATGCGTCAGGACCTTCAAGGACATCAGCAACAACGAAGATGCGGAAGAAGCAACAAATCATCAAGGACTGGCGTGCGTAAAATGCGATACGAAACGAGGGTTATTATACAGCGGTGGACAAAATGGTAAACTGAAAATATGGGATGTTTCTTCAGGACTTTGTTTGGCTTCTTTGACGGGGCATCATGGTCTCATTCGGACAATGGATTTGATGGAAGATGGCAATATCCTGGTGACTGGAAGCTACGACAAAACAATCAGGGTGTGGGATCTGAAAAAACGGTGCTGCCGATTAAGCTTTCAAAGCGGTCATTCAAGCTGGATATTCAATTTGCTGGTCAGTCGTTCCCGTATCATCAGTGCCGGGCAAGACAAACAAATCATGATGCTGGATTTTGGAAAGGGTCTCTCTATTTTGGATGATTAGTTTTTAGTATACCTCCTTTGTTTATATTTGTATATAGTTTTATAGTCTCTTTTTTTTCAATAAATATACGCTCTGGTGTTTTGCCGGATTTTTTGGGAAATCTTCGATTTACTGGTTGTCAGGGGGGGGTGAGGGAAAAGGGTTTGGAATATGAGCTTTGGTGGAATGGGACTAAGAGACTCGCTGTTTTATGCTTTGATCCACGGTCGTGCTCAGCCAAACGAAAGACGAAAAAAAGATGGTGGTGGCAATATTCACATGTCGCCAACGTGATTTTATTTTTGTATCATTTCCCTTTTCTCTTCAATAAAGTGCTGGTAGCCTTAAATTAGTATTAGAACTTGAATCTGGGGCATTTTGAAAAAATGCACTGTAATCATCATGAGGAAGCCCTTTTCTTTTGGATTGAAGATTTGGGGCTGCCGATGGATAAATTCTTCTTAAAAAGTGGGATCACGGAGTCGTTAATAGTTTACATCAGTGTTAGCCATAGATATGAATAAAATATGTCTTGACCTTTTTTTTTATCATTTGCCTCCATCTGTCATACGTTTTTGTTGTCTGTTTCACAGAATGGGTACACATGCGCAAGCTAAATACCAATCGGCATGGGCTTATATGTATGAAAAAATAAAAAAAGAGGTGGGCATTGGACACTTTTGCTATTTTTCACCTTGGGAGAAAGTTTATTGAAATCCAACCTTCGTGCTCAGCGTCCATTGACTGTGACGTTTTTGTGTATTAAAGTATAGGAAATGGGTAATAGTTCTCCGTCATTTCACATTTTGTGAGGACTGCGGGAAGGAAAGTAGTCTTAGAGGGTGTGCTTGAAAGCAGATGTTCGATAAGATACTCACAAAATAACTATAATAACAACTTGACTCATTATATAATGGAACAGGGTATGGGTAATAAAACGAAATATTTTCTCCGAAAGAATATGGTACATATGATACTAAACTAAGAGCGTGGGGATCATTGTAACTGGGTTCTGAGTAGGTAGCATAGAGATGCTAGCGGGAGTTCTGAAGGATATTCAAACCGATATAGATTTAGTATTGTAAAAAGGAATCTAATATATTGTAAGTTATTGTACAAGGTACGAACACATTCTAAAAAGATACCAATTATTGAAGCATAATCACTGTCAGCACTAATGAATGGAATGATTGAAGTAAAAGAGAGATCTATTTTACAAGACATGAGAGACTTATGGGACATTTTTCATCGAAGCATTCAAAAAGAAACATTTTTATTCTGATAGGGAAACAAACTATGGACAAACTAACACTAAACTAAGCCAATGGAGGCGCCGAAAAGTTAACTAATGGTGGTCCCAAATCCTGAATCCAAAATGAAAGGGTTTCCCATGCATCTTGTAATCCCTGATCTGAAACCCCGTCTAAGCTAGTCCTAACACTAATCTAAGATCACGAGAACCTCAAAGAAGTTAAATGGTGAGGAAAAAAAGGAAATGAAAAGAAAAGAAAGAAAGAGAGCAGAGAAAAAAAAAAAAAACTAGGAGAACAGATATTCACGTGGGCGGGATTCGAAACACTTCCTCTTGTGATCGATTTTTTTTTTCCCTTTACCTTGGCAGATAGATAAAACGAAATCTCCCTTTTTCTTCTTTCTACAACAAGAAACGTAATGCATGGTAGGCCTCTTCCCAAGTAATAAACTAGCATTATTAAACAGAGGCTTAAGGTTGCTTTTTCCTCGTGGTGCATCCTTTGCATCCTCGTTCACTGTAGAATAGTTTGTCACACACACATCATGGAATAGCCCACCTCTCCACTGTAAAATAGTTTTTGTTCTTCATAAAATAGTTTACCCTATATTAAGTTTATTCTGAAATAAAGAAAAAACAAACAAGCTATATGCTTTCAATAAATGCCTTCAATGGTTTATAATGTACCATGATGTGTTTTTAGGTGATATAATGATATTTTTCAGATACACGTCTCTCATGCCTTCTGTCTTCCGAAGTCGAGGAACCTAAATATACCTTCACCTTATTATTTTACTTTATGATACTGTGAAGAACATAAAGTCTACATAGCACAACCAAAAGAGTGTTGCTGTTAATCAACTTCGCTCATATTATAAAAAAAGATCCACTTTTTCGGTGTCTGCTCTATTGGATATCACAAATTTTTGTCACCAACTTGATTTGATCAAAGAAGATCCTAGAGTATAATGCAGGGGCAAGAACTCGATCACAAACAGCATAAGTTACTCAACTGCTTATTCGATCTACGTTATATAATTGCTCCTCTTAATTGAAAATCGGGTCCCATCCACTCAGACTCCAGTTATAGGCCATACAGGGACATCGATCCTTCTCCAAACTCCGGCAATCAGTCTCTAAACCTAGAGTTTGTCCGGCTTCTCCATCTCACTCAATACTTCCATAAATCAAACATTATCAGAGTTCACTCCCTCATTTCTAAAAAAGTGCTCAAAAGTTTTAGTTTTTCAGTTCTGGCTTACCAGGTACATATTCTTAGCCTAAAGGAAGCTAATCATCAAGACTCTAACCAACTTGAGAAGTTCCCTTGATAAAACATTAGCAAGGAATGTTTTTTAATCGCGCTTGGACTTCCTGCTGTTTTTTTTTTTTTTCAAATACTATTCTTCTATTCAAAAATCCTTTTTCTTTTGAAGCTGACAGCGTTCCAGTATCATGACTTATTTTGTGCACGCAGACACTTGTAGCTATTTTTTTTTTTTTTTTTTTTTTCAATTTCAACAATGTAAGGCAATACACTGATACCAACAAGTGGAAGCAATCAAAGCAATTATCATCAAAGTCATATTGTCAACAAATCATCATCATCACAAACTATCGTGTCGCAAACTATCATCCCCACAAACGAACATCCGTACAAACATTCAATAAATCAAATTGACACTGTCATCAAAACAAAACGTTTATTTTAATTTATTGGATAAACACTATACTATAAAGTCTACTAATCTATTTGTAAAATTCAAAGTTGGTATCTTCCTTCTTCACATTGGCCTTGTACCCCTTTTCCAGATCCTTGCTCAGAATGACATATCGATTTTTCCGCACTGCCTGCATACCGGCTTCTTGACATATAGCAGCAATTTCGGCACCAGATAATTTGTCAGGACGTGATACAACTACCAAAAGAGAAAGAAAAAGAGTAATCAGCGATATGATTAGTTTTTAGTTTTGTTTTTCCGATCACTACTACTTACAGTCTTCCAAATCCACTTCTTCTGATAGATTCATCTTGGCTGTAATTGTAGAGAAGATCAATCGTTTTTGCCGACGGTCAGGTGTTGGGAATTCAATTTTACGATCTAATCGACCAGGTCGAAGTAAAGCAGGATCCAAAGTATCAGCACGGTTTGTTGCCATAATGACCTAGGAAAAAAAAAAGAGAGAGGATAAGAAAAATGAATAATATCTGAAATATATGATGTGTTCGCATTTTACCTTGACATTTGAAGATTGATCAAAACCGTCCATTTGATTCAAAAGTTCCAAAAGAATACGTTGTACTTCACGATCCGCACCCGTTTGAGCGTCAAAACGTTTTGTGGCAATAGCATCAATTTCATCAATAAAAATAATTGCTGGAGAGTTTTCCCTTGCCATTCGGAAAACATCACGCACCATCCGAGGACCTTCACCAAGATATTTTTGCACAAATTCCGATCCATTCACACGAATAAAACTAGCTGTTGTGTGGTGAGCTACAGCCTTGACCAGCATAGTCTTAC
Source organism: Absidia repens (assembly GCA_002105175.1). Taxonomy (NCBI): domain Eukaryota; kingdom Fungi; phylum Mucoromycota; class Mucoromycetes; order Mucorales; family Cunninghamellaceae; genus Absidia; species Absidia repens. The sequence goes on along the minus strand of MCGE01000005.1, from coordinate 1,586,300 downwards.
TTGAAAAACCAAAAAACAACAACAAAAGATAAAACAAAGGTGAGTAAAGGATCCCAAACCCCATATCGATATGTATTTTTTATAACAATATATTTACCCAGTACCAGGAGGCCCATAAAGTAAAACGCCTCGAGGAGGATCAATGCCAATTTGCTTATATAGGTCAAAGTGAGATAATGGTAGTTCAACAGCTTCACGGATTTCTTGTTTTTGTATATCCAGACCACCAACATCTTGATAGGTCACGTCGGGGCGTTCGTCAGAGGTTAACATGGTGATACTACTGTCCGCTTCAGGTGGTAAAATGTCGACCAAGGCATTGGAGTGACGATGTAAAGCAACGGAAGCACTAGGTTTTAACAATTCACGATCAATCGTAGACAAGATACGCACCACATAGTTTGACCCAGTTGTTGATCCAACGATACCAGTATGTTGATCCAAAGGTTCCAAAAATTGACCGATCACTAATGGTACTGACTTGATACGCTTGACTTCTTCTTGAGCTCGTACTAGTTCGCTTTTGAGGTGTTTTTGTTCGTCTTTGATATATTCTTCTTGGAGTCCCAGGAATTCGAGATTACGCTGAAGTTTTTTCAATTTCACATATAGATCTTGTTCAGATAATTCGTCCAAAACGTGCGAGGGTGTCGTTATTAGTGTTTTCGTCTAATGGGATGAGCATAAAGCGGAAAAAGACAAAGTTAAATCAAAGTAAAACAAAAAGATATCTATTGGAGTGGAGAAAAACAAACAAATAAAGAAACTTACGTCTTCCACCATCGTATTCGTATTAAAAGAGTTAATAAAGAAAAAAAAAAATTCAGGGAGAACGCGTTGCCCTTTGATATTTCTCTCGTCGGTATTTGAAATATATTCATATATTTTTTTGCGCCTTGTTCTTTTACTTTTCAACGCAAAAAAACAAAACCAAAATGACACCAGACGAAACGTTTGCTAAGGGTCTTGACCTAAAAGCCGAAGGAAATGAACATTTTAAAAAGGGTGAATATAAAGAAGGTAAAATAAAAGTTTCGATCATATGCAAAAAAAAAAAGCTACCTGAACTAACAGATATCCCCTTTCTCTCACCGACTTAGCTCTGACTAAATACTACCACGCAATTCTTCATTTACGAACTGTTGGAGGAAATAAGCAAAAAGAAAAGTTTGACGCTGAATCCAATAAACAACTGGCTTTGATATTCAACAATATGGCTGGTACGATACAATGAAAAAACAAATAAACTACTACTTGGTGAAGAGGGGGCACGCGAATTGTATGTTTGCACTAATCATGTATGCTTCTATTATTGTCATAACTTATAGCCGTGAATATCAAACAAAAAAACTGGAAACGGGCCATGGAAAACGCAAAGAAGGTAAGTGCATATATATGAAGCTCAATGGCGTTTTGTTTTTAGACACTAACATGACTTTCCTTGGCTTCAAGTCTCTCGAGCTGAGCCCAGATTCTATCAAGGCCAAATTCCGTCTAGCACAATCATATCTTCACCAAAATGAATTGGACAAGGCGGAACCTCTATTGAATGAAGTATTGGCATCAAATCCTGACGGTATGATTGGTTTGAAACTAAACTATGAGATGTCTCAACAATACTAATTCTTTTTTTTTTTTTTTATTATGATAGATGTTTTGGTTCGTCAAGAAATCGTCAATTTTAAGGAAAAAGCAAAATCATTGGACAGTAAGGAAAAGCAGATTTACCAAAGAATGTTATCGAAAATGTCTAAGGATTAAAATCCTCTCCGTCTCCACCCCTTGCTGCCTTAATAGCTTAGTTTCTCATCGTAGTTAGTCTTTTAGCGTTTGTATCATGTTTATTCCCCCTATCCTTCAAATTTTATGATGTATAGCATTTTTGCACATTTGTTCAATAAAAAACAACAACAACCGATTTTACCTTTATTTGTCTATTTGTCACAAATTTACATATATGTCTGATATCATATCGATAAGCTATATATACTTTTTTTTTTTTTTTTGATCCAATAACCATTGTTAGATTTCTCCACAAGACTCTTCGTCAGTACCTGTGCGGGGATTCAAAATGTGGATAGACAGCCCGTTGTCCATGATATGATGTTATATATGTGCCATTCAACATCGTTTAACATAGCTAACAAAACACTATAAATTATACAACAATAAAATGAAATACCTTGGGACATATCATGATAAGTTTATGTCGGAGTATGTATTATCAGCAAGTTCAAATCAATCAGATAATTGAATTAATTAATAGAAACCCTATGAGAACCCTTATAAATTAGCAAGTGTGGAATTGATTTGATTGATAATGATGATGGAGAAAGGGTCAATGTGATTTACGCACTATCACTTGAATGGTATCATATCATAGATGTGATGAAAAAGGGATATCAGTGATACGCCAAAAAAAAAAAAAAGAAGCTTGACATGTGAGGGAGTGTGTTTTTTTATGATAATCTGATGAAAAAGGTGTTGAAAAGGAACTCTAAAAGACATGGTATAAGGCTCCATAACGATAATTTGCATTAACAAAAAAACTAGTACCTTGACACCTTGACTGTTATGATTGGAATGGACAAATTAAGTCAGTCGGGTTGGGTTGTTTTTTCTCTATATTTTTCCTGGGGATAAGGGCATGAACAAAAAAAAAAAGTGGGGGAATCGGATCAATTCTTAATGATGATTCGTTAAAATGTTGATTGTCAGCTCAAAGGGAATGGTAGTTGGGTATCCCGCTGAGCTGTGGGCTAGATTTTTTACCGGATAAAGTTTTATTTTTGCGGGGCAAAAGGGTGGAACAAGAAAATACCTTTGATTATAGGTTTGTCATGAGATATTTATTTTAGTCCTGAACCTTGTCGCCTTTGGTCAGACAATTGCGTCTTTTAGAAATCTTTAGGGATTCCAAGGATCCAGCCAGTCAGGCAACTATTATATCCGATCCAATCTGCCGCTCCCCAAAAAAAAAAAAAAAGGTTAAATTGGGCTTCCCATTTTCTTGCCTTTTCTTCTTCTTTCTTTCACTTTCCCCTTTTTTTTCTTTTTCTCTTTTTAAAAACTTGACTTATTTATATCATCATGGCCGGTAAAATCGTTGTAAAGAACCCTGTTGTTGACTTGGACGGTGACGAAATGACCCGTATCATCTGGCAATTCATCAAGGAAAAGCTTATCCTTCCTTATCTTGACCTTGACATCAAGTACTATGATTTATCCGTGGAAAACCGTGATGCCGTGAGTTGAAATATAGACTGTAGGATTATATACGCTTATAAATGCTAATATATATCTTGCTTCTTTGACATAGACCAACGATCAAGTCACCATCGATGCCGCTGAAGCCATCAAGAAGTATAATGTTGGTATCAAATGTGCCACCATTACTCCTGATGAAGCTCGTGTTGAAGGTAAAACAACCATTGCATGTAACAATTTTATTAAAAAAAAATACTCATATACTCTTTTCTTTTTTTGATATTAGAATTCAAGCTCAAGAAGATGTGGAAGTCTCCTAACGGTACCCTCCGTAACATTTTGAACGGTACTGTGTTCCGTGAACCCATTATCTTGAAGAACATTCCTCGTCTTGTTCCTGGCTGGACTGGACCTATCATCATTGGACGTCACGCCTTTGGTGATCAAGTAAGTTGTGTGTTTATAAAACAAAAGGAAGTCTGTATACGTTGGATATATGGGATACAATGTCAGTTGGTGTGTGTGAGAGGGGTGGGGAGGTATTTGGAATATACATGAACTCAATTTTCTTTTTACTTCGGCTATTTGCTTGCTTATAGTACCGTGCTACTGACTTTGTTGCTCCTGGACCTGGTAAATTTGAAATGGTCTATACCCCTACTGATGGCTCTGAACCCAAGAAATTCGAAGTTTACAATTTTGAAAAATCTGGTGGTGTTGGTTTGGCTATGTACAACACTGACGAATCTATTGAAGGCTTTGCTCATGCTTGTTTCCGTTTGGCCATTGAACGCAAGTTCCCTCTGTACCTCAGCACCAAGAACACCATTCTCAAGGCTTATGATGGACGATTCAAGGACATTTTTGAAGAAATCTACCAAGCGCAATACAAGGGTCAATTCGAATCATTGGGTATCTGGTACGAACATCGATTGATTGATGATATGGTCGCTCAAGCTTTGAAATCCGATGGTAACTTCATCTGGGCTTGTAAGAACTATGATGGTGATGTGCAATCCGATATCATTGCTCAAGGTTACGGCTCTCTTGGTCTGATGACCTCTGTCCTCTACACCCCTGATGGTAAGACTTGTGAAGCTGAAGCTGCTCATGGTACTGTCACTCGCCATTATCGTGAACACCAAAAGGTAAGCTACGATAGTCTTGTCATATATCATATATTGTTTGACTTATATGTCTTTTTTGTCTATATAGGGAAATGCTACCTCCACCAACCCCATTGCCAGTATCTTTGCCTGGACCCGTGGTTTGGCTCATCGTGCCAAGCTCGACAGCCAACCTGAACTCTTGCAATTCTCCGAAGACCTTGAACGTGCTTGTATCGAAACCATTGAAGTGGACAACAAGATGACCAAGGATCTGGCTTTAATTATTCACGGAAAGAGGTATGTTGATAAAAGGCAAAAAAAAAGAGATGAAAGGACCTTGATGATATTTGATGACTGATATGTTTAATTTTAATTCTGTAATTTAGTATGACCCGCGAACATTATTCCACTACCGAAGAATTCTTGCAACAAATTGCTGACAAATTATCCTCGATTCGTGCTCGCTCCTCTTTGTAAATGTTTTTGGCGGATGGCTAGTCGAAGATTTAGTTTTAGTTTAGATGACCTTTTGTTGAATAGAAATAGTGTATATGTGTTATTTTTTTTATCCCTTTTGACAAATAAAACAAGGGGTTGACACTCTTGTAGTTATTTTTATATTTTTACATTCTATTATTATTTTTATTATTATTATCTCCAATGTATTCAATAAAACCATCTTCTCTTGTTCTTATACACTTCTTGAACTATCTTTTTTTTTTTTTTTTTTTGGATGACAGAATATATCAAAAAGGATTATGCGACACATTCACACGAATTCATTCACCGCATCAACGATGATCGGGAAAAGTCGGTAGCAAAATCGGATCTCATTTCCTGTAGATGTCTTCCTTTTTTTCTGTAGTTTCTAGATGGTTACCCTTTGTTTTACCAAGTTGACCAAAAATTTACCATATATATTGCAATAATAGACTTATTCCATCGTCATTTTCTCTATATTTAATTCGCCAGCCCTGAATCACCCTTTCTATTCAATCAGACCAGCAATGTGCTCATTTTGACCTCCGACTATGTGCTTCCTTTTTTTTTTTGGACACACATGCATAACAAAATTAAGCAGGTGTAGTCAGCATCAATTAATAAAGCTACATCCGCTGTTACAACAATTATTAATGTGACATATCCTATACCCCAACTTTTTTCATACATCCAAGCTCCGGTTTGACCGCCCAATTCAAAATCAACCGTTAGCCAAATCCCATAATTTTTAAGCCCCAGCCCAATTTGACATATTTCATCAGTAGGATACAGTGGCATTTAAGAAGGTCTATCATTCATCATTTTTATTACACATAAGATAAAAACCACATATAATCGTAACAAAAAAAAGAGTATTTTTATTTGAACAAAAAAAAAAAAAAAAATTAGTAGTAATACCTAAAGCACTAAATAACTAAAACTAAAACTAACTCTAAAAAAACCTATAATCTATTCGCTGTCTTCCAACACCTTGGTAATTTTACCAATGGCAACAGTTTTACCTACAAAAAAAAAAAAAAAAAAAAAAAAAAAGTTAAGAAAAAGGACTTCCTCCCTGCTTTCGTATATTTTTACCTTCATCACGGAGAGTGAATCGTCCAAGTTGAGGGTAGTCATCAAAGGTTTCCACGCACATAGGGCCAGAGGTTTCAATGCGAGCAATCACCTTCTGGCCTTGCTTCACAAACTGTGGTGGGCGCTTGGACTTTCGGTTGGTCTTCTTATCGATCAAGTGGAGGAGAGCACCTAGGGATACTTCTTCAGCAGCAGCATGGGCGTGTAAAACAGCGGTATAACCAGCACAGATGATGTTCTTATGTTCCAAGATGGCGAGTTGAGCTTGGAATTTAGTAGCAGTCTTGACAGGCTTCTTTTTGGTACATAGCATGAATCCAGGCGATACTTCCTATAAATGTTTCAAGATAAAAACTTAGTCACTATGGTATACTTTCTCTCCCTCTCTATCTCTCTTTCGTTTTTTTTTTTTTTTTTTTTTTTTTTTTGTGAGGGGACTTACATCTTCTTCAACACCCTTGATACGGATTTTAACATTATCACCACACATGGCTTGATCAACTTCTTCTTCAGATTCGTTGTAGATAGTTGTCACTTCAGTTGGGCGCTGTTCAAAAAAAATGTCACCATAAGCTTGTCAGTCTTAATTGTACCTGCATGATGCTATAAAATTTATTTTTTGCGTTACCTTATTAGGCATGAGGAGAACAGTTTGACCCTTCTTGATGTGTCCAGATTCAATTTTACCAACAATGATAGTACCCATATCCTATAATATATAAACATTCATGTAAAAACATTAGTAACCCATTTTTTTCAATTTTCTTTGTTCTCTTTTACTAATTACCTTATACTTTTCAGCAATGGGAATCATAAGGGGAGCATTGAATTTTCTATCCATGGTTTTCAAGTCATCCAAGTATTCTAACAAAGAAGGACCATTATACCAAGTGCATGCTGGGGAGCGATCCTTGATATTAGCACCAGTGTAACCAGAAACAGGCATAAAGTAGACTTCAGTCTTGGGATTGAAACCAACTTGCTTCAAGAAAGGAGTCAATTTGCCAAGAATTTCATCGTATCTAAAGAATTACGGGTCAGCCAGTCATAACTACTACCAATGCAACCACTTTTTATATTTCTCTCTCCTCTCTTACCTAGCCTTGTCCCATCCAACAGTAGGATCATCCATCTTGTTGATAGCAATGATCATCTTGACAATACCGGAAGTCTTGGCCAACATGGTATGTTCACGAGTTTGACCACCACGTTCGAAACCAGTTTCGAATTCACCTTTACGAGCAGAGATAACCATGACACCAACATCAGCTTGAGAGGCACCGGTGATCATGCTAGGCACGTAGTTCTTGTGTCCAGGAGCATCCAAAATAGTATAACGCCGCTTGTCAGTTTCAAAGAAGGCACGACCACATTCGACAGTTTTACCCTTTGCACGTTCTTCAACACCAGTATCCAAAGCCCAAGACAAGTACCATGATTCACGACCAGCATCCTTGGCTTCTTTTTCATACTTTTCCATTGTACGTTTGTCAACCATTCCAGTCAAGAAGAGAATGTTACCACCCATAGTAGATTTACCAGCATCTATAATACATGATAATTAGTATTTTCTTTTTAAAAAAAAAGGTATTCATTGAATGTGAATCGACCTACCAACATGACCCATGAAGACAACATTCAAGTGTTCCTTGCCATACAAATCAGAGATAATTTCATCGTCAAGGGCTTCCAATTCTTCAGCAACAGCGTCCGCCTTTCCAGCAGCAGCCTTTTCAGCAGCTTCTTTCTTGGCAGGCTTCGCTTTGGCAGGAGCAGCAGCAGCAGCAGGAGCAGCAGCGGGTTTGGCTTCAGCCTTGGGAGTTTCTACAACTTTAGGAGCTTCTTCAACCTTAGCCTTGGGAGCAGCAGGGGCAGGAGCTAAAATATATAAATAAATAAAAAAGGTTAATTATTAGTAGATCTACTAGATTATTATCGATCAAATATCACTTACCAGGCTTAGATTCACCCAACTTTAAAACTCGGACTAGATTGATAATAAATTTAGATGAGTATACAAAAATATATGGAATTACAAAAAAAAAAAAAAGAAAAGGATGGAAGAGTGTACTTTACCTGGAGCAGCAGCGGCGGGAGCAGCAGGAGCAGCAGTAGGTTGAGCGGGAGGAGCAGCAGCGGCAGGAGCAGCAGGTTGAGTGGGAGGAGCACCGAAAGAAGGGACAAATTCTTTAGCAGTAAAGCTAGGCTTCCATTCAGATGCTTTAGGGTTCAATGACATGCTGAATAGTCTTGTTTAAATCGACCAAAAAGAGAAAATAAAGCAAAAAGAAAAAAAAAGTTTTCGACGCTAATGATTTTTTTTATTTGTTTTTGTTGGTGGACGAACGTCATGTTTTTGAAATCCCGCTTATGAGGTTCTATTGACAACAGACATTTTTTTTTCTGCTTCTCCTATTCTTTTTTCCTTCTCGTATAAAGAATATATATATTACTTATATTATACATACAATATGTCCATGAAGAAGCTACAGAGTAAGTGGGTTACTTGAGTAGGCTTATTAGAAGAAATTAGATGGGGAAACTAATACATAAAAAGGAGGAAGGGAAGGGAAGAAGATGGTGGTGGGTGTTTGAGGAGGAAATATAACATTCTTTAACATACAATAACTAACACCTGTCTTTTTTTTTTTCTTGCAAAAAAATAGCCGAGATCGATCGTGTACTGAAGAAGGTCAGTGAAGGTGTGGATACCTTTGAATCGATATTCGACAAAATACACTCCACCAACAATGGCAATCAAAAGGAAAAGTACGAACAAGACCTCAAGAAAGAAATTAAGAAACTGCAGCGACTACGTGATCAAATCAAGACTTGGCTCTCTTCCAATGAAATCAAAGACAAGCGTGCTCTTCTGGACAACCGAAAACTAATAGAGTCACAAATGGAACGATTCAAGGCGATTGAAAAGGAAATGAAAACCAAGGCCTTTTCAAAAGAAGGACTACTGCAGCGGGAAAAACTAGATCCAAAGGAAAAGGAGAAGGCAGATGCTTGCGATTGGATATCATCAACAGTAGACGAACTCTCACGACAGATCGAAACAGCTGAATTTGAACTAGAAACTCTACAAGGCAGCACAAGGAAAGGCAAAAAGGATTATCACAAACAGGAACGAGCGAATGCTATCGAAAACACCATTGAACGAAATCGGTGGCACATTAATCGACTGGAACTCATGTTGCGACTTTTGGAAAATGATCATCTGGAAACTGAAAAGGTGATGAGTATTCGAGATGATGTACAATACTACCTGGAATGCAACCAAGTAAGTAATCCACATGAACCTGACCAACAAACCGATAAACATTGACTCACTTTTTCTTTAATGCTGTTATTACTGTCTGTAGGAACCTGATTTTGAAGAGGACGAATACATATATGAGGATCTGAATCTCGAAGAAGAAGAAGAACTATATGCCATTCGAACTGATGAATACCACAATGAATGTAAGTGTCTTTTACTTCTTGACATATCATAAATGGATGAAATAATCAACTATATATTTTATTTATTATACAGTGGCCAAAGCGGAAAAGGAAAGTAAAGACGATGAAAAACCAACAAAACGATCATCAAGGGAGAAGGATAAGGATAACGATGAAGAGGTAAGAAAATAGTAGTAACATAATGAATAACAAGAGACAACTGTACTGATTGGGTTTTATGGGGGGGTTTTTTTTTTTTTTTTTTTTGTAGTCATTACTATCGTCACCCGCTACAAAAAATCAAATCAAATCCATGACTAGTCCAACACTTGGTAAATAAAAAGAAATATAATCTTCTTCTTCATTAATCAAATATTGATAAATATCATCTTTCATATTTTTTTTAGCTTCACCGACGGAAGAAACGAAACTTGTCTCGAGCCCAATCAAATCATCAACAGCTTCAATACCATCACCGAATACTTCAAAATCAGAAGCCACTCCACCATCGACACTCAAATATGCAGCGGCAGCGGCATCTACTATAGATACATCGGCGAAAAAACCAGAAGGTACAATCAAAGAAAATCATATGAAATACATGTCTTACCCCTTTTAAATGCTAATACCATAAATCATTTTATCACTTCAATCTAGTGGCGGAATCAGCACCATCTGCTTGGACGGAACCTCCAAAAATTGCTGATCAATCCAAGTCCATCAAGTCTCCATCAGAATCAACATCAAATATTGGATCTCAAGCATTACTATCATCTCACTTTTCTGGGAAAAGCGTAAGTCAAATCCGGGTTAGATTTGCGAGGTTTGTTTTATACTGATATACATCCAACATACGGATGATTCCTCTTTTTTGATGTAGTCACCATCCGATTCACACGCTGGACATGTGCCAACACAAGACATCTCCGAAGGACGCTTACCATCATCACTGGCCGATCTTGCATCATCATTTGAAACCATCAAAGCTCGTGGTAAGTAATCTATATTATGATTAGATGACTGGGAACATGATACAATGACTGACAAATTTTTATTTGAATACATAATATAGCTGGCAAGGAAAATTTACTATATACTCATCAAATGCTAGATGCAAGTCTGCAACACGTGCCTGATTTGGTCGACTCGGAAAGGTAAGCAACTCTGTTTTCAATCTATTGTACTTGCAATTTATTTTAAATCATCATCATTATTATTAGGCCCAAGGTTTATCAACCACGATCACCTTACCCATCACCTAGCTACTATCCTCAACAGCCATTAGCAATCTTCGACAACCCAGCATTATTCGAAAAGTTTGACATGGATGCACTATTCTTCATATTCTACTACCAACAAGGAACCTATCAACAGTAAGTGATTATAGTGTGCAATGGTGATGATGTCTGTGAGCTAATTGGCGGTCCCCTTGTTGATCTATTTGTCATTGTAGGTATTTGGCTGCGAAGGAACTGAAAAAGCAATCCTGGCGATTCCACAAAAAGTATCTGACGTGGTTCCAGCGACATGAAGAACCCAAAGTGATTACTGAAGATTATGAACAGGGAACATACATTTACTTTGACTATGAAGGTGCATGGTGCCAACGAAAAAAGACAGAATTCAGGTAAAAAGAAATAAATAAAAATTAAACGGAAGTAGTAGAAGAAGATTGATTGACTGTTTCCCCTTCTTTATTGTCTTTTTTTAGATTTGAATATCGATTCTTAGAAGAAGCATAGTGATATTTTTATAGAAGAACCCCCTTTCCTCCCTTCCAAAAAAAAATCACCTCCCCCGTATTTATCATTACTTTTCACGTCTATAGTATCCAATCAAATTCTTCTCCACCCATCCTTTTTTTATATATCTTCTTTACCTTCACTCATAATAACAATAAAAAAAAAAGAATTCTTTTCATTGGGCTATTTTTGCATGATTTCGGGAGGAATGTATGTGACGTCGAAATTTGGGTGGCTGTGTGGCGGAAAACAAGACCCTTCACCTTCAATTTTTTTTTTGCCCCTCCGTTATTTCTTTTTTTTTTTTTTGTTTTTTGACATTCAACAACACCTATTATCAACATGGTAAGTTATATACAAAATACTAAATATCTTTTTCTTTTCTTTTGAAAAATTGAATCACGTACGTATGCTAATGTGATGTATATTCATTCTATTCTTCTTAGCTTCGATTTGCCCCTAGAACTTTCACTGCTACCACCCTCGCTACTCGACAAGTTACTCGGTAAAATACAATTGGAAAAAACTAAGCGCATATATTTATTCTTCGATACGTCAACTTGGAAATGGACTGTATCTGATATAGTATCGTGTGTACTAATCGACTTTTTTTATGTTTGCTTTCCTTACCATTGTCTAGCGTCGCTTCCGCTGTCCCTGTTATTGCTCGACGAAGCTATACCACCGAACCTATCCCTACTCCTGGAAACAACGCTGCTGTCGATCCCAAGATTGCCTCAATTGTTGACCAAATCGAAGGTTTAACCTTGTTGCAAACCTCTGAGCTCGTGTCACAGCTCAAGGTAACAATATACATGCACATTATATTATATCGAGCCGAAGGCTTTCCATACTCACCTCTGGTACTAACTAACAAACAACCGCTGTGTTATTCTTTTCTTTCAACAGACTCGTTTGAACATTCAAGATATTGCCATGCCTGTTGGTGTCCCTATGGCTGCTGCTCCCGCTGGTGGTGCCGCCGCTGAAGAAGAAAAGCCCGCCGAAAAGACTGAATTCAACCTCAAGATTGAAAAGGTGGATGCTGCTACCAAGGCCAAGGTGATCCGTGAAGTCAAGAACTTGGCTGGTTTGAATTTGGTGGAAGCCAAGAAGTTTGTGGAAAGTGTGCCCAAGGTCCTCAAAGAATCTCTTAACAAGGAAGAAGCTGATAAGTTGAAGAAGGCCCTTGAAGCTGTCGGTGCTACTGTTACTTTGGAATAGATTATTTAGTTTTAGTTTATTATTTTTATTTTCATTTTTATCTATCACTGTCATATATTTACATACACCCGTGTTTATTCTTTTATCCCCCCCAACCCGCCCTTCCCCCTCTTGCACAGTTTGATTTACTTATCCCAATAGACACACATTCTCCTTTGTCCTAGTCATGTTTACATAATGATCCATGGATCAATGTATAGATTTTTTTTACTAACAATAAACTCAGCTTTTATTTTACATCACCGTTTGCTCCACGATTCTATACCTTTTTTTTTTTTTTTTTTTTGTGATTACTGAATGCGTCTTCTGTTGAGGTACTGGCTGTTGGTTGATCTTTTTTTTTTTTTATGTGAACTTGGGCCTGGATGCTTTTTCGGGGTACAGTATTTGGGCGACTTTATTAAAAGACTTGACCGTCAGACCCTTGACAATTTGGAACGGTGGGGAGGTCGGAATTTAAAGTTTATATATATATATAAAAAAGGGCATGGTACGTTTTATGTCACGCCACTCCTTTTTCTTTTCTGTTGCTCTTTTTTGATGACATGCTTACTCGAATTGTCGAAAATCCTGCAAAATATTCTTTGGCTTCAAGTGGAACTGTACGAACAAAAGCCTTGAATTCATTCCGTAGAATTTCAGGACAACAACCCCAACACCAATCTACCACAATACGCCGCTTGTTTCACCATCGAATGAATTCAGGCGGTGGTATTTCTTTTCGCCTTTGCCCACTACTACACGGTCGACCTTATTTCCATGTAGGCTCTTCGCCTGTGTTTTTGAAAAATCAATTACGGCCTCTTGAATTCTCGCTCGTTCCTCATCGGACCCTGATCTCCTCCCGTTTTCCCACTGTCGTAACTGGAACAGCTGTTACTGGTATCACCTTTATCAACAACGCTTTTACAAGTAAGACAAAAAAAAAAAAAAGAAGCATCAATATCTAGGGCTTCCATTGATATTATTTTATTTATTATTTCTTTAGGTGGGACCAATACAAGAAATACCCATATTTTTGAAAGCCTTCCGGAAACTCAAAAGCTACTTGTCTTGGTGAAAGAAGGGGCACGTACTTTGGTGTCCAAAGTTATCAAGAATATTTTGGTGAGCATGAATATCCTGGATAAAGGGACGCCCTCCAAGTCTGGCAGAGGTGGCAACGGTGGCAACGGTGGCAACGGTGGCAACGGTGGCAACGGTGGCAATGGTGGCAATAACGGAGCAACAGCAGCAATGGCAGCAGCACTGGCAGCAACTCTTGCATATGGCGAAGACGACGATGACAGCAGCAACCGGCCAAAATCGGCAAAGCAAAATGGAAAACACACTATTTCGGCCGAAGATGAACAAATGATGATGTTGACCAAGAAATTGATTGAAATCCGAAGTGTTCTCTTGTCTGTTGATCACAACGAAACTCTGAAACTTCCTAGTATTGTGGTGATTGGATCTCAAAGCTCGGGAAAAAGCTCCGTATTGGAAGCAATTGTGGGGCATGAATTCTTGCCAAAGTAAGTAAATAATTTTTAAAAAAAGATGTTGACAAATTGATAAATTTACTCTTTCTATTTGTGTAGAGGAACAAATATGGTTACAAGGCGTCCCATCGAGTTGACTCTAGTGCACACACCGGGAAAGGATGAAGAATATGGCGAATTTCCGCAACTAGGATTGGGCAAGATGCACAACTTCCAAAAGATCCAGAAAACGCTCCTCGATATGAACATGGGTGTAAACGAAGCTGAATGTGTGTCTGACGAACCAATCGAACTACGAATTTACTCCCCTAACGTGCCGGACTTGACGCTGATTGACCTTCCTGGATACATTCAGATCTCCAATAGCCGCCAACCCGAAATGCTCAAGACCAAGATTGAAGAACTATGCGAAAAGTATATCCAGCAACCTAACATTATCTTGGCGGTGTGTGCTGCAAACGTGGATTTAGCCAACTCTCCAGCATTGCGTGCAAGTCGACAACACGATCCTCTTGGTTTAAGGACTATCGGCGTCATCACAAAAATGGATTTGGTGCCTCCTGAAATAGGAACTGCTATCTTACAAAATGGCGACTATCCTCTACGTCTAGGTTATATTGGCGTGGTCTGCAAATCTCCAGAAAATCTCGATGGAAGCAACATGACCAGCGCCTTGATGGAAAACGAAGCTATATTTTTCCAACAGCACCAATACACCTATGGTCGGAATGATATTCTAGTGGGGACAGGAACATTACGGAAAACATTGATGAATGTTTTAGAACAAAGCATGGGACGATCTCTCTACAGTATATTGGAAGCAGTACAGCGCGAATTAGAAGAAACTCGATATCAATTCAAGGTGCAATACAATGATCGACGGGTGACAGCGGAATCATATGTGGCGGAAACGATGGATTCATTGAAACACAATTTTAAGGATTTCTCCAAACGATTTGGCAAACCCCAAGTGCGGCAAGAGGTACGAAATATGTTGGAACAACGAGTGTTGGATATCTGTGCGGAACATTATTGGACTGACGGGAAAATAGCTGATCTCAACAAGACGTCCTCCTCAGAAGATGTTTATTACTGGCTATACAAGCTGGACTTGGCCGCGGCAACATTGACGAAAAGTGGGGTTGGTCGCTCAACAACACAATTGGTCGTTGATATCTTGATGGGCAACATGGAACGCTTGGCAAACGCGGATCAATTCCACTATCATCCAGGAACAAAAAAACAAATCTTGAGCTTTACAAGTGAAATCCTACGAACCAAGTTTACAGCCACTAGTGATCAAGTAGAAAACACTATCAAACCTTACAAATATGAGGCAAGTTTTTTTTTTTTTTTTTTATTAATGTTATTATAATTCATCTGATTGAATTCTATTTTACTAAACGTCTTTTGTTTTTATACTAGGTTGAAATCACCGATTCTGAATGGACAGACGGAGTCAAGCGGTCGGTAATGCTGTTGGAAAAAGAGCTTAAATTGTGCGACGATATGACCAACACCCTCAAGAATTCCATTGACAAATCAAAACTGAAATCAGCGATCCGACACCTTTTGGACAATGACAAGGGAGAAAGCCGCCAAGAACGTATTCAACATTTGGCGCAAAATAGCCATGGATCTTCTGATGATGGTGTACCTATGGTGAACGATGACGAAGAAGTCAAATCTCTTTACAACCCACGTCTGTTGGAGAAAGCGAAGCAGATTTTGTTTTTACGTGATCGGGCGATCATTCTCAAATATCGTATTGCGGCGCTCAAGAGCCGTCAATGCAAATCGTCTGACAACAAGCAATATTGTCCTGAAGCCTTTTTGAATATTGTGGCTGAGAAACTCACTTATACGGTAAGAAAAATAACTATGATTGAAATACATGTATGGCTTATTGATTATATTCATATCTTCCTTCTTTTTTTTTTTTTTTTTTTTTTTTTTTTTTTGTCGGGGGGTGGGATAGGCTGTGATGTTCATTCAAGTGGAACTTTTGAACGAATTTTTCTTCCAATTTCCCAGAGAAGTAGATGATCGACTTGTGTATCAAATGGACCGTAAACAAATTCAACAATTTGCCAAAGAAAACCCAGCCATTCAGGAACACCTATCACTCTTGGAAAGGAAGGCAAAATTGGAAGACGTCATGGATAAGTTAAACTACCTGGTGAAACGACAAGCAGATAGATATGATGACCAATCAAGATCTCGTTACATTTAGTTTAGCTTACATCTCCTCACCCGTCCTTCACCCTCTGATAGCGTTACTCTCATCACACTGTATTTTTATACCTGTCTCATACCCAAAATAGAATTTTTTTCTACATTCTATATTTATATATTTGTAGCAATTTAATAAAAACAAAAATGCTTTTTATCACCTTATCTTGTTTGTTTTTGTATTTTGTGTTTAAAATGATCGATACGTCCTGTAATTGTGTAGGAAAGGTCAGGAGTGGCGAAATAAAGTAGGGATCCACAACAACGATATCAACAGGAAAACGGAATTGCGTCGTTATTATAAAGCGTGTAACTGTTTTATATATAGCGAGACAGTGGTCATTTGGAATCTTCTCTTGTGTTTATCCCATCAAAATAAAAAAGACTGCCGAAAAAAGTCAGGGGAACGGTCTGAACTGCACTCAGTGACAGATCAAAAACGGTTTTCAAATTCCGCCCGCTTGATATTTATTTTCTTTCTTTTCGGTTTATTCCTTCTTTTTTTTTTTTTTTTTCTTCCTTCACCATTGCTGGCTCTGGGGATTGTGTTGGATTTGGAGTAGTGCTAGAACTAATTTAGAAGAGTTTTTAGGTCAGCGATTACAATATGCATGGGGAAACCCTTTCATTTTGAATTCAAGATTTGGGACCACCATTAGTTGGCTTTTTGGAGTCTTCATTAGCTTAGTTTAGTATTATGTTGCCCATAGTTTGTGTATATACTTGAATAAAATATGTCTTTTTTCACATGCTCCAATGAAAAATGACCCAATAGTCTCTCTCATGTCCTGTGCAATAAATCCTTGATTCAGTCCATCGCCCCTTTAGATTAGAGTTATCCATTATTGTACTTTCATAAAAGATATTCATTTATTATTTTTGTCGTGTCATTTCTGCCTTATATAATATATTAAATACATTACTATGATTGTTCCTTTAGATTATCGTTTACAATTCCTCAAAACCCCCAATAGCCTTCTTCACGCTACTCCTATAGGACCGTTGTAGTGTGGTTTTGATACGTGATGCTGGCGTGAGCTACTCCTTGGTTGAGGAATATTCAGCTGGGTGCCAATTTGAGCGAATCTCTTATTATATAAGTGAGAGATACTTTAGCACTTCTGAGCTATAATATTTCATTTTTTGAGTGCAGAGAGATGTTTGTGCTGGTCTGTATTTAGGACTCCATTGACGATGGTATTGGGCGAAATGGGAATTGGTAGTCTAGATTATATATTTTTGGCGAAGAGTATAATTTTCTCAGCATTATACTAAAAACGGTGGTGTTTAGAAGAGGACAGTGTTCTGGGCAGAGTGTGAAAAAAAATGGATAGTGAATAAATCGGGTTCGCCGCAAAAGAAAACATTGGTCAATTGCGAATGGTCTACGAGGAATCTCCGGCATTTCCAGACAGCTATGGTAGATTTGAGCAGAAAATAAGTGCATTTTCTCCTTGGAGATGAATGATTGGCCATATCATTTATATATATTTATATATATATATATATATATGAATCTTCCCTTTCCGTAATACTATTCCCACTACTACTATCCCTACCATAGTGTAAGACAACAAAGACGGCAATAAAACAAATTTCCAGTAGAGGTGCTTTTTTTTTATCCAGACACACGCAGTATATATTCATTAAACAAAGTAATGAACACGATAGTTGAGTAAATCGCTCAGTACCTGCCTTTTTTTTGACACATACGCATATGCACCTTTTTTGTTTTTGTCTATGTACACCCATTCAACAAGTTAATTATACGTATGAAAGAGAGACTGAGCATAAAAAGTTAAGATATGTTTTATTCGGAAGTAGAGCAAATCATGGCAACTAAACCAAGCTAAGCTAACAATGGTTTCTATATCACTATGCCTAAGATGAATCTAATCTAATTGCGGTCGCAAAACATGATTTCAAAATGGAAGGGTTTCCCCATGCATGTTTGTATTGCCTTTTTCAAAGTACTCCTGGTTCGTGTTCTAACACTAATCCACATTGATCATCACCCCATTGAGGCACCAATGGAGATGGTGTCCTGAAAAAGAAAAAAAAAAAAAAAAAAAAAAAAGGAAAAAAAAGAGAAAAAGAGAACGGAGAACTAATAAAAAAAATATAGAAAATCATGTGGGCGGACTGTAAAAACATCTACTGATCGAAAAGTTGAGCACCGCGTTCAAGGTCAAGCCAAAGACGTCTAACTGTATCCCTCTTCCCTCCCCTCCCTCACACTATATATATATATATATATATCTACCAAAATTATATTTCAAAAAAATACATAGAGAATATATGGCAGTTTTATTTCTAAAGTAATATTGACTAAGTAAATATGTTAAAAAGGGCGTGACAAATAAAATATAAACTAGCGGGACCAGTCGACAATCAGTTGCGTTTGCGTCGAAGATATATAACATAGGTCAGAGCAGTTATAGTAGCCAAACCTGTAGTCCAAGCATACAATGGTTTTTTACTTTTCAATAGCCGCGCCCAACGTGAATCATCAGTAGAATTGCTATCCACAGAATCGTTGGTAGTATTGATGCAATCTGTACGTTCTAGTTGGTTCGAGTCCGACATCGCTTGTATTTCATCAAACAGAGCAATATTTAGCTCTAAGCATTGTACTGCTTCAGCGACCACCAAGTCTACGTATGAAAAGAAAAAAAGAAATGTTACCATCACGCATCATTCTTTTTTTTTTTTTTTGTTCAAATGTGTTAAAAATATGCTTACCTTTTGTCCTTGCGGTGACTGGTACTTGATCGAGTTGCTGACGATACATACTTTTGAATTCATTCTGATGGCTAATATTGTTAAAGTGGTAAAAATCGAGGCCAATGCGAGAGTCCCAGGAACTATCTTCTTTATCCAAATGCAGGATATGCTTTTTCAGCCGTTTCGCTAATATCTGTCCGCCTTGAAGAAAAAAAAAGTCACGTCATTTTGTCAGCGATACATTAAAATACAATTATAGAACTAATGAGACTTACCGGATAAGTCCCCCAAATAGCGAGTATAGCTATGTGATACCAACAGAGTAGGATCTATTGTGCAAGCCTTTTCCATAGCTTGAATATAACGTATGACAGCCGGTGTCATCGTATCAAGGTGTGTCACTTGAGCCAGTTTTTCTTGTCCATAAAAATAGCTCAAGTCATCCAATAAGGCCTGTTCACGGTTAAGTTCGTCGGGAAAATAAATCGTTGCTATTGCCGGGTCACCTTTGTGCTTTTCCAGTAGTCCTTCCATAGCCCTATAAAACAAACGGAGAGTATAGTGATTCAGTGTACTTATTTCTTTCCTTTTAAAATGAAACTTACTTGTACACAAAATATAGGGATCTTAGGTATTGTCCATATTCATCTTTCGTAATGTCTCCTTTCAAAAACCGTCTGCCAAACGTAGAAGAAAAAAAAAAAAAAGGCGGGAAGATGCATGAGAATCGAAACCACTGTCGGTATTTAAATTTATTACCTGGTGAAAACGCTATTTTCGGCAGCACGATGTACCACCTTGGTTCCTTGTCGCATTGCCAGGGCTAACTGTGGGTCATCGAGAATTTCCTTGCTTTCCTGGCACTTGTCGTTTTTGATGGGATATGTTTCTGGAAGGAACCTATCTAATACTCCCACTAAAATATTGTCAAGAAAGACAGTCATTAGTAAATCGAGCATGTCAGTCTTCATCAAGTTTTACCATTCAAAGGTAAACACCTAGCAGATTGAACGGATAATATATGTTCGATATCATTTTTAGCCTTGTTGTCTAAGGGACATCCTCCTAAAGAATATATAAATATAAGTATAGTGAAATTTGACTATATTTTTTTCTGACGTACCAGTTGTGCTTAATAGTAAGCCGAAGAAAACGGTAAAAAAGAAGGAGGGAAATGTTAGTGATCTCCATCAATGTTTATTATAGTCCTGCAGTTCCGTAATCATTTGACAATATCTTTAAATTATTGTGAACATTTACCATGTTTCCATTTGTTCGGCTAACCCACTAACAGCGGCATCTGATGATTCGATAATAGTCTGTTGATTAGGATTGGAACCAAGTTGACGCACACTATCGCTTTCCTCGGTATGTTTTGAAAAGGGGCAAACGCTCATTTGAATAAATTGTTGAATGAAAAAAGAGTGAGAGAGAACGAAGCGGATAAAAGCTATTATCAGATTTTTACATCCGTGTAACAAAATCTGATAAAAGAAATGTTTTATCAGATTGTTCCGACGAATGGGATTTAAAATGAATCAATCCATTAGCAACTTTTTCCACTTACATGCAATGCAAACCATCATCATGAAGAAATAAATTCACTGTTAAATTGTATTCATTCCCTATCACCTAAACAACCAATGCCACTAGTAATTCCACCATGCTTTTTACTAAGGTCCGTGCCTTTATAACTGAAAAAAAGAATATACGAATTTTATCATATTAATTTGCCGCTTTTTTTTCATGGATTTCCCTTGTTTCCCCTGTTTCTGTTGTATCTGTGTTACTGAACGCATACCTGTTCCGCATATGATGCCCAGTCAAGCGTCATTAATCAATGTTTTGCACAAGAGTTTTCACACACATGGAAAATTTTGCTGTTGTTTTTTTCATCATGTACTACTTTTATCCCAGTCAAATATACACCTCAAAAAAGAAAGAAATTGACCATCCGGAGTCATTCAAACACTCGTTGTTATCAAAATATCTCATTTTAACACAATACACCCAAGAACAATCATAATAAAAGTGAAGACATCGCTTAGTTTATTACAAAATATAATACTACTAATAAAGAATATATTGATTAAAACAAATGAAAGTGAAAGGAAATTGTGAATAACGCAATATAAAAGTGTAGGGGAAACTGTAGCTAATATTATGTAGAAATGACAGGGGTGGCAAATCTGATATGTAATGGAAAATGGGCAACTGGATCAAGTGGTCGGCTTGGCATTTCAAAACAAGCGGAGCTGATCAAACTGGAAGCAATTGGTAGAGCACAGAGAAATGCAAAACAATGCAAGCCAGAGTCGGCAAGGGTTAATAACCTAGTCAGAGGAAAAAAGAACTTTGAGAGTGAATAAGCTAATCCATTACGTAGTAGCCCACACACAAGACAAAAAATAATGATTCAAATTCCGCACACGTGAAGTATTTTATTTTCTCTCTCCCGCGTATTTTATATTTTCTGCTCTCTTTCTTTATTTTTACTTCATCATTCAACTTGTATGGGGTTATTTTGGACCTAGAATTGTACCAGGACTAGTTTAGAAGGGGTTTTAGCTCAGGGATCACAAGATGCATAGGGAACCCCTTTCATTTTGGATTCAGGATTTGGGACCACCATTAGCTAGCTAGCTTTTTAGAGTTTCCATTAGCTTAGTTTAGTGATAGCTTGTCCATAGTTTGTATCTATATCTGAATAAATTATGTCTCTTTTTACCTGTTCCAATGAAATATGCCTCATTAATCTCTCTCTTGTCTTGTGCAATAGATCTTTTTTTACTACCATCATAGCGTTTACCGAGTTGTGCTTCAATAAAAGCTATCCATTTCATAGTCATTTTCATGTATTGTCTGTCTTGTATAGTATATTAGATCTCTTTTCACAACCGTACCATTAGATTAGTGTTAACCATTCTTCAAATCTCCCACCCATTAGTCTCCGTCATGCTACCGCCAATAGATCCTTCCATTGAATCCCTTGTTCCAGTGAACAGGATACAATTTTTAATTACAGCCCCGCCTTCGTTTTTTCCTTCACCTGTAATATTAGAGGAACCAGCCGCATGCAAATTCGCGTTATTAGTTTTAGTATCCACCAAATATGCTCCAATAAATATGCAATTTTATTAACCATTTTCTCTGACCCATCGCATAGTAAAGGATATTGGTATTGAAGCCGTTTTGTGAGTGTCCTAATAAACAGTCGCTTTCTAGCTTACTAAAAATGAGTAATTCCACAGACCCTACCCGAGGAGCTGGTTGGTGAACTTAGATCACCGTAATACCAAAGATTCTTATATCCTTGATATACCAATCACATAAATGATTCTAGGTAGTGCTGTGCATGTAGATGTCACTGTAGACCACGCTGTACATACAGCACTGAGTTTTAGCTTATATAAGGTTACCTCTCACCCTGACTATTCTAGCCCAATTAATAAGAAACATACCGTATTCCTACAACACAGTTCAAATTAATTAACCTACATCATGCAGACAGTTACTAGATATATTATATATATCCAGCTCGTTACCCCGTTTGTTTTTAGTTTTTGTTAAAAACAATGATAGCCAGTTGAGCCCAAAGGGATGTTTATTAAGGTACAAAAAGGCCGATAGATATTCTGACTTTCATACAAAAACTAAACTTCTACAGCCTCCTTTCCCTGACACTTGTCCCTTGAAACCAAGGGCATGAATATTTCTAAAAGTGTAAAAATGTTTGCATCCCGGCGCAAAATTCCTTTTTTTTTTTTTTGATATTAAGAGCGCAAAGTGGGAGTATCCTCAACTGCACCATAGTGATAAAAAAAAAAAAGGATGAAGGAAGGGGAATTAGTAGATAATTCATGGGCAAAAGAATCAACGCTGCGTATTCTTTGTCTGTTGGAAAAATAAAAGCAATTGCTCTTTTTTGTCATGCGAAAATTCGGGATTTCAAAAATTATGCCAAACTAAAAAAAAAAAAAAGGCCATTGGCAACGAAATTTGAACGTCTTACCTTTTTTTTTTTTTCTTGTCCTCCCTTAAAATCATTATACCCACAACACATGTACAAGACATACAAATCTAATGAAGGTCTGCCACCGTCCTTACAAAAAAACAAACTTGTGCACCTTATTCCTGACCAAAATATCACAGTTGTTCCCGAATTTACCCTGGAAACTTGTGTGGTGCTCAAAGACGTCCCCGTTGCTTGGAAATCGTGGGGCAAGTTAAATGAAAAAAGGGATAACTGTATGGTCATTTGTCATGCTTTGACTGGAAGTACCGATGTGGAAGATTGGTAAGTTGATGCAAATAAAAGGAAAAGGCAATACACCTAGTGGATTCAGGGACGATTGACTGTTGCTTCCTTTCTTTTCTTTTTTTTTTTTTTTGTTGTTGTCGTAGGTGGGGGCCATTAATGGGACCTCGTAAAGCATTTGATACCACCAAGTTCTTTATTATTTGCTGCAATGTGATGGGGTCACCTTATGGAGCGGCATCACCATTGACGATTTACAAGGAAACAGGAGATTGCTATGGACCGGAATTCCCGTTGACTAGTGTACGTGATGATGTACGTCTTCATCGATTGATTTTGGATGACCTTGGTGTGGAACAGGTTGCCATTTGTGTGGGGGATCGATGGGCGGGATGCAAGTATTGGAATGGGCATTTATGGGCAAGGATTACGTTCGAACCATTATACCTATTGCTACTTCTGGACGACATTCAGCGTGGGGTATTAGCTGGGGTGAAGCACAACGTCAATCGATTTATAGTGATCCATATTACGGCAAGTATTAAAAAAAAAAAAAAAAAAAAAAAAAACAACGAAAAACTGTGCATTATTCTTATCATCTGGTTATCATTATTGTTGTAGTGGATGGTTATTATCCTGATGATCTTCCGCCTAACGTTGGTCTCTCCGCCGCAAGGATGTCAGCTTTACTGACTTACCGATCCCGCGACTCGTTTGAATCCCGTTTTGGAAGAAAATCAGCTGATGCACGAAAAACCGGCAATCAAACTTCTCCTTCAGGTCCTCGTGAAGCCAATCGTATGATCCACAATGATGGCCACAAGAAAGCAATTCGTCATCCTCAAAGTCCTTCTGCTTCTGCAAATGGTACCAACGTCGATGACACTCAACATGCTACTACCGCTACAACAATCAATGATCCTCCTATGCCCACTCCGTTTGTCTTTTCTGCCCAATCTTATCTTCGGTATCAAGGGGATAAATTTATTGGTCGATTCGATGCCAACTGTTATATTGCATTAACACGTAAAATGGATACACACGATTTGTCTCGCGAAAGGGGGGACTACAATCAAATTCTAAGATCAATCGAGCAACCGGCATTGGTGATTGGTAAGTGGTCATAATTACAATAAGAAATGGTACATTTTTTTTTCGATGGATACTGATACTTATTCTTAGGAATTGAGTCTGACGGTTTATTTACAATCTCTGAACAATATGAATTGGCGGATGGTATTCCTGGCGCGGAAATGATCGTTATCCAATCAAGTGACGGCCATGATGGCTTTTTGTTGGAATTTGATCAAATCAATCGACATATTCTCAAGTTTGAAAAAAAGGTGCTCCCTGAAATCTATGAAACCAATGTGATTAGTTTGGAAGAGGCTGAGAGGGAAGAGGAACTCAAGGCAACCAAGACAAGTGTTTTTGGGGAAGCAGAAGTGGATATTACGCAATGGTGATCCATCCATAAAAAGGCTATTCTTTGGCTGGTCAGCAATATTAGATGGATTTGATGGGGTGGTTTTAATCGGAGGATAGAATAGTGTTATTTTAGATATAGTCGTTGTAGGTTAGTTTTAGTAGCAAGTGGTCATTTTTTATTCTATTTATCTTATTTGTTTTTATGTATAATAAACTGTGTTTAGTTTTGGGATTAATTTCTTGATAGAGACTGTTTTCATTATCTATTATTATGGCCAAAATGTCATGTAATCTTAGATGCTTTGATTTTTTTAGATTTGTGCGGGGTAATGGGTGCATTTTTTTACATGTGAAGTGGTCATCAATATTCTTCCTTATTAAAATTCACCCAACGTTTTGAAACTCAGGAAATTGCATGTGAATTTTGCCCCTTTAAAAATAAATAAAACGTCAAATCTTTGTCTTCTTCTTATCTTCTTTTATTATTATTATTTCTAACATCTATCTATTCATATACCATGTCTGACATTATTGTACCTGGCTTCAAAGGCTCTGAACTTATTGCTGAATTGAGCAAGGCTTTCGAAGCTTACACTCCCGAAGAACGTGCCAAGTTGATCAAGCAAGTCAATGGTGTCTTCCAATTTGTCTTGAAGGCCAATGGCAAGGAAGAAATCTTTACCGTTGATGTCAAGAAGGAAGGAAAGGTTGTCCGTGGAAAGGGCAGCACTAAGGCCGATGCTATTCTCACTTTGTAAGTAATATCTATTTCGAGAGAAAGGAAGGGTCATCGAAAATCATGTGGAATCTAAACCCTTTTGCTTCTTTTTTTTTTCAGGAACGATGCCGACTTTGTTCAATTGGCTGAAGGCAAACTCAATGGTCAAAAGGCTTACATGTCCGGTAAGCTCAAGGTTAAGGGCCAAATCATGCTCGCTATGGTAAGAAACGAACAATAGGAAAACATCGGTTTTAAGAAAGTGACTGTGCACTAATACATATTATCTTTTTTTTTCTAGAAACTTGACAATGTCTTCAAGTCCATCAAGCCTGCTGGCGCCAAGCTCTAAACGACTTCCTGATGATCCTGGTAGTTATGAAATATAGATTATGTTTTTAGTCGTTTGATGTGTACATATATTATATGAAAAAAAAGATACAGAATTCTCTTTTTCTTAAATAAAGCTATTATTTGTCTTCCTTTTTTTTATTTTTTTTTTTACTCCAGATAGCATTTTATCTCGTTGGGAAATGCATTTCAAACTAGGCGCTAGAGGTTTCTGATTATATTAAAAGTCCGTGTGTTCTTTTTTAGCACAAAAACGGGCCTGCTTCCTTCTTTTCTTTCTCAATTTGTAAATGCCAACAGGGTTATGGGTAAGGAAAATACGATCCCGGTTTTTTTTGTAAAAAATCACTCTGTCAGTATTCTAATTGTCTGTTCAATGGATGATGCTTTTTTGGGGGGAGGGGTGACTAGGATTCCTTGATGCTCGCTCGGTGAAATGGATATCGTTACTGGTGTTGGTCATTCAAAATAGTGCGCTCATCTTGATAATGCGGTATTCAAGAGCCTCTGTCAACAAGGACCAGCTTTATCTTGCTTCAACAGCTGTGGTCATGAGCGAAGGGCTGAAAACACTGTTATGCCTTGCTGTCTTATCTCAACTCATCGCTCCCCCTTCCACTCGGCTTGGTGCTGCTGCTACCTTCAATAGCTTGGTTTTGTTTTTACGCCGAGACATGTTACACAATTGGCCTCAAGCTTTGAAATTGGGTATCCCGGCTATTCTTTATTTGATTCAGGTAAGCATGAAGCAATGACAAAAAGCATGCATTATTACTTTGACCATCCTACGCATATTTACCATCTATATATCTATATATATGTAGAACAATCTTCAATATGTGGCGGCTACCCATCTCGACGCAGCGACTTTTCAGGTGACTTACCAACTCAAGATCTTAACCACAGCCTTCTTTAGTGTTACCATGCTGCATCGATCATTATCACGAAAACAATGGACAGCCTTGGGATTACTTACTATCGGTATTGCGTTGGCTATGATTCCCGTGGATGTGACTTGGTCTGATATTAGAGCATCTCTATTTTCATCTTCAACATCAACAACCACCATAGCACCATCATCAACAATACCTTTTGAGGACTTTGATCGGGACACACTAGCCATTCCTAAACAGAACCAGCAACAACAACAACAGCAGCAGTTGGGAAATAGTAGCGATTATCAAGGCTTTATGGCAGTATTGATGGCATGTACGTTATCTGGTCTGGCGGGTGTCTATTTTGAAAAACTTTTGAAATCAGCACCATCATACTCACCGTCATCACACTCCCCCTCCTCGTCAGCGGCGCATCTCTTACCTATACATCAACCAACAACTAGCCATCACGACTACGACTTGAAGAAGAAATTAGACGATGTGGATGAATCAAGCATGACAGCAGCGACGGCAGTGCCGGCGACGGCCAATGTCACCAACTCTACCATCAGTAGCCAATACCAACAACAACAACAACTCTGGCTGCGCAATTTACACATGTCCTTTTTCTCTGCAATTCTCGGGCTGATATTCATGGTAGGACTGCAAGACGGAAAACAGGTGATGATGTATGGATTTTTTGCGAATTACAACAAGTGGACTTGGTGCGTCATTGTGATTCAGGCATTGGGTGGATTGATCGTGGCCCTGGTGGTGAAATATGCCGATAATATTTTGAAAGGATTTTGTACATGTATCAGTATTATCATTTCAAGTGTAATCAGCATTTGGCTTTTCCATGTCTCTATCTCCTCCACATTTTTGGTTGGTGCGTCACTTGTCATATATGCTACTTGTCTCTATGGTATTAATTGATCTGCTTCTCTCTTTCTCTGTCTCCCGCCCCCCATCCCCCTCGCTTATTTTTTAGCTTGCCTTTTTTTTTTTTTTTTTTTTGCCCTTTTCTATTATTATTAGTATTAGTCACACTATCACATTCTGAATGGATGTCTCTTCAAGACGCAATCTACATTACTCAGCATGTCGTGTAGCTCATAAGGAACGGCCGCATATAAAACCCCTCAGAATCATTTGAAACATTTTATAGAAATTATCATGATATCCACTTGCACTACTATTATTATTATTGTTATTTTTAATAAAAACCATTTTATATCTACCACTCATCTGATTTTGCCTTCGTTTGCAATTGTTGTTTTTGTTTTTTGTTTATTGTATATATGTTTATTTTATCATAGTTGAAAAAAGGGAACTCACTATCACAGGCGACCTCCCCCCCCGCAAAAAAAAAATGCTTCTAAACCCCCCCCCTCACGTCATAGGAACTTTCTAAATTAGCCTGTGAACTAGTTTTTGTGAAATGTGGGTCTTGATACAAAAAAAAAGAAAAAAGCCGGTATGTGTACAAAAATAGGGAATTTGCTCAATATCTGATGGATCTGATAGTAGAAGTTGCCAGTTAAAAAAAAGGAGGATGTTTTTATTGACAAATAAACATAAACGGCGAAGGCCAACAACATTCAAAGAATCTAATGGAATTCGTATGAGTATGACTATTGTGAGATCTGGAGAAGGGTCAATACTAATCTAAAAGGACAATTGTAGTACGGGAGCTGATAATTTATACTAGACAAGAGAAAAAGTAAAGGGATATCTGTTATTGAGGTATAACAACGATCAACACTGATCGAAAAGGGATCATGGTAATAGAAATAGGATCTATGATAATTGACACGAGACAGACTAATGATACATATTTTCATTGGAAGAAGTAAAAAGTGAAGTATTTATTATATTCAGATATAGATACAAACTATGGACAAGCTAACACTAAACTAAGCTAATGAAGATTCTCAAAAAGCCAACCATTGGTGCCTTCAAATCCTAGCTCCAAAATGAAAGGGTTTCTGATGTGATTTAGCTTTATTTATGATTTTGACATTTCGGGTTTAGTTTTTTTTACCCCTTTTTAGTTTATATTTTTTACACCTTCCATTCTTTCTCTTCTTCCTCTTATTTTTTTATCTCAAACCACTCTACTTTTTAACATACTTTATTGAACCGGCCATAGTCGGTAAGTGTTATTTTATTCGCCCTTCATTTCTCTTTTATGTAAATATGATGTGGGTGCTAAATACCCACTTTTAATAAATTAGGTTCTTTTTACACAACAAATCTTCACTCTATATCAAATTGGTGCTCACTACAGGGGAGATTATCGTATACTCGTCTTTCTCAACAATAGTAACGAATCTCACCTTCGAAACCTTTCCTCAAAATATTTATATTTTTGAAACACTTTGTCTATTCAAACACTTCAAAATTACCAAATCCAACAAAATCAACAAAAACAACAAAAACAACAAAAGCAACAAAATCAACAAAAACAACCAAACAAATCAACCAAATCAACTAAATCAACCAAATCAATCGAATCAACAACCAACTAAACAAACCAAAATGTCAATGAAAGCCCCGAAACTTCTAGACAAGCGTTACGGTGAATGGCTCACCGTCTTTGAAAGGATTGCTTCATTTAACGAATGGCCTGAAGATGAAAAGCTAACCAGGGCCGTCATGTCTCTGACTGGCTCGGCCCAATCTTGGGCTATCCGATCATCACACACCTCATGGAAATCTTTTGTCAAGGACTTCAAGGATAGATACATGAAAAAGGAAAACGTCTTTACTTACTACTCAAAGCTCACTTCCATCAAGCAAAAACGTGGAGAAAGCAATCGTAAATTCATCCATCGTGTAGACAAATTGTGGACCTCTTATAAAGCTATTGCCAATGATTCTGGTGAACCCATTCCTTCCTTTGAATTGCTTGTAATCAAAAACATCATCAAGGGCCTGAAATCCAAATCTCTTCGCTGTGCTTTGAGGATGCAAGGTTATGTCACTGTTGCAAGCTTCATCCAGGGTTTCCGGGATGTAAATGACCTCTCTGGCTCTGAAGACGAATCGGACTCGTCATTAGATTCTGATCATTCAAGTTCCTCTAAATCCTCTCAAGACTCTATCTCATCCAAGCTGGTAACCAAGCCTGGAATCATCAGTCAACCTACCATCCTTCCTAACAGTACCAACGTGGAGGAATTAGTTGAATCAGTGAAGAAGCTGACGGTGGTCCTCATGTCGAAAAATATTGTGGATGCGAATTCAGATTCGGCGTCATCTTCAAAGGCTCAAAGTACACAGTCTATCCCACGCTCCCACTATCCTTGTACAAATTGTAATGAAAAAGGTCATGGTCCTAGCAAATGCAAGAGGCCTTGTAAATACTGTGAAGGTGACCATAGGTTTTATGATTGTGAACAACATAAAAAAACCACGCCTGCTGTTGATTCAAAACTATGTTTACCCGAAGTCCTGAAGGTTACGGATGCCATGGCCATTACCAGGAAGGCGAAGGAAGCAGATCTACAAACAGCTACTCCAAACAAACGGTTGAAGGTTAAAATCAATTCTTCTTCTGATGTTACCCCTCTCACTGATAATCCTTTGGATGCCATTCAACTCCTCAATGAACCTGTCTTCTCAGTCTCACTCTCTCAATTAGCTGATCTTAGTCCAAGCATAAGAACAACATTGAAAAATGGTCTCACCAAGCATCATGTCAAGAAAGGAACAGCCCTGAAACTAGTACCTGACTCTCAATCAGTTGAATTTGCTCTGCCTGAAGGAAATTCTGCACCTCACACACAAGGTATGGTTGCAGGATGTCACTGCCCTATGATTTTGGATGGTGGTGCTACCCAATGTATTATAAGCAAAAACCTTGCTTTGTATCTCGGAATCCATGAACTTGATGCTACGGATACTCTATTAATGATGGCTAGTGGGAAAACTGTGACTCCTCTCGGTCTATTAAAGAATTTACTCATCTCTGTTGGTAAATCCAAGGATGTTTCGGTTGAAGCCGTCTGTCTGGATGTGGATGATTATGACTTCTTGGTTGGAAGGTTGGCATTCCATGCTCTGGGTATAGACACTGATTGGAAAACACACTCTTGGACTGTCATGGATACTAAAGGAAATAAATCGCCATTGAAGGTTTCCTATCGCCACACCAGGCTCACTGGAAATTTCCCTCCCCAATCTAGCCCTGAATCTATTGAAGATAGTGACAGCGATACCTCTTCTCAAGTTTCGTCTGAATCCATTATCTCATCACCTACCGAACAGGATCAATCCCCTGCCTATCTTGTGGCATTTGCTGGTCTCGCTGATTCAAATACTTCAGAAAATGATGATGTGGATCCTCGCCTTGGTAACCTTGTTAGTCGTATACAATCCAACAGGGTCATTCAAGATTTGAATATGGTAGATGAAGTCACTGGCTGTATTCAAAGAAATGTTGATTGTTTTGGAACTGATTATCAACATCTCAGACAAACGGATGTTACCACTCTACATGTCGAAACCGGGGATGCTCTCCCTATCTACCATAGACCTTATGGAAATCTCTCTTTCAAGGAAAAGGAATTTTTGAAACAAGAACTCACTGCCATGGTTGATAATGGTATCATTATTCCTACTACTTATCTTCCTTCTAATTCCAAAGCTTCGGGATGGTCATTCCCTTGTCGGCTTATCCAGAAGAAAACTGGTGATAAACGTTTGGTCACAAATTTTATGGATTTGAACAAAGTTACGGTCAGAGATACATGGCCGTTGCCCATTATGATTGAATTATTGGAACAATTGGGGGATCAACTTTATTCTCTTCCATGGATCTTCTTAAGGGATTCCATCAAATCAAGGTACAAGATTCTTCCATAAATAAACTCACCATCGCTACTCCTTTTGGGAACTATTCTTATGTGGTAATGCCTTTTGGTATACAAAATGGTCCCTCTACCTTCTGTAGAGCTATCTACCTTGCTTTAAATGAATTATTAAACAAGTCTGTGGTGGCCTATATCGACGATATCATTGTACACTCCCCTTCTCCAAACAAACATCTCCTTGACCTGGAAGAATTCTTTGCGTGTATCAAAAACGCCAATATGGTTCTTAATGCCAATAAATGCTCGTTCTTTGATCGGTCGGTCTTCTTTGTGGGGTTTATTGCCAACGAATTTGGGTATTATCCTGATCCTAAAAGGGTGGAAGTTATTCAGACATTCCCCAGACCATTGTGCCAAAGGGATGTCAGAGCCTTCTTAGGCATTATTGGATTTTACCGTCGACATGTACAATCGTTTGCGGATCAAACGGCTCCTTTGACTCTTCTTCTCAAAAAAGACGCATACTTTACCTGGACTGAACAGATGGAAAAGTGTTTCCAACAAGCGAAATCGTTGTTGTCTCAGAAATGTTTACTGGTTTACCCTGATCCAAACAAGCCCTTTTATCTGTTCACGGACGCTTCTGACATCGGTATAGGTGCCGCCCTATGTCACAAAGATGAAAATGAATATGTGCCGATCGCTTTTATATCAAGAAAATTGCAAGCTGCTGAAATCAAGTATCCCACCGTGGAAAAAGAATTGTTAGCCGTTGTCTACGCTTTCAAGCAATTTCGCAAGTTTCTCTTGGATAAGGAA
This sequence comes from Absidia repens, assembly GCA_002105175.1. NCBI lineage: Eukaryota > Fungi > Mucoromycota > Mucoromycetes > Mucorales > Cunninghamellaceae > Absidia > Absidia repens. The sequence continues at coordinate 1,554,293 of MCGE01000005.1, read as the reverse complement.
TTTTTCCTTTTCACAGATAATTCAGCTGTGACCTATCTGTTTGTCAAGCAAGATGCCTCACAACGTTTACAAAGATGGACCCTTTGTTGCCTGGAATACTCATTCATTGTAAAACATCTCCCTGGTAAACAGAATGTGGTAGCCGACACACTGTCAAGATTTCCTCCAACGCATGAACCCATATCAAATGGACAAGACGACATCGAATTTCTGTATCATGGTCTTTTATTAATGGATGCTTTTTACGAATCTGAACTTGCCTTGATCTTCAAATTCTTACAACATCCCTGGTCTCAACGCTTCAATTCCAAAGTTAAACAACAAGCTCGATTTTACTTTATTCACAATGGAAAATTAAACAAACGTGTCGGCGAACGGTCAGTGGTTGTCCCTTTCATTCCGGAACGACAAAGTATCATAAAAATGATACACGATGGACATGGTCACTTCGGATCGCAATCTTCTTGGTCAATTTTATACCTTCATTATTGGTGGCCTTCTGCCTATAAGGATCTCAAGCATTTTCTACAATCATGTCACGACTGCCAAATGTTCTCAAGTGGCATTGAAGCACATTACTCTCACCATGTGGTTGGTACAAGACTCTTCGAACAATTCAGCATTGATTTTATTGGACCCTTTCCTGTCACGTCAAGAGGAAGTAAATTCATCGTCCTGGCGGTGGAAAACTTTTCCAGATGGCCAATTGCCCTCGCTACTAAGGATAACGATGCCATTACTGCTGCTAGATTCATGTATTCTGAATTGTTTTGTAATTTCGGCCCTCCCACTCATCTCTTGTCGGATAATGGGGTACATTTTTTAAATCATACTGTCAAGCAATTTTTGGAAATCATAAAAACAAATCACAAACTCACCTCTATCTATTATCCTGAATGTAATGGAATGGTCGAAAGAATTAATGGTGTCATCATTGGAAGTCTCAAAAAAATCGCTCAAGAACAACAAGAAAATTGGGACCTACTATTACCTGCTGCGTTATATGCTTATCGTATCAAATGTCATTCTAGATTGAAAATTTCCCCATTCGAAGCATTATATGGACAAAGCCCTGTTTTCCCTATGGAGGACGTTCTGTTTAAGATTGGCAAGGTCATTGGCTATGAAAGATTGGTCAGATTGTGGGGCTTAAGGAAAACACTCGAAACCAATGCTGTGGAATTAGAAGCAAAATCGAAGCAAGCAAAAGGAAAACCTCTATTCAAGACTGGCGACAAAGTTATAATGGTCAATTCCAAGCGTAGGGGACAAAGTAAACTTGATCCCAAATACTTCCCAATCATCTATCGTATCATCAAAGGATTTCATAACTCGTACGAGTTGATGGAAGAAGATGGAACAAAATTCAAACATAAGGTCAACGCCAAAAACTTGAAGTTATATCGACAACCCGATGAAGAGGTTAACCAGATAACTTCTGATTAAGTTGGGGAGACTGATGTGATTTAGCTTTATTTATGATTTTGACATTTCGGGTTTAGTTTTTTTTACCCCTTTTTAGTTTATATTTTTTACACCTTCCATTCTTTCTCTTCTTCCTCTTATTTTTTTATCTCAAACCACTCTACTTTTTAACATACTTTATTGAACCGGCCATAGTCGGTAAGTGTTATTTTATTCGCCCTTCATTTCTCTTTTATGTAAATATGATGTGGGTGCTAAATACCCACTTTTAATAAATTAGGTTCTTTTTACACAACAAATCTTCACTCTATATCAGTTTCCCCATGCATCTTGTAATCCCTGAGCTGCAAACTCTTCTAAACTAATCCTGATACAATTCTGGGTCCAAAATAATCCAGTACAGGCTGAATGATGAAGAAAAAAATGAAAGAGAAAAAAAAAATCAAAAAGAAAGAGAGCCGAAAAAATAAAAAAGCGGCGGGAGAGAAAATAAAAATATTTCACGTGGGTGGGATTTGAAAATGGCCTCGTTGTTTATCCCTCCCCTTTTCTTACTTCTTTATTGTTTGTCTTCTTTTTACAACACTCAACACCAGATATCATGACAGAAACCTCATCCATTAATATGGAATCTCTTCTCGTGACAGAAATTAACAGCAAGTTGGCTCTAATTTATTTATTTTTATATACAGCAGCCTACACCGCTCACAAGCGACGATATAGAGCGAAACACCATCTGTTGTTCAAGCATGCAACACCATTCATCGTCGTTAGCATCGTGTTTCTCTTCTCGTGATGCGCTGTACCAGTATTGTCGTCCCCTGTCTTCCCTGCTCTTTAAAATGAATTACCATATACGCACCGTAGAATAGCTTAACCCTCCACTGTACGTACAAAGCAGTACCGTAGAATAGCATGTCACCCACTATAGACTTATTTACCCTCTTAATTTAACTTTCGCTATGTTTAATCTACAATAAAAAAATCTTCACTGTATATGTCGTCAATGAATATCTTCAATATTTTATATGTATCATACAGCATTTTTAAGTGATAGGAAGAGATTCCTGTCCAAATACGGGGTAGAATATCTGAATATCAAATCCTCTTATTTTCTGAGATCCAGACACCTAACACCCAAGTTAATGCATCACGAGTTTTTTTTTTTTTCAAATAAAAAAGTGTATATGATATTATTGGCATATATTTTGTCCCGACTCTTTACTTTAACCGCTTTTGCAAATGAATGTGGGTTGATATAAATACGTCAAATAAACCCTTTTTCATTGATGAAAATGAAGAATAAATGAATCTGTTTTTATTTGTGATACTGAATAATAAATACAAAGATGTAATGACAATAGGGATGAAGCGAAGATGTCAAAATGTGTATAATATATATACTGCGAGTGCGAATGTAAAAATACATATATGGGGGTGGATATGTAAAGTGAGAAAGACGGAAAATAAAAACATAAACTATTACTAAAAATTAATACTAATTATCTAATGAAGGGTGTTCAGTGATGACAGACAGAGGCACACCGTTCTTCTTTTGGTCAGAGCAGTCCTTCATATCCGAATTGTTGGAGGGTAAAGAGGAAGAAGTGGATGGCCGAGATCGAGTAGATGAGGAGCGCTGAAAAATGGTAGGGAGCCATCGCGGACTAAAGGTCTTGGAGGCACGTCGCAAACGCCTAATGTAAAGGAAGAGACCCCCACATAAAAGCAACCCAAAGATGCCAAAGCCAATCCCAAGACCTTCTTTCAGTGGTATATTGTCGTTCGTATTTGGGTTGGACACTACAGTCGAGTCGTAAGGTAGACCATCATTGTCTGTTCCACCATTACCATTGCTGTTACTTCCATCATCATTGTCATCTTGAGAAACACGCATATCGAATCGGCAGCCGGGGTTGATAGGTTGCTGTGCTGATGCTGCTCCTGGTGGTATAGATTTCACCCACGTCCATGTTGTCATATCCAAAATCGCTACGTCATTCGCATACGTGAGTGTGTGATTGTTGTCAACGTTAGTTATGCCTATTATATAAAAGAAGAACAAAATTTGTTGTCATTATTAATTATCCAATACTCTGAATATTTATATATTCTTACCTCCAATAATGATCATATAATTTCCTATGGTGATTGCTTCATGACCAGCACGAGGGGATGGTGGAGTACCTTGAATATTGGGAGTGGACCAAGAGAGCGCACATGTATCAAGTATAAAGACGTCATTTGTTGGTACAAAGGAGTGTTTCTCTATTGTTTTTCCACCGAATATAACTATCGATCGTCCATCAGGTGCTATCAATAAAAATGTTAACCGTTGTTGTTGCTGTTGTTTCTCTTTCCTCCCTCTTTTTGTTCCCTCAAAGCTTACCATTTGTTGCCGAAAACCGGATCCGTCCTTGCGGAATATCATTAATTGTGGCCATACTGATAGATGCCTTGATGATAGTGTCAAAAACTAGAATAGCGTGTGTGTACGTGTGTTTATCCAAATAAATCACTTAATACTCTTTCCGACAATTTTCATGTGAATGTTGTATTTACCTAATACACTTCGAAAATCCGCTACGTCCACAATCCAACTAAGGTCTGATGTATTCCAAATTGCGGTTTTACCACCTAGAATAAAAAGTTGTCCCATCCTGAAAAAAAAGAGCCTAAATCAACTGGATGTCACTTGATTTTGTATTACTTACAGTAAACTCGATGTGTGACCAAATCGAGATGGACGAACACCGCCAGTATAGTAAACAGTGGGCCAATTCCAGGTATTGGTCGCTGTATCCAAAAAGTAAAAATCATTAAACTAGCAGGAATAAAAATAATGTATCACATTCGTTATATGAATATTTTCAAGCTGCCCATTATCACAAATTATTTTCTTTACTTACGTAGCTGTAATTTCCAGACGCCTGTTGACTTTGTGTATTCCGTCCTCCATAGTACCATGCTTGCTTTGTTGTTGCATTAAGTGAAGCTGTCATTTCGGCACGGACCTCGGGAGCCTGCCCTCGGCTGTTGACTAGATGAATTAAAGGTAAAATTAAGTCGGGGAGTCACTTATATGATAAAGAACATTATCAAGTCAATCTAAATACTTACTGTCTGACCAGCTATTGGTGTTCCTGTCGATTTCCATCCCATTTCCCATAGTCTGAGACCCGCCATCCCCGGCTTGGACTATTATATTATCGCCAGGAGCCTTGAATGCCACACCGTACATATAGGGGTCGCTTCCTTGTTGAAGATCTCCCCAGGGAAGACATTGTGTTGTATCCAAACCTTCCGCTAAGTCTAATGTCCATAATCTACCATCAGTCTATTTTCATTCATATTGATAAAAGTAAGTAAATGTTCAGTTTATTGGTGTATACAGCAAAAAAGGGACAGCAGCGACTCACCGGATTCCCACCAGTCAAATACAAGGTAGATTCAATTTGAATAATATTGAAATCTGAATAGCTTTGAGGACCATTGTTGTCGCAGATAATTTGTGCATATGTTTTTGGTGCAGAGTAAAAAAGTGAAACAATTAGAAAACTGAATATTGTCTGATATAACAAAATCATGGTATAAAGGTGGAGGAGGGCGAATATACAGAAAAAAAAGAAAGAAAAAAAAAAGGGCTAGCTGAATATTTTAAATTCAGCAACGAAGCGAGATAGTGTCGAACAGAACCAGTCAATGCTTGGGTGGGTCTAAAAATAGAACGTTTTTTTTTGTTCGAGACTCATTCGAGGAATTTCTCTGTAATGTTTTTTCTATAACTTGGTTGTAAGACTGAATGACTAAATATATTAATGTTGGTAGTTTCCATCTTTTGCCACTGTGAGAGATTTCATTGTACAGCTATGGTGTGAAATCAGTAAATTGGGAGGTTATTTTTTTGTATGGCATAAATTAGCATGGCATTGGTCGATCCTTTATTTCATTGTCAAGCGGGGCAAATATTTCAATTCCCGCGTTTGATTTAGATGTCAAACTTTTTTTTTCTTCTTTTTTCTTTTTTTCTTTCTTTTCCTTTCAAATCTTCTTGTATTTTATTTTATTTTGATATATCAATTCATGAGATTTATTCTTGTCTTCTTGTTTGGTTTACACCTGATCACTCTTGTTCAGTCGCAATACGATGGCGGAGGAGCTTCTGACACCGGTGGTGGCGGTGTTAGCAGTGTACAACCCTCTAATCCTGCTACTTCGGCTGCACCAACACAGACATCAGATGGTGGAAACAATTCTCAATCCAATGGTCCTACGGCAACTTCTGAAACTGCAGGTCAGATAACACAAGCTTCCCCTACGACTGACTATACCTCCCCAACGACAGCTCCAACAAATACGCAAGCACAATCTAATAGTGATGTAAGTCATACTCACACGGACAATTCGGTTAGTCAAACGGTAAATCCGACCACTACAGGAAGTGATGCCACCAATACTTCTGATTCTGGATCTGGATCCAACAATTCCAATAATGATAATGTCGGTGCAATTGCAGGTGGCGTTGTTGGAGGTGTCGGTAAGTTTAGTCCATGTGAGTGAGGGAATTCAAATTATTTATTCTATTTTTTTTTATCTAGTTGGACTGGCTCTTATTGGTGGCCTTTTGGCATGGTTGAATCGCCGTGGAGGATGTACAAGCAGAACAAAACGCCGACGTCACGATACTATTGATGATTTTGCATTGAATACGGACGATAGCGGTAACCACAATGCAGTTGGAGCTGATGGTACTACAAATAGTGCCTCTTCTTTCCAACGTCGAATGGCACCCATGGCGCAAAATAGCTACTTGAATCTAGGCAACAGTAACGACGAGTATTCAGAAACATCGACCGCTGTCCCGCTTTCTGGCTATCCAAAGGCAGCTATTCATGATTCTTATAATCCGCAACCATCTGATTCTTATTATGTATATCCAAATAATCAACACTTGGACCCATGGAAGCACTATGGTGACTCGTCGGTTTCTCCACAAACACCAAATACTTATGATCGTCGAGTCAAACCTGACACTGTAGATTACAAACCCCACCAAATTTAAATTATTAGTTTTATTGTTTTATTTGTACTATTATCATCTTTTGTTCTCATTTATATCATTGTTTTAAATAAAGATACACGTTTTGCTTTTTTATTTGAACTTGCTGCTATGTTTTGAAATTGATCTTTATGTATTCGTAAACATCTATCATTCGACTGACCATTCTTTTTTATTCACTCATTTAACAAAATCATTATGCCTGTGTAGCTTTCAATCCATGTCACCCTTACTTTACATTACAACAAAAAAACAAAAAACATTACAGCATATGTCATTCACTTCCCAATTTCATCAAACCCCACATCACCATATACACCCACCATCATATATTGCATTTGGCATATTTGTAAAAGAATAAGTTTTCCTAAGTATCAATCACTACATAATTTATTCACCAACATCATTTTATTCTAATCTGATATAAGCTAATAAACAGTATACCTAATCTAAGCTAACGTCCTTCAGCAATAATACAATAGGCACATGATCACTTGCACCCCATAAATCATGTCTGATAGTACTGTTGACCATTTTCGGGATCAAATCGGGCGTCACGCAGAAGTAATCCAATCGCCAACCAATCAGTTTTTCACGACACCTAAACCGATAACCAAAGAATGAGAATTGACCTTTGGTGGTAGGATGTAAATGGCGCCAAGAATCCACAAGCCCGGGAATTTCTGGATCTTTTTCATAAGGTGAGAGGATCTTTGTAAAATCTGTGCGTTCCTCAATTGTATATCCTGCTGATCGTTCGTTAGTTTGAGGTTTGGCCAAATCGTCAGATGTGTGTGCAACATTCAAATCACTATATAAAATAAAATATATAAAATATATAAAATAAGCCTATTTTTTTGTATTCCAGTATGTGAATGTGTATTATTTACCCAGCCCAAATAACAGATTCCCCTTTAATTTGTAATGCCCTGATATGAGATTCCATAGCTTCATCAAATTTTTGCTTGTTGGAAAGGCGAACCAATTTATCCCCAGCATTTGGTGAGTAGCAACAAATCAATGTAAAGGATGCAAATGTCAAAGTGATCACACGGCCCCGAGACATGGATTCATAACCAGGAAGACCATAGCTGACCTGACTAGGTTTGTATTTGGAAAACACAGCGACACCGCCTGTCACCAGAAAAAAAAAAAAAAAAAAAAGAAGAAGGATAAAGTCAGTGCCGTAGCAATAATTGTAAAGTACCATTTCACCTTACCATAACCTTTCTTTTCTTCAAAAGCCCAATATCTGTACTTGTATATTTTGTCGTCCACTGCAGTAGACAGAGGAGCGTTCACTTTTGTTTCTTGGACACATAGAATATCGGCACCTTCGGCTTGCACATAAGAATGAAATCCTTTTTTGATACAGGCATTCAAGCTGGCGACATTATAGGAGGCAATAGTGATACACCCGTCAACTTGTTTGTCTTGATCATTGATCACCACTGGATCCGGGAATGTCATGTTGTTTGGCATGGAAGGATCAATGGGAACAAAGGCAGTAGACTTTTTTGATTTCTTTTCAGGGAGAGTCGCCTTTTCGGTATTTGGGCTAGTAGGAGCGGTTTTGCGTTTTGGTGGCATTGGTAATAAAAACAGGTACGCTGGTGAGGAAACAGACAAAGAGAGGCACAAAAAAGAAAAAAAGAAACTTTTTTGCCTTGAAATTTTAAACTGCGCAAGGAGGGGACTATTATGATAGCTGGGGGGATACTCCTCCGCTTCCAAAAAAAAAAAAAAAACTACTGCGTATCAGGAGGGGGGGGATGGGGTTTCATATAGTGCGGATTTCGGCCGGATGGGATTATATGATTCTGTCATTTCGCATGTTAATGTGTAGTCCCCTGGAGTTCGGTTGATTTCCATTTGGGCTTTTATTTTTATTTTATTATACCGTATACAACAAAATAAAAATAAATAGAAAACTGGATATATGCGACATGTCCAGTCCAGTGGAGGTATAGCTCTGGGAATGGTAGAATGGAAATAGAATCGCGCCTCATATTAAGAGACCTGGAACTATTAATCAGTCGCTATGGTTCCAGGAGAAGTAATCACAGTGAGGGAACTAGAAAATAGGCGTTCGGGAGGACACCTACAAAAGAACTGCAATAGCGATGAAGCTTATTGCCTGATGGGACAGAGTATGGTTACTAAAATTGCATACTTCATTTGGTAGGACACTCATAAAATAACTAAAATAGCGATAATGTTCAATTTATAACCAGTTCATGCTATGGTTAATAAAAATACATATTTTATTTGAAGCATATTGGTAAGTACTAAACTAAGGCAAGATCCATTGTAATAACGGATCTAATGAAGTTAGCATGAGCCAGACTATTTGCAGATCTGAAAACTGGTTTGCGCTAATCTAATGGAAGGACCGCAAAAAAAAAAAAAGTACAGTTGATGTGTTTTACAGGTATAATATAGGCCATGAGAAATATTCAAAGGCGTATTTTTTTTTTTATTAATAAGCAAAACAATGGTCAACATTGATCTAAAGGTATCGTGGTAATAAAAGGCAATCTATTGTACAAGACATGAAAGACACTAATGGGACATTTTTCATTGATATAGTTAAAAAGAGATATGTTTTATTCAGATGTAGACACAAACTATGGGCAAACTAACACTAGATTAAGTTAATGGTCGTTCCAAGAAGCCAACTAACGGTGGTCTCAAATCGTAGATCCAAAATGAAAGGATTTCCCCCAGGCATCTTGTAATCCATGAGCTTAAAACCTTTCTAAACTAGACCTCACACTAATCTAAGTCCAACATAACCTCAAAGAAGTTGAATGGTGAAGAAAAATTAAAATAAAAAAAAAAGGAAAGAGAGCGAAAAAAAAGCGGAGTAAATAAATATTCAGGGGGGGGTGACTTGAACGATTTTATGTGGTTGGTCTGCGATTTCTGTTGTTCATTACAAAAAAAAAAGAAAAAGATGCCCTCCACTTTTCATTTTCACAACAGTAGACACCATGCAAAATCGTCAACATGGTGATTTTTTTTTCCTGCTATTTAACATTGGCGTCATGGTGACTCTTGCTTTTTATAGCAATTATGCCGTTCTCTCTTTTTATAGCACTCCTCGGCATGCTGCAGCTATAGTAGGAGGCTTCTCTTTCCCTGATACTTTTTTTTAGTCAAGACGAAGCAACCTGATCTCGCTTACTATACCCCTTTATTATCATCTACTTTATAGTAGCTGCTACGCTGAACGCTTAGTAGCTGAATTTTAAAAGTGCACTGATGAAAACTTCAATTGTGAAAATTCACCACAACAGAAATTTTTTTTTTAAAAAAAAGAGTATTAAAGAAAGTATCTTTATATTATTACTTTATTTTATCACTAATTCATTATCAAGGTGTCTTTGAACTACCCAAAGCTTGTTGCCTTTCTTTTATTCCAATATTTAGACTACTTTTATCAGAAACCTTTGACAGCTGAGTCTACATTATATTTTATTTTTCCCTTTTGAATTGATCTAAACCTTTTGTTTACTTTATCAAGCTTTCTACTTTCACTTTTGAAAATAATACATCACAACTCGGACCTTCAAGTCTAATCCTATTTTAATTTCCAAGCCTTCTGTCGAGGATCGGCCTGAGGCCGCTCCCAACAACAGTAAACCTGCAGCCGCCTTTGCAATTTTAGTGAAATACCACTTTTGCCTCTGACCAACCTTATTTTTTTTTTAGTATAAATAGCCCACCTTTTTTTATTATCCTTTTTCTTTTCTCTTTAGTTTTTTTTCAGTTTTCTCAATTTATCAAATAAAACTTAGTACAAAGGTTATTACACCATCAAATTATCTACCGTTTCTATTGGATCATAGAAACCTCCTTTCATTTTTGACTAAAAGTCCTTTTATTTTTTTACTGTGTGTTATACACTATATTTTTATTGAACCAACAAAGGTCAATACTTTTCTTTTTTATTTTATTTTACTCTTCCAAGTTATTTTTTATAAACTTTCTCTACTGTACAGTTGGACTTTACCTACAAAAGTTCTGGTGCTCACAACTATCAATTCTATTTTTGTCCGAATCAGGAACCAGATATTTCAAATCCCGCCTAAGGAACAAATTTATTTTCAAGCTCTAAACAACCAAAAGCTATACTAAAGGATAACTCAAGACATCCCATTCAACCCAAAAAAATATAAAAACCTACAAAAGCACTACTCTGTTACAAGCTTCACACCCAATTTAGCCATAACACCAAGCTACAAACGGTTGAACTTCATTCTAAAAAGTACTGGTACTCACACTTGTCATGGAAACGAACAACGACAATTTCCTTGCTGCCGCCTTTGGCGTAACTGATGCTCTTGGTTGGGCAATGGAGGAATAAAGGTGTATAATTATTTTCTTTTTTTCTTTTATTATCTTATTTTTATTGGTTCTTTCATATATATTATCTTCTCATCAAATTACTACCTCTGTCACGTACATAACACCTATCATGCACATAACACTTGTCATGCACATAACACTTGTCATGCACATAACACTTGTCAGGTACATGACACCCACTCGCCGCCACTTTATTTTTTAGTATAAATACCCCACCTTTCCCCCGCCAATTCTCTTTTTCTTTAGTTATTTATTATCATATATTTATCTCAACCTTTTTTATATAAAATTCAGTACAAAGGTTTTTAACCACCAAATCACTGTCTTATTTTTATTTTGTTTCTATCGTCTATATAGAAACTTTCTCTTATTTTTTGTGACTACAAGTCCTCTTTTTATTTTATTTTTACTGTGTGTTATACACTTATTTTTATTGAACCAACAAAGGTCAATACTTTTCTCTTTATTTTATTTTACTCTTTCAAGTTTATTTTTTATAAACTTTCTCTACAGTTGGACTTTATCTACAAAAGTTCTGGTGCTCACTACTATCAATTCTATTTTTGTCCAATTCAGGAACAAGATATTTCAAATTCCGCCGAAGGAACAAATTTATTTTCAAAGCTCTAAACGATCAAAGCTACACCAAAGGATCACTCAAGACATCCTATTCAACTCAGAAAAACATAAAAAACCTACAAAAACACAATCCAGTTGGACTAAAATCACAAATTTAGCCGCAACATATTTGGTGCTCACTACAGGGGTGATCTACTCAAAAATTTCCAAAGAAACATCACTCAAAACTTTTAATAACCTCAAACTCAAGTAAACTCTGCCAAGATTTCAAGACGCAACGTCCACACTTACAAACCCTACCTCCGAAATATTTATCAAAACTTTCAAAAATACAAATTGGAAACCAAAAACAAGATGAACGAACAAACTGTGTTGGCCAACGGACCTATCTACCAACCGAAAATGAAGCTAATGCCCTTTTCTGGATTCGAAGGAGAAGACTTCAGAAATTTTAAACAAACACTGGATAACTACTTTGCACTCTCAAACATCAATGATGAAGATCGCAAGCTGATTATACTCAAGACACAATTGTACCACGCTGCTAGGACTTTTGTAAACAAATTGCTAAAAAAAACAAAAGACCCACTTTCATACTCCGAAGTCATGAAAAAATTAATGGACCAATATATCACCCCTGAACTCATACAAACATATGAGTATGCCTTCAACAACATGGTACAAGGTATTGACGAACATCCAAGAACATTTTACGCAAGACTGTTTGAAGCTGCTGAACTTGCCGAAATTGATTCCGAATCAATGATCCAAAGCCGATTCCGTGCAGGAGTACATCCTATCATACAACAACACTGCATATCACTTGGCTGTAAAGACATTGACGCATGGCTCAAAGCCGCCGAAGGTTATTGGACTGCACATAACCCTCAACAGGTTACAATGGCTGACAATCCCTTCCACCCACGACGTATTGCTCATCCCGCAGATACCATTCAAATGTCTCCCTATCAAACCGCTACAAACTCACCCAGTTTGAACGCTATCACTTCAACAAACCCACTGGACATGAAAGATATACAAAAATCCATCAGAAGTATCATCAAAGAAGAATTCAATAACTTCTCAAAAAATCAAAATGGGACATACAACCAACCACACAACCCTCGATACAATAACCCACGTCATCAAACCCGACAATACAATGCCCCACATTATAATCAAAACTCGTATCATCACAATAATGGTCAACGCAATTACAATAACCAAAATCAAGACCCCGTCTTTGATCCTAACTACGGTGACTACGATGGTTATCATCCATCACCCCCCATGAATCAAAACCGCCGTCCCAATTACAATAACCGACGCTCATACAACAATCAACAGTATCAACACAATCCACAATACCAACAACATCAAACACAACAACCCACTCAACAAAATCATCAGTCAAAAAACTAGCACGGGCAACTGCAGTTGATGGTCAGTTGGAAAACCCGCCTAACAAATCCACACATAACCAACCACATAAAGATAACAAAAAACAATACTCAACAACAAACCCATAACCTAACCACCATGGATATTCGAAACAAGTATAAAGATAAAAATAAACATACTAACCTTTTATTAGAAGAAGAAGAAGATGATGAAGAAGATATAGATTTCTACGTTGCTACCAGAAAAGACAGATCACCTGATGTCCTACATGATCCAAAATCAGCAAAGAAAAGAAGAACCAATGGATTGGAAGACACACCATCCTCATCAACACAACCACCACAACAAAATATTCCTACACAAGAAACGGTTGAAAAGAAACAAAGATCAGTACCTACACATCCCGCTATTAAATATAGTATCGCTGACGATGTCCTTACCCGTAAAGCCGATATTGAAGTTGGAGATCTACTCGAAGCATCACCATACCTAAAGAAACAGCTACGTGATGTCTGTCGACCCAAAAGAAGAAAGCCGCCTATAACATTGAACGCCATGGAAGAAGGAGAAGTTGTGACAACTGCCGCATATGCTGAAGTATATATTGGGGACAGAAAAATCAAAGCCTTGATAGATTGTGGTGCCGCCAAATCATGTATGTCAAGAACCATGTTGAAGATGCTGGGAATGGAAATCGATACCCCATCTACCAATGTATTCACCCTTGGTAATGGAACCAGACAACCTACCCTTGGAATAGTCCTTGATGTCCCTATCAAAATAACCGAAGGCATTAGTATACCCACTAACATGGAAGTACTGCCACAATGCCCATCTCACCTAATCCTAGGAATCGATTGGTTGAATCATGCACAAGCCATTATCAACATCAAAATGGGAACACTAACTGTAACCTATAAACACAAGAAGATGATTATTCCTATCACATACATCAAAGCATCATCAAAGCCGGTTACCTTGAAAGCATCCCACGTTATCTATGAAGAAGAGAATCCACCACCAAGTCAACCAATCCCTGTCAAACCAACACCAATAGTGGACGATCAAGATACAAGTGATGAAGATGAAATCACCGATGAAGAAACAGAAGAAGAAGAATGGGAACACGACGACAAAGACGATGAAGATCAAGAATTGTGTCAAATCACACCTGCTGAAGACCAAGACTACGCTTTCCGAATAAACCATGTATCGGACACCGAAGTAACCATCAGTACCAAAGAAAATGGATTCACCCTTCCACCATACACCATGTGCACCGTTAACTTGAGTACAACCAATGAGAATGCTCTACCAACCATTATCCACATGCAACCAGATGTTACCTACGAAAAATATTTGCAAGACGATCAGTTCATAGATATCAACATAACGGATAACGACAAAAGCTACCCACCAAACACTATTATTGCGCATCGAATGACAAAGTTTGAAATAGAAGAAGACGACGAACAATCCACAGGATATGAATTAGCACAGATGGAGATAAAAGACGACGACACTATACAACCATCACAAGAATTGGACCCTACAAAGGAAGAAAAACTACAGCTAGGAGATGTACCGCCTGATATACGCAAGTCCTTTATACATCTACTTACAGAATTCCAAGATGTATTTGACTGGCACAATGACAGAATGGGCAAGACCACACTACTGGAACATGAAATTATCCTGAAAGAAAATGCACCACCTATCCGACATAGACCATACCGAATGGCACCCGTGGAGCAAGAATACTTGAAGCAAGAGCTCGACCGATTATGTGACCTGGGAATCATCAAACCAGCAAGCACACCGTATACCGCACCTATAATATTAGTCAAGAAGAAGAATGGTGATTACCGAATGGTTGTTGACTATCGCAAACTAAACGCTTTAACCAAAGTTGACGCTTACCCTTTGCCAAAAATTGACGACTTGATTGATGAATTAGGCAGTTCAAGAATATTCACAGCACTAGACCTACGTTCTGGTTTCCACCAAGTACCATTGAAAGAAGAAACCAAAGAATTAACTGGATTCGTAACAAAGTTTGGAACCTACCAATACGAAATGCTGCCTATGGGGTTAGTAAATAGTCCTGCTACCTTTCAACGCCTAATAGACCTATGCTTTGGTCCTTTACTAAACAAGTGCCTTGTTGCTTACATTGACGACCTAAACATCCATTCCAAAACCTATATACAACACATACGGGATCTACGACAAGTATTCATGTGTGCACGACAAGGAGGATTATTATTCAACATCGACAAGTGCGTATTCTTCAAAGACGAACTGAAATTTTTGGGCTACGTGATAACAAAAAATGGAATAAAGACGGATGAAGAAAAAATAAAAAAAATTCAGGAATTCCCACCGCCTAAAACCCTTAAACAAATCAGGGGCTTTATTGGATTGGCCTCTTACTATCGGAGATTCATAAAAAACTTTGCTGCCATTGCAAGACCGTTACATGAACAAACCAAGACGACAAAAAATATTACCTGGAACCAAAAAGCAACCGATGCCTTTAACCTTTTGAAACAAAAATTAACACAAGCACCTATACTTCGACGTGCTGATTTTTCGAAACCCTTTATTATTGTGTGCGACGCCTCTCAAAAAGGAATTGGTACCATCTTATCGCAGCTAGACGACGATGGCAAAGAACACCCTGTGATTTATGCAAGTCGCGGATTAAAAAACAGTGAACAAAACTACGGTGCTACTAAATTGGAATGTCTCGCCCTAGTATGGAGCCTACAACTATTCAGACCTTATTTACTTGGCAAAAAATTCACTGTCATATCAGACCACTCACCTTTACGATGGTTGGTACAATCACCCAAAGTATCTGGCATTGTAGCAAGATGGATCCAATACTTGGCTGAATATGACTTTGAAATTAAGTATCGAAATGGACGAAAACAGGAAGCCGCTGATTTCCTATCACGTCTGGGATACTGATCGATCCTCAATTTAACCACCTAAAAAAAAAAAAAAAAAAAAAAAAAAAAAAAAAAAAAAAAAAAAAAAAAAAAAAAACCATGCGACCAAAAAAGGGACGACGTCGTAAAAAGCTATCCTCTAAATTAACTCACATTATCTTACTTTTATCTGATACACACAACACAACTGATACTCTGTCAAACTCTATATTTATATTTGGTGCTCACTCTATTCTCACGCATTTGGCACTTAACGAATTCTACAATCACATATCTGGTGGCTCAACAATTAACAACGATGGAAGAACGAAAAATTAATCAACTCAAATATTATCTTGGACGATTGAAATTCCCCGATGATGCGACGGAACGAGAAAAGCGATATCTATCTCGACACTCTTCGAAATTCATAGTCGAACACAAAATACTCTACTTCTACAATATTGAACAGCAAACAAAAGAAAAGTCCTGAACCAAACCCAGGCACAAGATGCCCTACTGATGCACCATGCACACCCAATGGGAGGACACATGGGCTTCAGAAACACCTTATACAAAATATCACAACTTTACTACTGGGATACCATGGCAAAAGACATACAAGAATACCTCAAACGATGCCCTAGATGTCAAACCAGTGGACCCAAACAATTGAAAGAATTATTACACCCAATACCAGTAGGATCAAAACCTTTTGAAAAATGGGCCCTGGATGTCAAACACGTACCCACTTCAAAAACTGGTGCCCGATATATAATTGCTGGAATTGAATACTTAACAAAATGGATCGAAGCCCGACCACTCAAATTCCAAACATCCGCAGAAGTTGCAAGTTTTATTTACGAAGAAATTATCACCCGACATGGATGCCCTCACCTCATTATCACTGATAATGGCAAACCCTTCATCAGTACACTAATTGGACAGCTATGTTCTCAATATACGATCTATCACAAGACAATCACAGTTGGAAATTCACAAGCCAATGGACTCATTGAAAGATTAAATGGAACAATGGGCGAAATCATCAAGAAGAATGCAGCTGAAGATAAAACATCTTGGGATCAATATTTACCTGCCGCTTTATTCGCGTATCGAACCATAAAACAAAGTACGACGCAACATTCTCCCTTTTATCTTACATACGGATATCATCCAAAAACACCATATGATCAGGTACACGTCGCCTTCGATCCTACTTCATACAAATATCAATATCAACTGGATCAGAGAACTCGAACGGAAATTCACGCGTTAAATGTGATCAGGAAAAATGCCCGCGACTTCATTCAAAAATCTCAAGTTAATCAGAAGAAGGCCGTAGACAAGAAAATCAACAATGAACAACGACAATGGAAACCGCCTTTTAAACTTGGAGACCTTGTTACACTTTTTGTTGGAATAAAATCAAATTCTTGGACTGGAAAAATATCTGATAATTGGGAAGGTATATACATAATACATCAAACGCTCGGAAAAGGAACCTACCTTATCAAATCCTATCATAATGAATCAAACCGCATGAAAAGAATACATGGTAATCGACTCAAATTATATTCTTTACCTGATGTGTTTTGGAAAACACAAGACAAGCGCTTTGCATCTGACCTATATTAATGATATCTACATTGGTGCATTAAAAAAAAAAAAAAAAAAAAAAAAAAAAAAAAAAAAAAAAACTATATATACCACAACAAATTCGATATCAAGTATACAATTGGAATATAACTCTACACAACAATAACTAAAATGAATCCTACTTACCCTACTCCTCCCGTTACCCCTGCCAACCTCATTAATTCTGAACCATGGTCCGATGATTGGTTAATGGAAGACTTGATAGACTTAACATCGGAAGAAAGTGATCCCTCTCCTGAACAAGTCACCATGACGTCAACCTGGCCTATAACCACCTTGGAAACACTGGCGCATAGCTATAGCATGGTGAACACAAGTCTAAAGGACTACTACGAGGCATGGTACCAAGAACGCAGAGCCCATATGCACAAGACTGATATATTGACGCAACAGGTGGTGCCATATATTATACAATTAGCTCATACTATGTATAACCCCCAACCAAACAATTACCAAGGATTGTTACGCCAGCTTACCAGAACCACCTTACAAGAGCACGGGTTAGTTGATGCCTTTCGGGCAGTCTGGGGACATGTCATCGAAATGGACGATTGGATACAACAAGACGCTGGAGGTCCAGCTTTCCCCTGGCCCGAGGATGTCATGGAAACGAACAACGACAATTTCCTTGCTGCCGCCTTTGGCGTAACTGATGCTCTTGGTTGGGCAATGGAGGAATAAAGGTGTATAATTATTTTCTTTTTTTCTTTTATTATCTTATTTTTATTGGTTCTTTCATATATATTATCTTCTCATCAAATTACTACCTCTGTCACGTACATAACACCTATCATGCACATAACACTTGTCATGCACATAACACTTGTCATGCACATAACACTTGTCAGGTACATGACACCCACTCGCCGCCACTTTATTTTTTAGTATAAATACCCCACCTTTCCCCCGCCAATTCTCTTTTTCTTTAGTTATTTATTATCATATATTTATCTCAACCTTTTTTATATAAAATTCAGTACAAAGGTTTTTAACCACCAAATCACTGTCTTATTTTTATTTTGTTTCTATCGTCTATATAGAAACTTTCTCTTATTTTTTGTGACTACAAGTCCTCTTTTTATTTTATTTTTACTGTGTGTTATACACTTATTTTTATTGAACCAACAAAGGTCAATACTTTTCTCTTTATTTTATTTTACTCTTTCAAGTTTATTTTTTATAAACTTTCTCTACAGTTGGACTTTATCTACAAAAGTTCTGGTGCTCACTACTATCAATTCTATTTTTGTCCAATTCAGGAACAAGATATTTCAAATTCCGCCGAAGGAACAAATTTATTTTCAAAGCTCTAAACGATCAAAGCTACACCAAAGGATCACTCAAGACATCCTATTCAACTCAGAAAAACATAAAAAACCTACAAAAACACAATCCAGTTGGACTAAAATCACAAATTTAGCCGCAACACACTATTGTCAGAGATGACTTTAATCTGGAGCGGTTATTTAATTTAGATGAATTGCTCAACTGGGCCCAAAATTAGGGATTGCTTTGTGACTCTGCTGGGTCGTTTATTTTTGTTTTTTGACCCCTTCTTTTTCTCCGTTGTTTTTTGCAACTTTTTTTATTCTTTTTTTCATCTTTTTTTTAGCTTTTTTTTTAGCTTCTTTTTTATCCTTTTTTTAACGTTTTTTTATCATTTTTTTAACTTCTTTTTCGTCCTTTTTTTATCGTTTTTTAGTTCTTTTTTTATTGTTTTTTAACTGGGAATTCATTCCCAGTTGTTTAAAGAAAAGGTATAAATAGGAAGAAATTCCTATTTGTATTCTTCTTCTTCAGTTAATTTTTATTTATAAATTCTCTCAATAAAAGGTTTTTTTTAAAACCAATCTCAAGTCTTAGTACTTTTATTTTGTTTGGCAGTGCTATATATCTTCATATATACACTATTGATTTACTATATTGAACCCTACTGGTCAATATCTTTTATTTTTTTCAAGTTTATTTCTTATAAACTTCTTTCAAGTTGGACTTTATCTATAAAAGTTCTGGTGCTCACTACTTACTACCAATAACATATCTGGTACTTTTTACTTATATCAAATAAAACATTTGGTGCTCTCTATTTTTCAAGACTACAAGTCAAGTAAACAAAAAAGTACATTTCAAATTCCGATTCAGGGGAAAACATTTTTTGACCCTCACTACCAAATCCATTCAAGCAACAACTAGCAAACACTTATACACTACCCATTTGGTGTAAAATATAACTGAAATTCAACAAAAAGGTTAACTTTTCTTCGTTGCGGTTCATATAAACTAAACAAACCACATATATTTGGTACACACTTTTATTTTATTAACTCAAAAATAGCCGTAACATATTTGGTGCTCACTACAGGGGATATCAAAAAAAAAAATTTTAAACAAATAAACTGAAAATCATCAAGAACAATTCAAACATGGATCAAGAACACACTGTGTTGGCAAGCTCACCCGAGCAAAATCTTAAAGGACTCAAGCCCCGTGTAATCACCTTTTCCGCTAAGGAAGGTGAAGACTTCCGACAATTCAAAAAACTATTGGATAACTACTTTGCGTTGACAAATATTGGCTCTGATGACCGCAAGGTTATTATACTTAATTCTCTTTTATATGGAGAAGCTGAAGCTTTCATGGAAGACTGGTATGACTCACTTAAGGAACCAATTTCATACCATAAAGCAATGGAAACATTAAAAAAACAATATATTACAAGTGAACTGATTCAACAATATAACTTCGCTTATAATGACACAGTTCAAGAAACAGATGAAAGACCCCAAACCTATTACACTCGATTGAGAACAGCCGCAAAATTAGCTGAAAGTACCGATGAAGCAGTATTACTGAATAGATTCAGAACAGGTTTGCTTGCTCCCATTAGAGCACATTGTTTAGCCTTTGGAGCTACCACTTTAGTTGAATGGAAAAAACATTCCGAAGATTGGTGGAAGGCCTATCGATCAGAAAATCAAAATCAAGTTGGAGTAAAAAGCAATTTCAAAAAAATGAAGACTTTTGATTTTGCAAGGAGTGTACCTATGGTACACCCTACCAATTTAAACGTTATGGAATCTGCAGGAGTTGATGAGGAAGAAGGATTCATGGAAAAACTTGCATCTCTGGTAGCTGAAAAAATGAAGACCGGAAGCAATATCATGAGCGAAAAATCAAAAGCAGAAAAACCACAAGAGATAGTAAATTTAAAAGAAACCATCCGTGAAGTTTTACGAGAAGAAAGAAATCATGAACAAAATTATCAACAAAATCGATATCAAGGAAACCGGTATAATAGATATCAAGGACAACCAAATAGAAACCACCAATTTGGAAATCAAAGACAGAATGATTATCGACCCCGTGAAAATGGATATCATCAAAGGAACAATGAAACCTATCCCCAAGCTCCTCAAGGAGAACAACAAAACCATCAACCTTCAAAAAACTTCAACAGCCAATTGTAAATGATGGTCAATTGGCTTCTCAACATCAAAAATCCATCAACGTACAAAATCACAATATAAATGTACATCCAACAAAAAACAATCTGAAATCACAAGATGATTTGAATATTTTATTAATGGAAGATGAAGAAGAATATCCAAAGCGAATGAAACAAGATTTTTATGTAGCTGCGGCAAATCGATCAAACAAACCACCGGAAGTCAAATCAGCAAACGTCCCAGATAGAAAAACCATTGCAAAGCCTGCAGAAAAAAAAAGGGGAAATAAAAACATTATACAACATCAGGATCAAATAATTCAAGAAATCAAAAAAAATATTCCACAACAAATGGAAATAGAAATGGATCCAGAAATCGGGGAATCAATTTTACAAGTCACCCCTGAAAACCAAGACACTCCTAAAAACCATGATAAAAAACCTGGAAAAAATCGAAGAAAGTACTCACCACCACAAATTGAATACGATATTGTGAGAGATGTATTTCAACAAAAAGCAAGTATAGAAATCGGCGATTTGTTAAAAATAGCCCCTCCACTCAGGTATAAATTGATAAATGCATGCAGGAAACAGAGACACAAGCGAATTCTTTTGGAAGATGTTGAAAACGATGTCATAATGAATACCATGGAAGAAAACGATGTAATCACTACGGCTGTTTATGCTGAATTTCAAATTGGAGACAAAAAAATAAAGGGATTAGTTGACTGCGGAGCTTCCAGGTCATGCATGTCAAGAAGCATGATGAAAGCTTTGGATCTAGAAATAGATGCACCTTCAAACAGTGTATTTACACTTGGGAATGGAAACAAACAACCCACTCTTGGGATGATACAAGACGTACCTGTAAATGTAGGAAATGAAATCATCATACCATCAAATATAGAAGTAATTCCAAGGTGTCCCGCACATTTTATCTTGGGAAATAATTGGTTGAGCCATGCGCAAGCAATTATCGACTTCAAAACAGGGTATTTAAAATTAACTTACAAGCGGAACAGACATAAAATACCTATAACTTTTGTCAAACCAACAGACAAAAAGGTTATACCAATAAAAACAAGTCATGTACAATACAGGCAAAATGAAGAGGAAGCTAGCTGGTCTCAAGATGAATCCGAGGATAGTTTAACAGATGAAGAAACTGAACCAGAAGAATGGGAGCATGATGAAAAATCTGAATCAGAATCTGAATCAGAAACAGATGAAGACCTTTATATAATGGATTGTCAAGATCAAAATATAATGGTAACAGAAAATAGAATAGAAAATACACTAACAATTTCCACACAGGATCCTGGTTTAACTATACCACCTTATGCAGCATGTTGCATTACTTTAAATCCCGACAATCATGAGGCATCATATACATATCAACCATTAGTAGACTTAATAGCCAGCCCCAGTAAAGAAAATACAATAAAAATCATCAATCAAACGGAAGACGACATGATGATACCTCCTGAACAGACAATTGGAGAATTTCGTAGTCAAGTCTTAACCACTGGAAATCAAGACATAGTGGAGTATTTTGCCTACGAACTAAAAAATTGGAACTCTGAAGAACCATTCCAATCTATTTTTGAAAATGACGATGGGGAACAAATAAAATTGGATCCAAATATAGAAGGAAAACTACAAATGGGCGACATAACCACGGAACAAAAAAGAAAATTTTACAAATTGATTCAACATTACCAAGATATATTTGATTGGAATAATGATAAAATGGGATTAACAAAATTGACGGAGCATGAAATTGTGCTGGAAAAGGAAGTCACCCCTATACGGCATAGGCCATATCGCATAAGTCCAGAAGAATCAGAACATTTAAAAAATGAATTGGACAAGTTATGTAAATTGGGAATTATAAAACCATCAAATACGCCATACACTTCACCTATCATTTTGGTTAAAAAGAAAAACGGTGAATATCGGATGGTCGTTGATTATCGAAAATTAAATCTACAAACCAGGGATGATCCTTATCCACTACCAAGAATAGACGATTTAATAGATGAGCTAGGCGATTCACAAATTTTCTCAGCCTTAGATTTAAGATCAGGATTTCACCAAGTCCCACTAAAAGAAAATAGCAAGCACTTAACAGGTTTTACGACAAAATTCGGAGTTTACGAATATATTACCTTACCCATGGGATTGAAGGGATCGCCAGCCTGTTTCCAAAGATTAATAGACTTATGTTACCAAAGTTTATTACATAAGTGTCTCGTCGCATTCATAGATGACTTAAATGTGCATTCAAAAAATAACGATCAGCACCTATTGGATTTGGAACAACTATTTCGATTCACCAGAAAGGGAGGATTAGTCTTCAATGTAGAAAAATGTACATTCTTTAGAACAGAAATCAAGTTCTTGGGATACATAATTACCAACGAAGGAATAAAGACCGATAACGAGAAGATCAAGAAAGTGAAGGATTATCCAATACCAACGACAGTCAAGCAAGTTCGAGGATTTATTGGTTTAACTTCATACTACAGACGATTTATAAAAGATTTCGCAAAAATAGCAAGACCATTACACAATCAAACGAAGAATGAAAGAAAAAAATGGGGAATAGAGGAAACTGAATCTTTCGAAACCTTGAAGGAAAAGCTCACCACAGCTCCAATATTGAAAAGACCCAACTTTGAAACGGAATTTTTTGTTCACTGCGATGGAAGTAAATTAGGTTTAGGAGCAATATTAAGCCAGTACGATGAGGAAGGAAAAGAACATCCCATAATATTCTCAAGTAGAGGATTACGACCAGCAGAAAAAAATTATGGAGCAAGTAAATTGGAATGTTTAGCGCTAGTATTTGCCGTACAACAATTTAGACCCTACCTGCTTGGGGAAAAATTTACAGTGATTACGGATCACCAACCCCTGAAATGGATTATTGAGTCTCCAAAGATAACTGGTATTGTGGCAAGATGGGTTCAATATTTAACAGACTATAAATTTGAACTACGGTATAAATCGGGAAAGCTACATCAAGCAGTCGATTTTATGAGTAGACTCGGATACTAATATGCTAGCTTATCAAAAAAAAAAAAATGCAAGCTTAAAAAAAAAAAAAAAAAAAAAAAAAAAAAAAAAAAAAAATGCAAGCTTATCAAAAAAAAAAAAATGCAAGCTTATCAAAAAAAAAAGAGGGTAGGATGGAAATTGACGCAGGAGAACCAAAATAACAACAATACAACAATGGATATACAACAGATCGACAATTTAAAAGAATACCTCACCAATCTAAAGTTACCTCTAAATATCACAAAGAAGGAACGGAACTTCCTACTCCGAAATTCAAACAAATTCATAGTAAAAGAAAATCAACTATATTTTTACAATATACATCAACAAACACTACGACAAGTGTTAAATCCGGATCAAGCGAAGGAAGCAATGTACATGCACCATCAATATCCTTTAGGAGGACATATGGGATATCACAATACATTGTTCAAGATAACAAATACTTACTACTGGCCCTCAATGGCTAAAGATGTGCAGGACTACGTGAAAAAATGTAAACGCTGTCAAACTGCAGGTCCAAAACCCTTTAACGAACTTTTGAATCCCATACCTGTCAAATCAAAACCATTTCACCAATGGGCGATTGATGTAAAGCATGTACCAACATCCAAAAATGGATTTAGATACATTGTAGCAGCAATCGACTATCTTACGAAATGGGTAGAAGCCAAAGCACTAAAATATCAAACCTCAGCAGAAATCGCTTTATTTATTTACGACATAATTACACGATTTGGAACAATGCACATTTTAATAACCGACAATGGGAAACCAATGATCAGTAAATTGATTCACTCAGTTTGTTTTCAATACAATATACACCATAAAACTATTACAGTGGGAAATTCCAAGCAAATGGATTAATCGAACGACTAAATTCAACCTTAGGATCCCTTATAAAAAATTAGATAAGAATGAAAAACCAAATTGGGATGAATATTTGCCAGCAGCACTTTTCGCATATCGAACCATTAAACAAGCATCAACCGGTTATTCACCATTCTATCTCACATATGGGCATGAATGTAGAACGCCCTATGATAACCAAATGCAAGAACCTTTGAGGATAGATAATGCATCCTTTCAACGACAATGGAACATCCGAGCAAATACGGAGGTGAAAACTTTGGAAAGAGTAAGGGAAGATGCAGCGGAAATGATAAAGAAATCACAAGAGAGTCAAAGAAAAGCTGTAGAAAAAAAAGTAATGGCAGTACATAGACAGTGGAAACCACCATTCAAACTAGGAGATATGGTGACCTTATACACAGGTATCAAACCAAACTCATGGTCTGGAAAAATTTCTGATAATTGGGAAGGACTATATATAATACACCAGGTTCACAAAAAAGGAACCTACACTATTAAAGAATATAATACTGATAATGCACAAGTAAAAGTCATGCACGGAAATCGATTGAAGCTTTATCATGTACCTGATGTATTCTACAACAACCAAGCTTTGAAAGCATGGGGATCCCATTTATACTAACAAAAAAAAAAAAAAAAAAAAAAATTTTTATATAAAAAGAAACACATTTTCAACATTTCAAAAAAAATATATATATATACTTATATACACAAAACAATTATTTTTACAATGCAAGCAAACTGGAGTTACAACAATGAAGACTTGGAGCTATATCTGCGGACTATGGCTTGTGAACACTTCAAGAACTACCTCAACCATCAATTTGCAGAGAAGCAGGCTGCGTGGGCAAAAGACAACATTGTAACAACATCCCTGGTACCAACTCTGTTGGATCTCTTGCACCATAAGCTGGACAAACCGGCCTCTATAGAGGAAAGAAGATTATATTTAACCAAAGCTGGTGCCATGGTCAGAAGGCAATTAAAAACTTTAGGTGATCGTAGAAGCATTACGAACATATGGAAGAAGGTGAAATCTAAGGATACATGGCTCAATCTGGGTCAGATTGGAGCGGGGCCGGCGAATGTCAGAGATGACTTTAATCTGGAGCGGTTATTTAATTTAGATGAATTGCTCAACTGGGCCCAAAATTAGGGATTGCTTTGTGACTCTGCTGGGTCGTTTATTTTTGTTTTTTGACCCCTTCTTTTTCTCCGTTGTTTTTTGCAACTTTTTTTATTCTTTTTTTCATCTTTTTTTTAGCTTTTTTTTTAGCTTCTTTTTTATCCTTTTTTTAACGTTTTTTTATCATTTTTTTAACTTCTTTTTCGTCCTTTTTTTATCGTTTTTTAGTTCTTTTTTTATTGTTTTTTAACTGGGAATTCATTCCCAGTTGTTTAAAGAAAAGGTATAAATAGGAAGAAATTCCTATTTGTATTCTTCTTCTTCAGTTAATTTTTATTTATAAATTCTCTCAATAAAAGGTTTTTTTTAAAACCAATCTCAAGTCTTAGTACTTTTATTTTGTTTGGCAGTGCTATATATCTTCATATATACACTATTGATTTACTATATTGAACCCTACTGGTCAATATCTTTTATTTTTTTCAAGTTTATTTCTTATAAACTTCTTTCAAGTTGGACTTTATCTATAAAAGTTCTGGTGCTCACTACTTACTACCAATAACATATCTGGTACTTTTTACTTATATCAAATAAAACATTTGGTGCTCTCTATTTTTCAAGACTACAAGTCAAGTAAACAAAAAAGTACATTTCAAATTCCGATTCAGGGGAAAACATTTTTTGACCCTCACTACCAAATCCATTCAAGCAACAACTAGCAAACACTTATACACTACCCATTTGGTGTAAAATATAACTGAAATTCAACAAAAAGGTTAACTTTTCTTCGTTGCGGTTCATATAAACTAAACAAACCACATATATTTGGTACACACTTTTATTTTATTAACTCAAAAATAGCCGTAACACTATAAAAAATAAAAACCTACAACAACATATTTTAGCTACGACCAAATAACCAAAACTAACCGAAACATAGCTAGACAAAAAAAAATCTGCAAAAAAGAATGCTATGGATGCAAAAGGATGTGCGCGGTCGGGGAATCGAACCCCGGCCCTTCGCGTGGCAGGCGAAGATTATACCACTTAACCAACCGCGCTCCGATGAAATGAAACGTGGCCACGTTGTATATGAAGCAGATCGGTATATTCAGCGTGTGACCGACCATTTCCCCTAGTGACCGTTCCTTTTTTAGTATTTATTTTATTTTCTTTGACAGCTAAATAAAACACATCTTTATCTTGAACTGTATATCGATCACGACGTTGAATTTGTTATTTTGGATTTTGTTATTTGAATTGTTGAATATCGTATTGTTAAGTAATACGACCTTGGAACCCACTGCCGAACACCCTCACATCATATTATAAGCACCACACGTATCATTTTGGTGGAGAACCCCTGGGCACATTTGCGTACTACAACTGCTATATTGTCCCTTTATTATTTTATTGTACTGTCGTGCTATACACCTCACCCCAACGAAAAAATTTTTATTTGCGCCGCCCTGAATGGAAAACAAAATTGAAAACACGCAAGTCGCCACAAAAGCGTTTAATCCAAACCACTACGTCGATAAGCCCGACCGTTTTTATGGCTACCCATCCGAAAACCCTTTATTATGGCTGCGAAATGTCGGCAACTGGATGGAAGCAGTCGATATGGAGGACTACTACGCCCTAAAAATTGTTCCAACCTTCTTGAAGGGTAACGCCGCCACTTGGTGGGACATGGAAAAGAAAAATGTCAAGAACTGGTCCACTTTCAAGATTCGATTCCAAGATTTTTTTATTTCGGCGGACATTGAAGAAGCCTGGTGGTCTGAACTTGAGAACGTTAAACAAGGCGAATCAACAGTGAACGAATTGCAATTAACATTGGAAGAACTTTTCGCCCGGTTGGATGTCACTGACGATAAGACGAAGAAGCGTCATCTCCTTAAAGCACTGAAGCCCGACCTTGCTTACGAAGTTGAAAAACAAGGAACCATGGACTACATAACGACAATGAAGTTTGTAAAAAAAGCAGAAACGCTTTTCTATAAGTATAAAAATATTAAAAACATGGACAATAAAATTGAAAAAAATAATAATACTTTATTAACAAAAAAAGAAAATAATGACTACACAAAAAAAACTACTAAAGATAATCTACTTTTGGCTAGACACCAAAATTTTAAAAAGGAAGATAGCGAGTTTTCTATGAAGGACAGCATGGACAGCCTTGTGGAGAACTTCAAGAATCTACAGGTGTTCCTAGTGAACCAACAACAGCAGTATCAGCAACAGCAGCAGCAACATCCAGACCAACAACGATACTATCAGCAACAACCGAGACAGTACCAGCACCAGCAGCAAGACCAACAGCACCAACGTTACCAACAACAACCGATGGCACGTTTTGCCTGTTATAATTGCGGGGATGTAGGCCACATGAGTCGTCATTGTCCCAACAGAGAAGTAAGTGAAGAGTCGGGAAAAGGCAAGGGGCAATAGGAAGTGGGAACCCTATTGTCCAAGAAAAAATAAAATAAAAAAAAATGAGGAAGAAAAAAATATCCCATATTACAGCACTAACAACGTAGGACCTACCGAAGTTGAAGTAAGACCCGCGTATGCTGTACAAGGTGTGAAGGTGTGGAACAGCCAACCGCCCAAGAAGAGAAGAGGTGTCGCAAACAAGAATGGTGAATTGGTGCCGGTTGACCCGCCTGTGGTGAAACAAAAAAGGAAGCCTGTGAAGAAGATTGAAGTGGATGTTGACGATTTGGATGCTTGGGAATTGTTGAAAGAGACAAAGACGGAAATTTCGTTGGCGCAATTGATCAAGCTGAATAAACCTTTCGCAAGCAACGTGATGGCGGGTATTAGACACCTACATGGAAGAAGAAACGTGAAGCCTCCCCCAAATCCTGATTCCACTGCTTTCGTCCATAACGTAAATCCTTTGGCAACTTCGAACGACTGGGATGATGATTTTGAAGAAGTGCAATCGGAATTGTCAAGCGACCAGGAATATTCAGAAATTGATTCCGACGTGGAAGGATCGATCTATGCAACTATGGAAGACGACTACGTTAGCGAACAACATGCATACAAGGTGAACACTTTGCGACAATCTATCCCATTTACTATACCTGTGGAAATCAATGAAGAAGAATTGAAGGCCGTCGTCGACACTGGTGCGTCCGTTTCGGTGATAAGTTCTACACTGGTGAATAAGTTGGGATTGGCCGTAAACAAGAAGATGAAAGTTTCAGTCGAAAACATGGACCAAACTGTGACCGCACCTGGTGGTATCTGCGAATCAGTAAAAGTAACAATTGGTGGACACGTCAGAAGTGATATGTTTGTGGTGCAAGAACGGTCCGATGACTTACTTATATTGGGTATGCCATGGTTGAAACAGTACGAAGTTGTTGCTTATCCAAGTGAATCAAAGGTGGAATTGCCGCTTAAGAAGAATAGCAAAGCAAAGATTGTGGTGTATGGTGATGAGGTAAGTATGGAACTAGAGAATGCAAAAGTTTATCGTTTGACAGTGAAAGGAGAAGAAAGATTGTATTGGGGCGAAGAGGAAGAAAAAAAAAATACAAGCGAAAAAATAAAAAATGACGAAACCACTAACCAATTTGTAGACCCTAAATTGAAACTCCTCTTGGCAAATTATGGAACTCTCTTTGTGGAAGATGCTGGACTTGGTCGTGTCAATGGTTTCGAACATCATATCAAGACAACCGCCGATGATACAATAACAAGTAAACCTTATCGGATGACATGGAACAAGATGCTATATTGAAGAAAACGCTGGATGACCTATTGGAACAAGGCTTGATTCGACCCTCTGATGGTGTATGGTCTGCCCCTGTGATATTCGTGGACAAGAAAACTGGCGATCTGCGTTTGTGCCAAGATTATCGAAAACTAAACAAGATTACCGTGAAAGATTCGTATCCTTTGCCTCATATCGATGATATCATTGACTCCATTGGTGATGCCAATATATTTACAACGTTGGATGCAGCCTCAGGGTTCTGGCAAATTCCAATGGCTGCCGATTCAATTGCAAAACGGGATTTACTACGAAGTATGGAACGTATGAATTTCTAGTGATGCCTTTTGGTTTGACGAATGCTCCTGCCACTTTTCAACGAATGGTAACGACGATCCTTGGTAAACTGATTGGACTTTGTGTGCATGTGTTCATCGATGATATCATCATATACTCAAGAACCATCGAAGAACATCTGCAACATTTGGCTATGGTATTTGATCTCTGTGTGGAATATGGGCTGCGGCTGAAGAAGAAAAAATGCGTGTTCATGCAAGCGAACGTTGAATATTTGGGCCACGAAATTGGAAAAGCTGGATTGAAGCCGAACAAGCGTAACACAGACAAAATCATGAAGATGAAGGTACCACGTAACAAGGACGATGTGCGCTCCTTTTTGGGAATGACTGGGTATTATAGGCGCTTCGTTCAAAGTTATGCTACGCTGATGAATCCGATCACTATTCTGACAAAGAAGGACGAAGGCTTTATTTGGAACAAGACTCAGCAGGATGTATTTGATGCAATCAAGGCTATATTGACTTCGGTACCGGTGCTAAGCTTCCCGAGCAAGGATATGGTGCAAATACTTACAAGTGATGCTTCTGGGAAAGGTCTGGGGGCTATTTTATCTCAATCTGCGGATGGTTCTTCCGAAGGCGAAACGGTTATTTCTTTTGGATCTCGATCTCTGAAGCCTGCGGAGGTGAATTACAGTACTACACACTTGGAGGCATTGGCAGTGGTCTGGGCCGTGAACCATTATAAACACTATTTGGCTGGACGACGATTTATCTTGTACACCGATCATGCAGCACTCAAGTATATCTTCAACAATCCTCAACCCGGTGCGAAATTGGCAAGGTGGGCAGCAGCTTTAATGGAATATGATTATGAAGTGCGATATCGACCTGGAAGCAAGAATCCTGCTGATGCTCTCTCTCGATTGATTGATGATGATGTGAACTCTCTGGATGTATGTGTGGATGGTGATGAATTGTGAATTGTTAAAAAAAAAAAAAAAAAAAAAAAAAAAAAAAAAAAAAAAAAACGATCTGAAAAAAAAAAAAAAAGTGATCTGAAAAAAAAAAAAAAAAAAAAAAAAAAAGGCATGAAAAAAAAAAAAAAAAATGGTGACAAGCAAGTCGGTTTGCTTCCTTGTAGATTAGAAATTTTTCACTTAGATTAGAAACCCCTTTTAGAATAGAAACCCCTTAGATTAGAATTACATGAACATTACAACCACAACGACAACGACATACAACCAACGACAACTACAACAACAACGACAACAACAGCAACAACAGCAACAACAACAACAACAACAACAACAACGATCGACACGGAAACAGTCAGACCCACGGGTAGACCGGAAACAGAAGTGCAAAATGGATATCGCAAGGTACATCGCCCTATCGAATTACCTCACCAATAACACCTTCCCGATCGGTTGCAACACGGAAAAACAAAGACGATCAATTAGAACGATGGCCAGGCGGTATATATCTATCTCTGGAAGGCTGTTTACAAAGAATGGAGCTGGCCAAACTCTGCAAGAAGTCCTACACACCGGTAACGCTGACGAAGTAATACTAAAAGTACACGACGAAGGACACTTTGGCGTCACCAACACATGGCGAAGACTACGTTTGGAATTCGACGGGTACCATTTATATCAAAGGGTGAAAGACCTGGTGGAATCGTGCGACACATGTCAACGAAGAGCAAGAAGAAGGCATGTAAGGGTGGAACCAGCAAGACCGATACCTGCCCCTCCTCATCCATTTTATATGATTGGTGTCGATGCTGTTGGACCGGTGAACGAATCTAGACTGGGAAACAAATATCTTCTTGTAGCCGTTGATTATCTTACGAAATGGCCTGTGGTGGCGGCGGTGCCCAATATTAACGAAACTACTACTGCTGATTTTCTATTCGATTGTGTGGTCAAGGACTTTGGTGTACCCTCCTACATTTTAACTGACCGTGGTTCAAACTTTCTGGCAACTTATGTGGAACACTTTTTGAAGCGTATTGGCTGCAGACACTTGACAACGACCTCTTTTCGACCTCAGACGAACGGAATGGTAGAACGCATGAATCAAACCGTGGTGAACACTCTGGCAAAAATAGCAAGAAATCAAGATGACGACCTTTGGGACACGAAACTGAATGAAGCGATCTTAGCAATACGAACTATGCCGAATGAAACGACGGGTGTCACTCCTTCTATGTTACTTTTTGGGTACAACATGAGAACTCCTGCTTTATGGTCTGCTCCTCGAATTGATTTTGTGCAAGGCGATCACCAAGCAATGATTCAAGAAAGGGTAGAACAAATCACTGGTGTCATAGCAAGATTGAAATTGGAAGCCAAGACCAAGGTAGCCGAACGACAAGCGAAACAGAAAACGCGATACGACGAGAAGGTTCATAGGAAACTTTATGATGTTGGAAGCAAGGTGTTGCTTATGGAAAACTATACCGTTGGCAAGAAATTTGGTGATAAGTGGATTGGTCCTTTTGTTGTGGCTCGCTCGTACGGTAATGGCACTTATCAACTGGTTGGTCCTGGTGGAAAACGAATTGAAAAGCCGGTGAATGGCGATCAACTGAAAACCTATGTGCAACGAAAGAATATGATCCCTCAAGTTTCCTCTGGCGCACATCAATTGGAACAGTATTTGGATCGACGACAGCTGCGTGACGATGCGGATTACGAAAGCCTTCTGTAGTTTAGTGATTTTATTATTTTTTATATGTTATTTTGTAGTTTATATTCATTATTTTATTTGTAGTTTAGTTTAAGGTGGGGGGGATGAAACGTGGCCACGTTGTATATGAAGCAGATCGGTATATTCAGCGTGTGACCGACCATTTCCCCTAGTGACCGTTCCTTTTTTAGTATTTATTTTATTTTCTTTGACAGCTAAATAAAACACATCTTTATCTTGAACTGTATATCGATCACGACGTTGAATTTGTTATTTTGGATTTTGTTATTTGAATTGTTGAATATCGTATTGTTAAGTAATACGACCTTGGAACCCACTGCCGAACACCCTCACATCATATTATAAGCACCACACGTATCAGAAATGTTGACTTCGAGGTAATATAAATAGTAAAGTCAAAAGTTTACTTCCAAATGTGGTAAAGGGTTCAATATTTTAGCTTAGAGTAGGTTAGTAAAGTATTCAAAGATAGTTACAAGTAGATTTAGATGTAGAATATAAGTTGTCTTTTTATTAAAGAATAAAATATATAGATATTTATACTATTTCGTCTTTATCGTTAATTAAAATGGGGAACTAATAGAAATAAAGGCTACTAAAGAAATATATAAACTATACTATATAAGTTAGACAAAAGGGAAGTGAAACTACATGATTCATGCTATTGATGTTGTCGCTACCATTTAGGAACCAACGAGGAGTGTCGCTTCTTCCGGCGCTTGGTTCCAGTCGAAACCACCAATGGCACGCCACGGCTGTCCAGGGCAGCTTCACCAGCGAAGCCGACAAAAATGATGATCACTTATTGGACGATACAAGGGTGTATACGGACTGATACGATGACTCATTTAAAATACATACTTCTTGACATCAATGCTATAGCTTCTATACATTCATATAATTGGGTCAACAAAAAGGGCTTTTTTATTCAAACGTAATAATAATGATAATAATACTACCAATGCTACATACAAATAATTATTATAATAATAAAATACAACTAATACCAACTATACAGAGATACAACATACTACATACTTAACAAAACCCCAAACCCGAACCTAAACCCAAAACTACTGCTAAATAGCTTCTGAAGGAGCTTCCTCCAACAGAAGCAAAGATAGGCCATTATCTCCTCGGACGCAGCAACACCATTCAGTATGAAGCAGGGGCAGTTGTGCTATAAGAGAATAGTATGAGTGTACTGTTTTGCAGAAGGCAATGTTTTGTTCGTGCAGTTACCTTACATCTTGGGAAATATTTGTAATGCTGTACAGGGAACCAAGTCATATCTACTGTAAAAAAAAAAAAAAAAAAAAAAAAAAAACCTTTGGCCTACGAGAAAAAAGGATACGAAAAACTTAGTATGTGTGAAAAAGCGACACGTAATAATGTTTCACCACCCAGTTTTCTTACCTTCTAGTTATACTCCACAAAAGATGACAAAAGCAATGTGCAGCGCTAAAGGATAAACAGACAAGTGATAAGTGAGAATGCCCTTTTTTTTTTGGGAGGGGGGGGTCTACAATCAGATGCTTACCGGTCTGTAAACAGAGATGAAGAAAAGGAAGGCAAGAGTAATGTACAGTCCTAAACGATAAAAGCCAGAAGTGATAAGTGAGAATGCTTTATTTTTTTTTTTTGGGGGGGGGGGGTTCTACTTTCAAATGCTTACCGGGCTGTCAACAAAGATGAAGAAAAGAGACAAACAAACATCACCGGTTGGAATGGTTCATAGCAGTTACCTACAGTATTCAAAAAACAAAAACACATTACAAGAAATCCATGATGGCTAGGGTGATGATAAAAAAAAAAAAAACAAAAGGAAGAACAAAATAAATAAATAAAAAATAATGGCGGGGATTGAATCATCGGGCTACTGTGAGTATATGATAAGAGTGTTATAAAATTCCTCTCTTTCCTCTTTAATGCTCATCTCCATCGTCTCCTCTCCACACTAGTGAACTTAATTCCCATTATTTTAGTGTGCACATCAGTCCTATCATCTGCCCCTTCATCTTAGTATCCTCTTCATCTCTATATGTTACTATACAGTATATTGTCTTTAATTTTACTATACTGTCTATTTTATCATATCACTGCAATAAAGAAAATCACATTTGAAAAAATATTTGTGTACGTTGTTTTTGTGGAATACGTGTGTTGTTTTCGTGTCAAATATATTATTCTTTGAGGGATATGTGTTATTTATCTATTGTAGAGTATGTGTTGTGTTGTTTTGTAGAGTATGTGTTGTGTTGTTTTGTAGGGTATGCATTGATTTGTTTTTGTAGGGTATGTATTATATTGCTTTTTGTAGGATATAGTAGTGTTGTTGTGGAAGAGAAATACTCACAGTAGACATGTTGTATTTGTGAATACTCGTATGAAGGGGGAGAGGGGAGGGGGATGTTTGTAAAAAGATGACTCATACAATATCTTCATCTACTGCCTGACTGGGGTATATTTGTAAAAATATACATCAACTGAATCTTCAGTTGACATACAGTAGACGGCATGTTCAATCAAATTCAATCAATTTCAATCAGTTCAATCAATTTTAATCAAAAAATATGGCCTTTTTTTGATTAAAATTGATTGACCGATTTTTTTTCCACTGTGACACTGAAATGATTGTATAAATAGGAGAAAAGAGTAAAAATAAGTGATACAATTGATATGTTTTTTTTATTGAATAAACGCTCTGGCGCTCCGCTGGAGCTTTTGGAAATCTTTCGGTTTACTGGGTGTTACAGTTTTTAGGATTAAAGCCTCCGCCATTTCGCACTATGGTGGGCGGCCCCTTGGGGCCCAACCGTCGTGCTCAGCGCGTCGTCAATGGGTTTTTTGTGTGCTGTAATAATAGCTTAATTGAAATGCGTCGGAGAGATTAGAGTTTGATTATGTAGTGGTTGCAACTGGCTTTCCACTGGAAGATAAAACGAATTATGCGCTATGATAATTATGGCGATTTAATTTTTATTTGCAGTTCCCTGATTCTTTGACATAAAAAAAAAGCTGGATGATTCAGGCTCCGCATTTTGCTTTCTATTTTTTTTTGGTCCCTTTTTTTCCCTCTCTTCTTCTTTCTTTTTATTTTTTCCTTCATGATAGTCTGAATGATATGATGGCATGGCTCATTGGGGTATTGGTGATTTAGGATTAGTGGTTAGAACTTGAATTAGGGGCGTTTTAAAAAACGCAAAACAAACATCATGGGAAACCCCTTTCATTTTGGATGTAGGATTTGGGAACGACAGTAGATTAGCACTCATTAGTTTAGTAATAGTTTGTCGTTGTTTATATCTACGACTGAATAAATATGTTCTTTTTATTATATTTTGTATCTCTGTTGTGCGTTTACATTATGAGCTTCATTGAATGTGTATTACATATGCATAGAAAAAAAAAAGTGTGTCTATATATATATATAAGGGATGTGTTTGTGTGAAAAAACAGCTATTACAGTGTATTTTATTGTGGTGGGAAAATTTTGAAGAGTAAAGTTAAAAATAGTATTAATTATGTAGCTACTGGGGGCAGGGGGTTTCTGAGTGTGGGTTTTGATAGAAGAGTCTGTGTTTGGGTGGGCAGCGATTGAGAAAAAAAAAAGGATGGACAGTGCCTTGGGACCCAACGGTCGTTTGCTCAGGGCTTGGTCTAAAAAAAAAAAGAGTCGGAGGGACAAAAAAACAAAATTAAAGTTACTATTGTTGTATACCAACACATTCACCTATCATTCCATCTACCATATACCTTTTCATATATACATATTCATATTTATCTATACACTTATTCCTATACCTTAGTTCATGCATATGCGATCATTCCATAATACGTAATTCAGACCCCGAATCACACACTACACAAATTCCTATCATATTCATCACCCCTATTTTTACATAACCACATACCATCACATCAGTATAAATAAGACAATACATTTGAATAGAAATAAAGAATTATCCAAAAGTTTCACAATACTTGATAACAAGTCCTATTTTATTCTATAATATAACAACTATAGCTGAGTTTTCTTACGGTCGTTAATTTTTTTAATATATAATAAACGCTCTGGCGCTCCGCTGGAGCTTTTGGAAATCTTTCGATTTACTGGGTGTCACAGTTTTTATTAAAGTGTGGGTTTCGATGGGATAGGATTAAAGCCTCCGCCATTTCGCACTTTGGTGGGCAGCCCCTTGGGGCCCAACCGTCGTGCTCAGCGCGTCGTCAATAGATACTTTTTTAAAAAAAAATGGAAGGTGGAAAAATAGGGTGACTGAACCATTCGTACTCCGCCTCTCATGGATTTAAATTTTCTCGCCCTTTTTTTTTTCTTCCTCTTTCTTTCGTTTTTTTTTTTTTAGAACATCAACTTCAACTGCGGATTTAGTGATCTTGGATTAGTGGTTAGAACTTGAATCAGGGGCCTTTTGAAAAGTGCAATACAAACATCATGGGGAAACCCTTCCATTTTGGATTCGTAATCTTTGACCGTCCTCAAATTAACATTCATTTTAGAATAGTGTCATTAGCTCAGCTTAGCGTTAGTTATCATAGTTTATATTGCATCTATATCAGAATTAAACATGTCTTGTCTTTTTATTATTATTCTCTTTCATGCCTTTCAATGTCTCGCTGAATGGGCATGGCATATGTGCGTGAAAAAAAAAACGGTGTGTGTGTGGGGGGACGTTTATACAGGAAATGTTTCTACTTTGGGCACGGAAGCAAAAGAGGAGATGTTACACTTTGGGCACAGAAGCATATTTGTATACAAATATAAAAAATGACAGGAAATGTTTCTACTTTGGGCACGGAGGCACATTTGTATACAAATATAAAAAATGACAGGAGATGTTTCTACTTTGGGCACGGAACAGTTATTTTATTAAAGTGTGGGTTTCGATGGGACAGGATTAGAGCCTCCGCCATTTCGCACTTTGGTGGGCAGCCCCTTGGGGCCCAACCGCCGTGCTCAGCGCGTCGTCAATGGGTTTTTTGTGGTTTTCTGTGTGCTGAAATAATAGCTTACTTGAAATGCGTCGGAGAGATTAGAGTTTGATTATGCAGTGGTTGCAACTGCCTTTCCACTGGAAGATAAAACGAAGTATGCTATGGTAATTATGGCGATTTAATTTTTATTTGCAGTTCCCTGATTCTTTGACATAAAAAAAAAGCTGGATGATTCAGGCTCCGCATTTTGCTTTCTATTTTTTTTTTTTTTTGGTCCCCTTTTTTTTCCCTCTCTTTTTCTTTCTTTTTATTTTTTTCCTTCATGATAGTCTGAATGATATGATGGCATGGCTCATTGGGGTACTGGTGATTTAGGATTAGTGTTAGAATATGAATTAGGGGCGATTTAAAAAACGCAAAACAAACATCATGGGAAAACCCTTTCATTTTGGATGTAGGATTTGGGAACGTCAGTAGATTAGCACTCATTAGTTTAGTGATAGTTTGTTATCGTTTGTATCTACGTCTGAATAAATATGTTCTTTTTCTCATAATTAGTTGCATTGTTGTACGTTTACATGATGAGCTTCAACGAATGTGTATTACATATGTATAGAAAAAAAAATGAGTGTTTATATATACAGTATATGAAAAAGGAATGGATTGGGTATTATGGAGACTTCTTACACCAACTCTATAAGTTTGTGCGTAGAAAAAAAAAAAAAAAACAGGGATGTGTTTGTGTGAAAAAAACAGCTATTACAGTGTATTTTATTGTGGTGGGGTATATTGAAGAGCAAAGTTAAGAATAGTATTAATTATGTAGCTACTGTGTGGCAGGGGGTTTCTGAAGTGTGGGTTTTGATGGAAGACTCTGTGTTTGGGTGGGCAGCGATTGAGAAAAAAAAGGATGGATGACTCCTATGGTGGGCAGGGCGTTAGCGGTGGGTCAGAAAAAAAAAAAAGAGTCGGAGGGACAAAAAAACGAAATTAAAGTTACTATAGCTGAGTTTTCTTACGGTCCATTTTCTTTTTAATATATAATAAAATGACAGTGGGTTTTTATAGTAAAAGCTAGGGGAAGCGGATGTTGGAATAATAAATTTCTATGATGATAGATGATTGTAGATGATAATGGATTATTGGTAGAGTTCGAGATGAGGGAATAAATAGTGTATTATAGAATAGATAGATGAATAACTTTTTATCTTGATCGTAGACCAAGTGAAACATAGCCAGTGTAAGGATTGCTGGAAAGTGACTAGGTACAATTATTGGGACGCAATGGGTAACCACGAGCCTGATATGTGTGGATGATGACAAATGATGATGGTATAGATACTTTGACATAAATATTGCTAATCAGGTACCAGGAATACGACAAAAAGAAAGAGAAAGAGAGAGAGAAAATAAAGGATGCCGCTTGAAAAATAAATCAGGCGGAGTGGGCTTTCATTTTCAATCCCGTCACAAAAAATCGGGAGGCCTGTCAACAAACAAACATAAAGGAGGGAAAGCCTACAGTCATACAGTAATAACAAGCCTCTATACTTCAGTATTGCTTACAACATTATAACATTATAGCATGTAGAGGCATTTACAGTACGAAATTGGTTTGGAAAATAGATCACCACACTATAGGGATAGATTACCAAAGAAGAATAGTACGTAGTACAGTATAATAGTATGTTCATTAGTATGTACAATAGCCTGTCACAGTAGAATAGCTTTGCCATTCCATTGTTCAATGCAAAATAAAAAAACTTTTATTGAATAATGATACGTAGTCAATACTATACTAATAGGAAAGAAGATGTAAAAATAGGGGGCCGCTAATAGTAGCTGAGAGAGATGCTAAACTTGATGAACGGTGTAGAAGAAGGAACGATGTACGATAAAAAAGGGATTTCTAAAAGGGATCTCTATAAAAGGGGATCTCCAAACTTCTAATGAAGCTTAAACAAACATTTATTTCAAACAAAGACAAGGTTTAATGAAGCAGAGATATGTTTTATTAAAGAAAAGAGATATACACATGTACTAAGCTAATCAAGACATTTCCCCAAGATTCTACAATCAAAATGAAAGGGCTTCCCCATGCTTCTTGAAATCCCTTTTCTAAAACCCTTCTAAACTATTTCTAAACAGAAAGCCAAAACCACCAGGTCCACAATGAGCCAAAAACAGTGAACAGATGTTGGCTCATTCCCGTTGACTTGTCTTTTTTTTTTTTTTTTTTTTTTTTTTGGATTTGCGCTCCCATTTTTTTTTTTTTTGGATCAACAATCCAGACTGCCGGCGGCGGCGGTTGAATTCACACCCATCTGGCTTTACAGCCTGCAAAATCCAATTAACCTGCAATATACTCTTCTTCGCTTTATATAAAACGAACTACGAAACCGTTCAACTTCAAATTTTCCATGCATCTTTAGAAATATTATACAATCATTTTTTGCCACCAAACCAACCATCCATCTCTCATACAATTAATTGCACAATGCCCCAAAGTTTACGCCTATAAGCTCACAGCTAAAGCCTACAGCCATAATAACCGCCTCTACATTATTGCCCACCATTCAACCACACACATACTTGGACATCCACGTTTGCTTGGATCCGCTTTCTAGTCACATACTCCTTCTACTCATACCATTTTTTTTTTTTTTCCCCCATCCAATATCCCCATACACACACAGAAATACCCCGCCATACCGCTAAAAAAACATAGAAATCCGCTAAAAAAGCGCCGGGAGAGGCGCGGCTACGCCGCGCTTTTGCCAAAATGACCCAGATGGCAGTGCGAGCGGAGACCAAAATTTTTTTACCGCTTTAAGCT
Source organism: Absidia repens (assembly GCA_002105175.1). Classification (NCBI taxonomy): domain Eukaryota; kingdom Fungi; phylum Mucoromycota; class Mucoromycetes; order Mucorales; family Cunninghamellaceae; genus Absidia; species Absidia repens. The sequence goes on along the minus strand of MCGE01000005.1, from coordinate 1,513,823 downwards.
CCGAAGCCTGTGTAATGGCCATTTTTGTTTTGCTGATCGCTTCTTTACAGCTATTTTTTGGTTTGACTGACATTTCATTATGTTCATGGTTGGAAAGGATGCATTTCCTGATATCTTTAATGATTTATGAACCTTACCAGAAATATCTGATATATATTAAAGTAGATGATTGTATTTGTTTGTTACACGTTCATGAACGGACTAACAGTATTTAGAAGATCTTAATGGACGGAAAATTAAAGGGTTGAATGTTATTTCTAATTTTAGTAATTGTTTAGTTGTTTTTTTATAAAATGATATGGATTGTCATTTCACAAGATAGTTGAATGTTTACATGGACTAGTAATTAAACACAATGTATATTATTGGTTTTTTTGGTAGAAAGTAAATTGGCTTAATGATTATATTGTAATGAAATAAAAAAAAATAGGAAGTCCAAAGTAAAATGAGAATATTGATTACTTTTATTTGATATGAATCAATCGTTTTTTTATTGTGGATGTGGTTAATATTGTATACCAACACATTCACTTATCATCCATCTATCCATCTATCCATCTACCATATATCTTTTCATGTATATATTTATATTTATCCCTACACTTATTCCTATACCTTATTTCATGCACATGCGATCATTCTATAATACGTAATTCAGTCCCCGAATCACCCACTTCGCAAATTCCTATCGTATTCATCATCCCTATTTTTACGTGCACACATACCATCACATTATTATAAGTAAGACATTACATTTGAATAGAAATAAAAAATCATCGAAAAAGTTTCACAATACTTGATAACAAGTCCCATTTATTTAATAATGTACAGTAACTCTCAAAATCCTTCGCATGTTTTGACATTTTTCCTTTGACCCTAATTTTCTTCAAAATGCGATAATAAAATCTATTTTTTTTTTAACATAATATTAAAGCGCTTTATATAAGCTTTCGAATGACATATTGTAGTTGGTGATTTGCTTTCATCATGTCATCATGATGGGGATCTGAAAAAAATTATGCATTCGAAGGATTTTGCCGTTTGGATGAGCTTTTTTTTTTTTTTTTTTTTGGACGGAGTATACGGAATTTTTTTCAGCCAGGAATGTGCTTAGACCCAAAAAATGACCGTAAACAAAAAAAAAAGGGAAAAAAAAGACTCATTTCCCATCTTCTTCGTACATCATTACACTTCTTTACCAGTAATAACTCATTGACATCATGCGTGCTATATCATTCGAAAAAAAACGCGATATCGAAGCCAAACTTCGTTCAGGTACGCCTTATACCGATATCTCAAAGTCTGTGAACGTTTCGTTGAGTACTGTTAGCAAGATTGCGAAGGAATTGTCCATCCCATCCCCCAATCATGCCGGCAGACCCAACATCATCAGCACATCTTTGGGTAGAAAGGTGATAAGGGCGTTTCTTTCCGGCAAGTACAAGACGGCAGTCGAAGCCCAAAAGGGTCTACGAGCTGAAGGTGAACACGTTTCGACGATTGTTGAAATCTAACAATCTGAATGCGAAGACGAAAAAGCCAGCATTGCCATTAACACCGATCAGAAAAAAAAACCGTCTTGCATGGGCCAAAAAGTATCGTTCTTGGACGGTCGACGACTGGAAAAAAGTGGTTTTCAGCGACGAAACGAAAATAAACCGTTTTGGTTCGGACGGAAAGCAGTGGACATGGATCAAGAAGGGTGAACCGTTGCGCGACCATAATGTCAACTGGTCGTACAAGCATGGCTTAGGCAACATTATTATGTGGGGTTGTTTTATGTGGGATGGTCCTGGGTACTTGGCGAAGATCAAAGGCGGTATGGATTCACAACTGTATTGCAAAATACTGAACGAAGACTACAAGACTACGCTTAAGTATTACGGTGTGCGAAAGCAGGATGCAATCCTTCAACAAGACAATGATCCGAAACATACGTCAGCATTTACGAAAAAATGGATGGCTAAAAACCGCATCAAGTTAATGGATTGGCCCTCGTATTCACCAGATATGAATCCAATAGAAAACTTGTGGTTTATATTGAAACGAAAGCTTGCTGATTACGACACCGGTCCCAAGGATGAAGACGATCATTGGGATCGTATTGCTGAAGTTTGGGAACGTGAAATCACGCCCGAATTATGTAGGAAGCTGATAGAAGGGATGCCAAAGCGTATTGAAGCTTTGATAAAGGCAAAGGGCGGCTACACGAAGTGGTAGACTCTTTTCTTTTTTTTTTTTTTTTTTTTACAAAATTCATTTTCCTTTTTTGGCAGACATCTTTTTTTTTAATCGCAGTTTTTTATTATTCTATTTTATATTTATGCAAAAAACAATGCACCAATAAAAAGCTATTCAACTATATTTTGATTTGGATTGTTTTTTTTGTGAGCTTTAATAGAAAAAGAACAAAGGAAGGGGACTACAAATACAATTTATGGAAAAATGTCAAAACATGCGAAGGATTTTGAGAGTCACTGTAACAAATAGCAACAATAAAAGGTCCAGCAGCAGTATCATCGAAGACAAGAGCAACTGCATCAACAAAAACAAGAGCAATAGAAGTAGAAGAGAGAACAGCAACAACAAGAGTAAAGGAAGCTGCAACATTAACGTCGACGATCGAGTCATAATAGAAGATGATGATTTTAAGGATATTGAGCGTGAGATCGAATTCTTGCAAGTGACATCACAATCAAAATTACAGAAGTTTACTGATTTTATACAATGTTATTTTATATTAGGTTATTCTCATAGCAATGACCCAAATGACTCCAACTCCACCAGCTCCATCCTCAGCCATTGAACCGGATGGCGTTGAAATAATGACTCCCCTTGAAGCATCAATAGCCAAACGCAGAACTTAGATAAAAATTAAACCCCGCGCCTTCATTTTTTTTTATTTCTTTTCCTTCTGGTAAAAAATTTCCTCTCATTCTCTTCCAGCTTTTGGATTTTTTTTTTCGGCCTTCATCCGTTTTATTACTCACTGTACATTTTCAACTTTTTTTTTTTATTTTTTTTTTTTTATTTTTTACTTTAGTGCTCATCTCCATCATCCCCACTCCACACTAGTGAACCTAATTCCCATTATTTTAGTGTGCACATCATTCCTATCATCTGCCCCTTCATCTTAGTATCCTCTTCATCTCTTATATGTTATTATATATTGTCTCTTATTTTACTATTACTCTCTATTGTATCATCTTATCACTGCAATAAAGAAAATCACATTTGAAAAAATATTTATGTACATTGTTTTTGTGTTAAATATATTATCCTTTGAGGGATACGGCTATGTGTTGTTAATCTATTGTAGGATATAGTAGTGTTGTATTGTGGAAGAGAAATACTCACAGTAGACATGTTGTATTTGTGAATACTCGTATGAACGGGGAAGAGGGGGGGGGTTGTAAAAAGATGATTCATACAACACCTTCTTCTATTGCCTGATTGGGGAATCTTCGTAAAAATATACATCAGTTCAATCTTCCGTTGACATAGGCGACATGATCATCACTAATAAATCAAAATGTATCAACTTCAATCTAAATTGAATCAAATTCACCATATTTTTTGTTTTTTTCCACTGTGACGAAATGCGGGAAATGAGTATACCCGAGTATTTTCACCAATAGTAGTAAAGTTCTTTTTTCCTGGCTTCCTTTTTTAGAATAACAAACAAGCAATTCAATTATGTTTGAAAATGTTTCTGAAACCGAGATTCAAGTTTTTTCCTTTCCAGAGGCTCCATTGAATATTGATCTATGGTACGGCTCATAATGTCAAATTTTCAATTTTCATTTCAATTTTATGACTTCAATCGCAGTTTGAAAAATACCTTTTAAAGCCTTTTTTTTTTTTTTTTTTTTTTTGCCTCCTTCCTTTCTTTTCTTTTTTTTTTTTCCCAAGTCACCACCAATTCATTGATCTCAATGGGATGATGTTCAACTGGGATTAGTGTCAGGACTAGTTTAGAAGGGTTTTCAGCTCAGGTCTTACGAGATGCATGGGGAACCCCTTTCATTTTATATCCAGAATTTGGGACCACTATTAGATTAACCTTCATCTTAGTTTAGTATTGGTTGTCATTGTTATAATTACTATTGAATAAACTTTGTCTTGCCTTTTTCTATCATTGTTTGATTGTCTTACCAAATGTATATACATGGACTTATTATAAGCAGAAAAATACAAACGGGTGTGCGTCCGTACAACAACAACAAAAAAAGAAGGGATGGCACTTTTTATTGTACAAATAATAAATAAAAATACATAAACTAATACTCATTTGCAAGTCTTACAATCTACGTCTACGTCTACATCTACATCTACATCTACATCTACATCTACATCTACATCTATTAGCTACGCTTGATATGGGAGCGGGAACGAGCAAAAAACAGGACCTTGTTTTCTGTATAATATTTTACAGTTTTCGCGGTGTTTTACAAAATAAATGCACATATCATTTTCCATTTTAGTACATCAGATGCGTTTCAAATCCTAGGCCAGCCAGCCAAAGTCTTCTTTTTTTGATGGCTCATAAGTTTTTCTTTTTTGTAAAAAAAACAAACAACTGATGTACACGTTTTGTTCTTAAAGGTCTGAATTATCATGTTTATACATTGTTTTTTTGAGGTGGCCATTTTTTAAAAAGCCATCAGCTTTCTAGGATCATGCCTAATATTTGACATTATTAGTGAGCCGCACCATACCATGTCAATTCCCCCGCCCCCAGTCGAATTTGCTACTTTCCACCCCACGTTGTATGCTCATCTATATTTACCCTTCCTCCATTGATTTCACCAGTAAATGACACAACGCCATTATGCATCACACCCAGCAGCGTTAACTAACGAATGCATTCAAAAGGCTGAGACACTTTTCTATTTTAATTTCATTTTATTGAAGGCGGTATAAAAAGAGACAAACACAATAGATCATAGCTCTGTGTATATATATAAAAAGATGACAAGCAAATGATAAATACAAACGTAAAAAAAAGTAGAGAACAAATCAAATAAAAAAGTATGTAATATAAACATGATACAAAATAAATATCTAAAAGATCAAGACCAAGACAAATAATAATGATAATAATGATAATAATAATAATATATATAAGTAAGAAAATAAACTAATAAGGGAAAGGGAAGCAAGTGATAGAGTGAACAAACATAAAGTATAACTAAATGATCCGCTGGTTTCCAATGGCCACACTTGGAGACGAGAATTTGTGTCGCCAACTAGAAGACGATGTATTTGTTTTTTCCATTGCCATTGCATCATCTACCACGGGGTCCTTCATTTTGATCGATAACATTGCCTCTGTGGGTGATTGATCTGCCATCAAAGAACGAAGTCGTGATGATTGAATGCGTGGTTGTGTAAGACATTGCTGATACATATGAGGTGAGTTTGGTAATGCATCATTGAATCCACGTATTGTTGTCATTGGTGGTGAATCCAGTACCGAAGGTAATTGCGGTTGTTGTTGTTGAGTCAGTCCAGCTGGTAATTCTAAAGAGATTGATTGAGGGGTTGCAAAGTCCGGTGATGAAGTCGATGCCAAAAGTGGTGCTGGTGAAGGTATTGAATTCGTAGGTGACGAAGGCATATAAAGTGTGTTTGCATCTATTGTAAAGTAGTCCGAAGAAGAGTCATTCATCGCCTCCCTATCCTCTTGTTCCATTTTGATGTCATTCATGTTGTTCCATGCGGGTATAAAATCGAAGCCATCGCCGTTCTTGTCATTGCTGGTCGTATTGTTGTCATGACATAAAGTTCTAGACGCCAACAAGTGATTCTTGTCATCCATTTCGTAGTCATCATTGGCTGTTGCTGTTGCTGTTGCTGTTGCTGTTGCTGTTGCTGTTGCTGTTGCTGTTGCTGTGAAGTCAGCAGTAGGTGTGGTTGAGACTGGTAAAGCACTGTGTCTATTCAGGAGTTCTAAAAGTGTGAAGTTCATGTCGTCAGGAAGCCCTTCGTAATTGATCGTGCTTGCAGCAAGAACACGTACAATTCGTTGGATCATTGCGTCCGCATGCTGTCGTTCTGGTGTGATAGAGTGATTGTTGAAGATGGCGTCCCTGCAAAATACCGTAGAAGCTTGATAGATACAGCTGACAAATTGTTGACAAACGCACCATCCAAATTTCTTGGTGATAGCTTCAGCGATAACTACGATACGATTGGCAGCATCCAAACAGATGTCTTGAGATCGATCGATACATTGTCGTTGCCATTGATAGGTCGAACCTGTCGCACTCCATTTATTGCAAGATGGTGTTGTTGTTGATGATGGTGAAGATGTTGATTCTTTTGTTGCGGAGGAAGAAGACTTTGACAAGCTGGGTGGAGATGTACCGAATGGAGTAAAATCAGAGGATGATGACGTTTGCGGTGAGTTTCGTCTTGAAGAAGCAGGATGGTGAAAGGTCTTGTGAAGAATAATCCACTGAGTTTGATATTGCAACATCAACAATAATGCCGATTGGACACGTAAATCGTCAGCACTCATGGGTGAGTGTGGATATTCCCCAGTAGTTGAAGGAGTTGAAGAAGGATTCTGAGGATTCTGTTGGCGATGTTGCTGTCTACCATATACTAGATGAGGATGTTCATTGAATGTTGGTGGGGGAGAAGGAGGTTGTGGATCTACACGATAATAATCAGGTAAACGGTCATACCAACGAGACAAATCAATTTCCATAGCTTGCACCCGTTTGGCCCACCGATAAGGAAGATCTTCATGTACACGATCTAGTAATAAATTAGAGATAATGAATAACGTATACGTTAGCTGTTTGTGTGTAATGTTTTTTTCTATACAGTAAAAACCAGGTAACTTACGAGGTTGAGGCTCTTGCTTTTGATATTCATTCACCAATTCCATTGTTTGTTTTCCAAGTTTTGCCAAAGCCATAAGGTGGGCGAAGAAGGTTTCCTTTTCAATAATCTTGTCGTCATACGCCGCCTGTTTTGTTTCTTGCAAAGTCTTGTTCAGGGAGATGACTTCATAAAAATCAATATCGCATTCATTGTCGTTGAGGAGCGCCGGTTCACCAGAATACAAAGAGCTTTGAATGTCGTTGTAGTAGAGCACCATGAAGAATTTCAAATACTTTTTCCGCAAGAGATCATTGTTTTTTGGTAAAGAAGCCCGCCTGTGCATCCCCATTTCCAACATCATTCGTAGTCCCAGTCCAATATAAATTCTTGATTGAGAATGGCGTTTGCACAGGATACAAAACATGGATAGGTTCATCAAAGTTTCCAACGTCGCACAATGTGGGGTATCGAAGTAATCCATCAAGCTATCCCGAGCACGATCGTAATAAAAGAAGGCAATGTCCTTGACGTTGGCGCAAATATCTTTGTGATGCCGAGTCCCATGTAGAAACACCATAGCCAAACCAGAGTCAATGCACAGTTGATTGCGTTTCGGATCACCGCATCGGTCCCAAAAAGTCGTCCAGTCAGATGAGAATTTCGGATGAAGACAATCCCAGTAGAGATGACAAATATAGTGCATGACATTAGCTGATACGTCCTTGGTGAGTCGATTGATGTTCATGTTGCAATGCTTGTAGTCTTCTAAACAGATGATCGGTCGTCTTCCAATGGCGTTTTTCCAATATTCAGTACAAGGCGGACGTACATCGAAGAAGGATCCAAAGAGAGGTGATGATGACGGGTGAGTGAATATACCATTGCACCCAGGCAAAAAGTCGTCGCCTTGAGGGTTCGAGGTGTCGTCTGGAGCGTTGCTATTTTCAGGATCTGTCAATAGTCGAATTTGTTGAACAGCTTCCACAAGCTGGTCGACAGATTTGATGTTCGTTTCAAGGCGCATAGAATTGTTGGGCTGAAATGACATTGACCACTGCATCGGGCACACACTTGAATTTTGCCTTTCATTTGTTGTTGAAGTCGTTGGTGTCGACGTTGATAATGATGCTGCAGGCATAGTCATCGCTGAAGTCGGCAGTCCTGTAGTGTCTGGTTGAGTTGTTGTTGACCAGGAAGTTGGCATGGATAAAGACCCAGTTCGAAGATGATGATCAGTGAAACCGTTGTTGTTGACATTCGCTGTATTGGTTGCCGTATTAGAAGGGACAGCAGAGGTAGATGTTCCAGAGTTCGAACGCCATTTTCCAAACTGAACCGAAGCTTTGTCTAATTCCTTGGTCATTCGAGTCAATAAAGGAGTAGTTTTTTCAATCCAAGATTCGATTTCATAAAAAGTAATTTGAAGAGATTCCAGGTCATGTTGCTGTGTTTTCAACTCCAAGGATGCCGCCTTGTCTTCTTCAGATAAAGGTGATTGCTGGGCCTTTTTCTTTGAAATGGAAGAAGTCTTTCGTGTCCCTCGTTGTTGTCGTCCATTCACTGTTGTTGCCCCCATTAATTGAAGTATATTCGACAATATATGGATGTATCGCGCCAATCACAAAATATACCCTGTTGCAGTAACAAAGTCAGGAAGAAGAAAGTGATAAGTGAGAGAGAGAGATAATAGGTAGGGGAGAAAAAATAGATAAAAGCGAAAGAAAGAGAAGGGAATTCGATTTGAAAAAAAAAAAAAAAAAATTGCTAAGCTGCTGAAAAACGCGGGGTTTGATTTTGAGTTTTCTTCCAGTCGGCAGTGTTGACTCACAAGGCACGATATGATTGGTATCCAAAAGTGTTTTTTGTATGTTTATTCAGCCGATCGGTTTTGTATGACTGTGACTCACGTGTATCAGGTAAAAAGGCCCGGAATGAAGTTTTCCCAATGATCCAGAAAAAAAAAAGAATAAGTAAAATCAAAAATATTCAGAAATTAAAAAGCATATATAATACTTTTTGTAAACCTGTAACATTATAGACAACTTCATGTTCTTTGGCACAATATCACTCAAATAAGCATGATAATCGTTTATCCAGTGATTACTGCGGCTAAAAACATGCGTTTCAAAAAAGGAAAAAACTGGACGAATGGAGTACACAGAGTTTTAGCAATTCCAAAGAAGTTTTTTAATCATCGAAAAGCCTATTGTAGCACAGGTACCGAGTCAAATACATTCTTTCCACTTTGGCAAAGTTAGTGCCTGTACCGGTATATAAAAACATTGATTGATAAAAAACCGAATAATAAATAATAATAATAATAAAAATAATAAAAAAACAAGCAATATTTGTCAATAGATTAAAGTTTTGATGAGTAATCAATGGACGATCATAACACTAATCAATCCAGTTTTCTCCCTCATTGTTTTGGAATCGATATAATCATGCAAAAGTTTCTCCACCCATAACTCATTGTGTAACAAGTAAAAAATCGTTGGTTTTTTTTATTTCAAGACGAAAAAAACAATGGAATATTAATTTAAATATACAAATATAAATATAACAGGGGAATCACGTTCTAATAGAAAACAGAAGCATATACAAAGGGGAATACTACTCTAATATAACCAACCATATAATTAGTCTTGACCAAAATAATTCAAAGACTCCTCTACAGCCAGAGATAGTTTTGCAACAAATACATCGTAGGTTCTATAAATTGGCATATCAATTCGATTGAAACTAAAAATGGAAGCCGATCAGTAATGTAATGATTTTGATGATCTTCATGCATTATTATCTTACCATGTGTGCGCTTTAGGTAGACCACCGTCTAGATCGCTTGATTTTTCAATGGTGAATTGCCTTGGACCGTCACTACCATGCAAATCTTTGAAACCATTGATCGGAATACGGGAAGTACCAGTTGTAAATTGAAGTAGCCTTGATTTCTTTTCGTTATCCCAGGATCGGACACATTTCCAAAACCATCGAATAGTTTCGTCTTGCTCTGTATATCCCCGGTAAACAGTATATTTTTCCCAATCATCCACATCTATCTCGGCAATCCCACCGATAAGAAGTTCCAATTCACGTTCATCAAATACATTGATCAGCTCTTGAGGTATTAACTGATTGAATCCTTCCTTGAATGCTTCAAATTGTTCTTCCACGCGTTTCGATATACGCCATTCTGTGACCAATCTGATATACGCCATTCGTCCCCCCCAGAAAATATAATTAGTATATAGTCAGCTATTACTTGTTTATCCCATTTTACTTACGCAACATATTCTTTTTTATTTTCCTCGGTTACTTCGATATCACGACCAAAAGGTACGAGATCCAAAGTCCTTATTTCACCAAAATGATTGTCATCCACCGAGAACGTAAGTTCCAAAACATCCGTAATATCGTTGTTGCTATCATACACAGTACATAAGAGTATAAAATCAGCCAACAATCATCACTATCATTATTTTTGCTGTCAAAACTTACAGAATCCATAGTAAACTTCGATGAAACTCGTTATCTACGCTCTCCAGATCCGCTACTGAGACCTTCTTGACCAAGATCATCTTGTAAAAGGAGACAATAAAATAGGCATCCAGGTATCGACGATGGAAAATGGCCAAGCCAACAATACGACCAATGAATTTGAAGTAGTTCAGATGTTCTGGGTTGATGTTTGAATGAGGAGATATTTGCAATGTGTAGTTGTCATGCGCAGAGTATTCAAAGAGACTAGCGTGCGGTGAAAAAATAAAAATAAAATAAGAACCAGGACAAATTCGTTCCTTTTGTTTGGGTATTGATGATCATTCGAAATTTCCCCCTTACCAGTAGATCGGATTAAATATTTCATGTGACAAGAGGAAAAAGTATTCTCTAATAATAAAGAAAACAACAACAAGGTAAGTAAACAGAATTGAGAGTAAATTGCTTTTTCTCCAATTACCTTGAAAGACCACCATAATCCAAGCCCTCTTCGCCATGAAATTTCACCACCAGTCTCTTTTTGAGATTAGCAGGAGTTTGTCGCATGATTACGTCAAATGAATCAGGGAATATATGATCCCGGCGCACCTTGATATGGCAGTGTCCAGAGGCAGGTTGTAGAGCAGATCGTGATCGGAAGTAAGTCAATTTCCGGCTGAAATCAAGCTTGTATTGCGGGTCAATTTGACGAAGTCCACTACGTAAACGAGGATCTAGAGTATAAATATATTATCCAGTAAATGCCTTGGCTTGATCCTATTTTCCATATGTTTTAATTCCGCTTACCATTCCATGTAGTGATTTTAGTATGGTGATCCACATAATATGCACGACCTGTGGACGTCAGACGTCTTTCCCATCTATGGCCGAAAAGACAGTTAGTCCCGCTATATTCCATGACCTTTTTTTTTCTCCCTTACCCAGATGGAAGAGACCCGATAGAAGAAACGGGTTGTAATTGTGTCCATTCAGTATCGGTGCTAGTATGCGGTTGACGTCTAGGATCTGTCCAAGCTGTCATGAGAGTGTTGCGATTCGCAAAGTATGTACGACCCTCAGGAGATGTACGTATTTCTATCAATATAAAATAGTACCCATCAGTCGATAGCTCTTTCCCCCATTATGATTATGATAATAGTCACTTACCCCATCCAGCTGGTAACGGATTCTCATTGACTGTCATTGAGCTGTTTTGTGATTCCGTGGTGCTGCAATCTGTAACTTCGGATACTGACGATAATCTTGTAGACTGAGTTGATTGTGATTCCTCGAGAGCTCGTAATATTTCTAATGGTGTTTGTATCGCTGTTTGTGCTGCGTTGGAAGCTGTTGATGATTCATCTGCTGTTGGTCGTTCCTGAACGATTTCATGAGTGCTGCGAGGTCGACTATCCAATGCATTAAATTTCAATGGTTCACTCTGTGTAACATTTCTACTGAAATCAATCAATCAATCAAACAATAACAACAAAAGCACTGTTCATTTCCCAAGCTCCTTTCGCTGTACTTACGAAGGTCGTGTCCAGGTTGTTGTCCGAGTGTTGTGATCCACAAAGTAAGTACGATTCGAATGGTCTACACGTTTTTCCCATCTGTAATAAATTAAAAAATTTAATAGGAATGAATATGTACTAGTAGCCATAGATGACTTACCCAAAAGGTAAACCATCAGATTCGTTTTTGTATTGACTTAAAGACTGATAGTTTAAAGATCCCGAAGAAGAATTCGACAAATGCGCTTCCGATTCTATTTCAAAATTGTTGGTAGAAGTGGAAGCTTCCCTTGACGATGATGGTGGCCATAATGATGACGGCGTTAATGATGACGGTTCTAATGGTGATGATGTAGCGATAGATGTTGATTGTTGCATTGTAGGCCGATTTGTATTTGTAGGTTCTGATATAGAGCTACTATTGGATCCAATCTGTGTAGGCGTTTTGGTGGGAACTGATATATTGAGAAGCAATTTTCCATGGGCATGATTATCGGTATGAGGCTCTGCCAATTGGAGGACTAGCGTTTCTAGGATAATAAAGAGGTTAGAATATACTTATTGGCACAAGAGTCTGTTCCTTCGGCATTACTCACCATCACCACCAGCTTGCATATCAATGACCTTCTTTAACTGGAATTTAGTAGAGCCCAAGAATCCTTGATTCCCTCGTTTGAATTGTCTTTGATCAAAAACTTGAATGTTAATGACGCTTTCACTGGTAACCTGCCTACTCAAAAATAACATCACAGATGATGTGGTCAATAACCAATATTTCCTGGCCCCATCCTATCGAATACCGTATAACTTACAATTCAAAACTTTCGTTCCAATAAGGATTGGGAGTTCTTTTCATAACTGTGGTAGTGCGAATCTGCTCGCGGTCTACTGTCACAACAGCTGTAACAATTTAGGGTCCAAAAATGAAAAGGCAAAAAAGTTAGTAAAAGTGTCATTTAGGTATGGTATGGTATGGTATGGTATGATAATGTATTTTACTCCATATTTTTTTTTACATACCAAAAGGATCAGGTAGTTTGACAAAAAGATTGCTCTTCAGTAACCCATCTACAGCCATGAGTGTCAGGCACACAGTTTGTTTATCAACATTGGGAGAAGTCATTAGAAAAGGAAGGCAATAGATTGTGGATTTGGGTATAGATATATTACAAAAGGAGAAAAAAAGATACACAAAAAAAGTCAATCAAAGCGATGTGAATAAGAAATATGGAAGAGGAAGAAAAAGAGTGAGAATTAGCAGAGTGCAAAGCATTCTTTTCTTTTTTCTTTTTTTGGCTCAGCAGTCTTTTGCGCATGGTTCCTTTCAAATTCCGATACACATATGCAACATTTAAAATAAGTAATAATATTATGCCTTTTATTTCATCAAACATAGAGAGGCCTACAACACCAACATAATAACTAAACTAATATAATGACTACACTAATTGTCGTCAAAAGGATATTCAAAAGGTTCAAATGGCGCTGCCTCTTCATCATTCCCAGTTTCTGGATCGTCAACTATAGTTTAGTCGGAGACAAAAGTATCGTTAGAATTTGTTGTATGAGAGGGGAGGATGCGTGCTTCATTACCTGAGGTTGGCGCACTTGGTTCGATGAGTTCTTCAATTTGATCAGATTTTCGGTCCTCCATCAACACAATACCGCTTACAATTCCTTTTTTGATAGGCACATATCGAGAGTCATCCTGGAATGTGATTTGCTTCAATTGAGCGGGCACCACCCGAGACAGATTTTCTAGCACATCGTAAGTTTGTTCCCTCTTCTTCTTGTTTTTCCGCCGGGGGTCATCCTTGGTTGTATCGATGTCTACTTTTATCTCTTCTTCCTTGACCTGTTCCTTGTCCACATCCATATGATCGTCCTTTTCCTTGTCTGATTTCTTTGCTCTTGCTTTGGCCTTGGCTGTGGTAGACAATACTGCTGTTGCAACCTAAGAGAGAACAAGTTCAAAAAAGAAAATTGTTATGCACATCATCTCTTTATCATAATTACATTCTTTTCTGATGTATTATCATTACCTTTTCAACAACTGTAGCAGATGGAGGTTTCAGTGCAGGTGGATAGGCAAATAGGGATGGTTTTGCGTTGGATATGAATTCGAATTTGGGTGTCTGGTATGCAGCAAATATATGAATGGAATACGATTAACGATTGAATTCATTCCAAATGTTTAATCATATCCCCTCTATTTGTTGAATATTTTACCTGTAAATTTTTGTTCAAACCAATAATAGCAGTAGGAGTAAAGGACAAACTAAGCATATGTGTAAGCGGGTGCCAGTACCAGAATTGAGTGAATACAGCCATACCAACAATCGCCGGCATGTTTGCATGTCCTGATCGTGATACCAAAGAGATGGTTACATTGCGCCCACCAGCATCAATGATACCTTGGGCCAACACAGCACCAAACTTTGCCATAGGATCTTCATGTTTATCGCCAATAATCTTTTCATATAATTTGCGGACACCTGTCACCTTGGGATTCGTGTTTTCGGTTTGCTGAATGAGAATCATAGCTTGAGATATTAAAGCACCTTGTCGGACAAAATCAACAGGGTCTCTTGTCATGGGTTCTAAAAGATCCAGGGCATCCTATAAAGTGTATTGCAATAATTTGTACAAATAAAATAAATTAATATATGCGCATGTCAAAGCCTTTTCTGTTTATTTTTTGTTTTCGTACCAGATATCCAGTGCCAGCACACGATATACCCAAAGCCAGAGTTGCACCGTATCGGACATGAGGATTGTAACTTTCCGTCAAGAGTTGGACTATACGAGGTACCTGTTTTGGGTTTTTCAGTAAGATGAAGCCTAATGATGTCACAGCTGCACGGCGCACATCATCATTCACATCGCTAACAGCCAAATGAAGAAGTCGACGGATAGCTTTGTTGTTTCCAGTTCCACTATAAGCCATAGCAATTGTATAAATGCCACCATAACGGAGTACCGGATCCTGTATCATCAAAAGAGGTATTAATGGCCATTTAAACAATGCCGCCTACCCCCATTTTCTTGATTACCTTATCACCCAACAGTTGATCAATGAGCACGTCAGCTTGTTCTTCTTTTCCATACATAATGAGAGACATACCAATAGCCAAACCACGGATTATTTTTTCATGCTGAGTTTCGTGGGCATATTCTAACATTTCTTCTAAAGCTTCTTCGGACGCAGTACCAAGTTTGATCAACCCCATCGCAAGACCGGCAGCTTCACCAGCGACTGCATTATCACCAAACAGGACTGTCTTCAAATCATCGTAAGCATCTATATTCAATCAGTAAATAAATAAACAAAGATGATTAAATCCAGTTTTTTTTTTAACAATGCACTGAATTACCTTTATCATCAGTAGCCATGCCAGCCACACCAAGACCAAGACTAGTGCCATGTTGAATCACTTCTTTGTCAGTATCCTTCAAAGCTTTCTTCAAATAGCTTAGAACGTCCTTGCCATAATTTGCATTGATAAGACCAAGAGCATATAGCGACCCACCTTCAGAGTATTCACTACCACCTTGAGCACCTTCTTGAGGTAAGTAAGGAGTCAGAAGGTTCATTGACTGAGCCAGTTGGCCCTACCATACGAAAAGTAGTGAAAAACGAAAATGTACGTTAGCCACCAATATTTACTTTTATTTATTTAGTGTTACCTTATGAATCACACCAAGAGCAGCAGTGGCACTGAACTTCGTCCAATTGGTAGCTCTTGAAAGCCAGTCAAGGTTTTGGCGTAAAAATTCGTCGCTTGTGGTACCAGCATGCATGAACGCATTGGAAAAAGTAAGGGCAGAGTGGTAGATCGAATGGCGAGATTCTAATGCGTTCTAAAGAGAGACAATAATGGTTAGTAAAAGCTCATTTATTCATAAACGACTGCTCTTCTTACCTTTGTGTTTTTGAGAATCATGAGATCTGTATGGTTGTTTCGATAAAGGAATTCCAAATACAAACGAATAGATTCTTCACCAGATAGGATAGATGTCACTTTTGTAATGAGATCATTACTATCGGCCTAGGCACAAAATAAAAATGAAAGACAAAAAGTGAGTTAGACGATTCACCGTATATAGCTTCATTCATTAAACTTACTTTAGGACTCGCATTATCAACTTTTTCAGTTTTGGAGGCAGTAGATAAATAGTCGGACACCTTTAATAAATAGTCTTGAGTAGCATTCTCTTCTAAATCAAAAGCAATTTGGTACGCCATAAGCTAAATAAATCATATAAAAATGAAGACAATATATATGAGTATGTTTGATCAAGTAATCCCTTTCTTCAGTAGTCTTTCCCACTTTTTTTTTTTTTTTTTTTTTTTTTTTACTTCATGCCCTTTGCTGATCAGGCCCTGTAACATTCGTGCAGCAGTATGGGGATCGTTCAGATGGACAAGACATTGGTTGATGGAGATATAATCAGGCTCCTTTAAATCTTGATATAATTTCACCAATAATTGCAATATCTAAAAGAACTACTATTATTATAACAGCCTACACACACACCCTTTTTTTTTCTCATTCAAGCAAACTTACTTTATTTCGGAATTCCAAATGTTGTACCAAGGTCATCGCTATTTCCAAGACATAAGGAAGTAGTTTTGCTGAGTCACCCTTTCCAATCATAACTTCCACTACATCTAGTCGCATCGATTCCAAAGCAATGCCAATCGCCTGTTCGTATTCTCCATCATGAGCACACCGTTGAAACATCCTTTCAACAATGTCTTGAAGTCTCAAATCAATGTCTGTACCACCCACAGTCATTTCTTGTTGTCGAAGATCGATGTATTTGTCGATACATTTTGCTATACAAGAAAAACATAAAGGGTAAATTAATATGCATATATATATAGTATCCTCGTTTCGTTTGGACCCTCACCGATAATGGTTTCAACGTATTCTGACTTTTCAGACAAATCGAACCGTTTGCCAGCGCCAAGGGCAAAGGTTAAAGAATCGTCCAGTTCACCTAAATAATAGTATACCTATAGAAATATTTAAATAGATAGAGAAGTAGTGAGTAAGACTTTCATCAGCAAAAGGCTCACGTATTAGACTGTCCTACTTTGGAAGCAACAAGCGCAGCCAATTCAATATCAGGAAATTCAGTATCTTCGTAAAGGATTTCGCTACAAGGTAAAATAAAACTTGGTCAATCTACCCATCCTGTAGTGAATGTTTGTTAAATGGTTTCCTTACATTTTGCCACGGAATCAGATATTTCAGCCCAGAATTGATTTACTAAAGTGTTGAGTTGTTGTAAAGCATATATTTTCAATTCAGGTTGTTGTTCGTCGAGTAAAGCAACCACACCGCCTACACGTAAAAAAAAAATTGGGTATTAAAAGTTAAGTATCAATATTTGTCGTCAGGCTTTTATTTCATATTCGTACTTGCTGAAGTAAGGGTTGCCATTGTGTTTAAATATTGTGAATAAGCGAAAAAAGAGACAAAAACTAGGTGTCCGCGCGTTTTTTTTTTAAAAAAAAGGGGACCGAAATTTCAATGGTGCTGTGGGCTGCACATGACGTACCCTAATTATTTTTGGTGGTTTTTGATTTGAATATTTATTCTATTCTCCGCCACCAATTTTTTTTTCTTTTCCATTTTTCTCTTCTGTACATTCTTCTTTTATTGTTTGGCGTAATACTACTTGTTTTCAATGGCTGCTTCTACTTTTGGATATGCTTCGAAACCCAAAACCATTGAAGTTCCATTACAACATGAGCAAGTATTGGAAGTTGTATGCAATGATCTGCCGGTGAATCCTCTTGAACTTACTGACATCTTTCAACAAGAAGGCGTGGCTCTCACTTATTATCGGGCACTTGCAGTAAGCGCTTCTTATATGATGTTACATAATATTTTATACAACATATTGACTTTGAATTATCTTAATGTATAGATTGAGTATTATGAACAGCAAAAGATCAACGAAAGCGTTTCTGTCATCCAAACGGGACTCACACTGGCCAGTCAAACCCCTCACACACAACCTCGACAGAAACTACCACTATTGACACTATTAGCAACGCTGTACATGAGATTGGCGAAAATAGCATTGGACAATACGAAAGAACGACAGGAACATCTGAATAGTGCCGCACAAGCTATCAACGAGGCCGATCGCATTCACAATCAATACGAACAGTCATTTATTGTCAAGGGAAACCTTTACCTGATGCGTCAAGATATCAAGGAAGCCGCGCGATCGTTTGATATGGTATTAGAAAAACGCCCCAACTGCATTCCGGCATTACTTAGCAAGGCCAAGATTCTTTATCACAACAAGGACTTCAAAGCTGCTCTCAAATCATACCAACAAGCACTCATGTTTTCTCAAGGTGATGCTTCAACAGCCGAAACAAGACTTGGTATTGCTCAATGCTACGCTCAATTACAAATGTATGATGAAGCTAAGGTGGCTTTACAGACGTGTATAAACATGGTAAAAATATGGAACAAT
Organism: Absidia repens; assembly: GCA_002105175.1. Lineage (NCBI taxonomy): Eukaryota > Fungi > Mucoromycota > Mucoromycetes > Mucorales > Cunninghamellaceae > Absidia > Absidia repens. The sequence continues at coordinate 1,495,497 of MCGE01000005.1, read as the reverse complement.
AGGTGGTGCTTATCATATATGATTTTTAACTTTTTTATTATGTAGAAGGATGCTACGAATGCAGCTGCACTTATATTACTCTCGGCTATCGAACAAAATGAATCAAAGGCAGCGACTGGCGGACCAATACAACAACAAGCATCATTGAAAAGCGGTTTACAACACATGCAACAATCTCATTATGCTGATAAGCAAAACCCTGTGACCTTGAACCTGTTGTCGAACTGCTTCTTTTTTATGAACGATATGGAGAAGGTAGGTTATTTAGTCAAGAGATATGCATTTTATATTGAAATTATTAATTTTTTTTTTAAAACAAAAAATAATCATTTAATTTATAAATAGGCTTTACGGACATCAACCAAAGCGCTGTCAAAGGGTACGAATAACTCAACCAAAGCGGAATCCTACTATCAGCTGGCCCGGATACATCATAAAACGGTAAAACTATGAAAACTAAAGTGATCAAATACAAATGACATGTCGGTACTGAATTCATTACTATTCTAGAAACGATTCGATGAAGCGTTAAACTACTATCGACAATGCCTACAGCTCAATCCTGATCATCTTCTTGCACAATTTGGTATTGGTCAAATGCATCTACAAAAAGGTAAACATACGATGTATATTCATGTACAGCAATTTGTTCAATTGGTATGCTAACATATCATTCTTGTCTTTTATAGAGGAATACACGGTGGCTTTGGGCATTTTTGAAAATATTTTGGAAGCTGAACCTCAATGTGTCGAAGTGATGAAGATTCTCGGGTCCATTTATATGTTGACTGATAAAAAACAACAAGCTCTGGGATTATTCAACAAGGTCTTGGAGAAATCTACTAATGATACGTATCTTTTGATGGAAATTGCCCGTCTCAATGAAGAAAAAAATTCTGCTCGTGCCCTTGAATGTAAGTTGATAGACGATGGACGCCTATTAAATGACATGAGACTCACGTATGTTACCTTTTTTCTGTTAGACTATCATCGTACACTCGATATCGTGGAGAATGAAATCGATGGGCAATCAAGCAGCACTATTCGACCTGAATTACTAAACAACATTGGCGCCATGTACCATAGACAAGGTAAGAAATAATAGTAACTAGGGCAATGCCGATGAAGAGGATTCGGACAACGTGTTTGAACTAATTTTGCTCGTCCGGGGATGGGGATTTCATTTATCCAGGTGATTTACACAAGGCCGAACAATTCTATAGTCTTGCTATCCAATCTTGTGACGAACTGACGAAGGACACTACTGAAAACAATGATGATGCAAATGACTCAAAGCTGACCATTACATATAACTTGGGCCGCTTGTACGAAGATCGATCTGAAATGGACAAGGCTAGTGCTATTTACGACAAGATTGTAGATGACTATCCTTCCTATTCTGATGGTAAGTTACTAACACAACTTTTTTCTTCAAACGGATTGGTGTTTTTGTATGTGTTTGTGTGTGTGATGTGAGAGGGTGGTGGCGAGGGATATTACTTTACCTTTCTTTTTTATTTACGTATATTCTAACTGACTTTTTTTCATAGCTCATTTTCGTCTTGGTGTGATGGAACAACTGAATGGGGAAATTAATGAAGCCATAGACCATTATAAGCAAGTCTTTGAAACAGATGAAAACGATACCAAGGCGTGGATCATGATAGGCCAAGCACAATCTGAAAACAACGACAAGACGTGTAAACGGTCCTTCGAAAAGGTGCTGAAATCATGCGACAAGGACGATCTTTATACTCATGTGGCACTTGGAAATTATCACGCATCTTCAGCTCGTGAAATGAAAACGGATAAACAATCTAGCCAGGTAAGAAATGGTTGTAAAGGAGGGAAAAAAGAAGACTATATAATTAACACTTCTTTCTCGTATATTATAGCGTCAAGAGGCCTACAAATTAGCTGTCAATTTTTATACTCAAGCTCTGAAACGGGACCCCAAGAATGCTTATGCTGCCAATGGCTTGGCTATTGTATTGGCTGAAAACAACAATGTCGATCAAGCAAAGGATATATTCGCTCAGGTGCGTGAATCTTCACCGAACAACCCGTGCGTTTGGATCAACTTGGCTCATATTTTTGTGGAATTGAAGCATCTAAGTCAAGCTATCGTCATGGTAATAAAGAGGTCTATGGTAGATGAATAACTCTGGTATCACTCAACTTCTTTTTTTTTTTTTTTTTTGTTTGATTCAATAGTACGAAAACGCTCTGAAAAAGTTCTACAAGGACGGTGATGCCAACATCCTTCTATGTCTTGCCCGTGCTCAATTCATGCTGGCAAAAAACAACAAAGATTCGGAAACCATGTACGAGTCTCTTCTCAACACCCAGCGTGCTTGCGAACTTCAACCCGACGACAAATCCATCACATACAATATCGCTCTAGTACAACAACAATATGCGCAATTGGTATCTGATCTCCCATTGGTAACTCGTTCTGCGGAGTCAATGCGCAAAGCTATTGAAGGACTCGACAACAGTCAAAAACTCTTCCGTATGCTGATCAATGTCCCTGAAGAAGAACATGTGCATTACGACCGCAAGATGGCTGAACAACGTGAACGGTATGGCGAAACACTGCGGACACAGATGGATCGTAAGATGCTGGAACAAGTACAACACGAAGAACAACGAGAAAGCAAATTGAAAGATGTCCGGTTACGACAAGAACAGCGGGAAGCCAAGCGACGACAAGACGAACTTGACAAGATTCAGGCGGCTGAAGACGAACGGTTACGATTGGAAGAAGAGCGACGCAAACTCATGGAAAAGGTGCGGGAAGACAACATGATGATGGCCCAACGAGAAATGGAAATGCAGGATGATGAACAAGTCAAGAAAAACCGGACGTTGAGCAAGAAACGAAAAGGAAAGGATGGCGATGATGACGATGGAATCATTTATGATGATGAAGATGACGATGACGACGGCGCCGGTGGCAAATCGTCTCGGTACGATGGACATGATAGTGGTGACGACGATCAAGATGGTGACGAAGACGAAGGATCAAAACGTGGCAAGAAGGTAACCGTATATTTTAAGGTTGAGGCTGTATGTGGGAAATGAATGCTGATCTGAATTTTTTTATTCCTTCTCAAATATAGAAATTCCGTAGCAAAGCCATTATAGAAGATTCCGATGAAGACTCAGTTTAGTTTTAGTTCTATCATAGTTTAGTTGTAGTTGTAGCTTTTATATATATATATTTTATATTTATTTTTTTTTATATTGAAGCTGTCAAATAAAAGTATTTTGATTGAAAATAATTAATTATGTTGTTGTGTTGATAGAAGTTTGATGTTGATGATATGTATCATTCCGGACCCTTTTTTTTATTTACTTCTGTCACTCCGCCACAAGCTATAAAACACTCTTTATGTACTTCATGTCCGATCGATTATTCATTCTCTACATATTGATTTGAATGACTAGCTGATAAACATCAGCTTCCCTTTTTTTTCAAATATATATGTATAGATAATTGTAATATCATGATATTCTTTTTTAGGACAACACTGGCAGACATGGTTAAAGGTTACACGCATATGTAAAAATGGCATAGCAAAAAAAAAAGTTTATTTTTATAGATAAAATCAATACTAAAAATAAGTCTACAATTAATAAAGAGAGGATGGAGGAGGTTACTAAACTATAATGATACAAGGAAGAGGGTAAAAAATGGAAAAGAAAGGCACACAAGGCACAAACGAATGAATCTATTGGTCTACTAGGGGTTGTTTTTGGTGTTGTTTTTCGTCTTCGCTGGACCAGAAAGGATCATTTGCATTTCCATGTGGCTGTGTTTCTGAATGAGGCTGGGCGTTATAATATTGTTGGATTTGTCGTTCTTGTTGTCGTTGGTTATGGTTGCTGTCTGAAGGCGAAGACGTCGTTTTAGCCACATCGGTCATTTGGTTCATTTCAATCTTGACCTCCTCCCCATTAGCATCTTCGGCTTCACCATTTCTTTGATGTCCGCTGCCAATTCAGTACCAATACCTAAATAAAGAGAATAAATAGAATGATGAGATAATCAAATTGTGTTCTATTTTTGATATCGCCTTTTTTCTTACCAGCACGAGTACCCCATGCAGTGACGTGAAGGGTGAAAAGAGCATAAATTTTCATGATCGCAAAATAGTAATTGAAGATGAGCCAGCAAGGTAGCACCCATATGTCTTGTGGTCGTTTCAAAAAATGGGGAAACAGCTTGAGCGCACGAGTGACAAGAAGCCAAATGATGTAAGATATAGCAATATTCCAAGCAGGCAAAGGAGGGTTGGTAGGCCCAGCTCTACTTTCTTGTAAAGAAGCAAAAGTGGCTACAAGGACAGGTCCGGCTAATAGGGTGAGAGGATTGAAGAGTTTGTCGACCATAGTAAAAGCTACATAAGGATGACGGTGCCATATATATCGCTCTGTGAATAAGGATCTAAAGTCGGACCGCCAGGTATTTCTCGTCCACCGGAGAACTTGCTTCACAAATCGCCAGTTGTTTTTGAAGGTAGAGAACAGTTCCGCTTCCTTACAGACTTGCGCATAGGTATTCCAACCATGAGAATGCATCCATCGGGTCAAAAATTTGTCATCACCGGAGTTGAGAGGATATTTGCCGCGCCATAAATCATTCGTAAAGCAATACTGAAATGCAGGATCCTTCAAAATCAACGTACGATAAGCTGCTGTTCGCCCAGAAAGACAACAAATACCACCGTCAATGTGTGTCGAGGCCGCAATTTCAATGTTTCGACTCGTCAACCGATACCCCGCCAAGATTTCCCACATCGTTTGGTGGCCGTTGGGATCCACAGCATGAACTATTGGTATGGATTTTGTCAAGCGTCAGTTACCATATTCATTCATCAATCAATAGATACCAAAAATAACCTCCATTCCTTTTATTCTCTTACCAGTTTGTGAGGTGCCACATCCTCCCATCTGCAGATCTTCAAAGCAGGCCAATATGTAACTGAGCATTGTCGGTTTCCAAATAGCATCGTCGTCCGCAAACACAAGAATTTCTGTTGACGTCGCATTCACACCCTCCACCATTTGCAGTCGTTTGTTAGCTTTGGGTACAGTTCGGACAGTAATTCGAGTCGGATCCACTTCATTGGCAAGTTCCTGCAATGGTTCACGCATGGATGTTTCAGTAATAATGACGATTTCCTTTGGTTTGCAAGCTAAAAATAATAAGAAGATGTAAAACCAACGGGTGAATTCCCTTGTACTAGCACGAGTATGTCTTTTTTTTTCCTAAATAAAACAATACCTAACCAACTTCGAGCGGCAATCTTGAATTCTTCACCAGCATCAATAGTAGGCACAATAATGGTCACATCCCTTTCTGGTAAATAGGTTGGGTTGGCTTTAGGCCTTCTTGGTTTGTATACTAGGTAGGCAACCAACTTGATAAAAAACCACAAGTATCTAGCAAACAACAAAATTATAACGTGAGATCATCGTTTTTTCCAAACCAGTGAGCGATTGTATATTACCTGTAGAAGCCAATAATACCAAAGGGTAAAAAGAAGGGCAATAACCCCAAATCGTCTGTAAGATACAACATTGATCAAGCAGTAATGGCCTTACGCGATTGATGTTGATGGTGAGTTGATCGTTGGTAAGCAGATGGCGTTCAAGTTGTTGGTGTCGTTTCAATAGATTAACGTTAAAATAGTACAAGAAATAAAAGGTAGTTAGCACGAAGTTGAAAAATAAAAAGACAGAAAAAAAAAATGTAGAAATGAGGAAAGAAAGTGGAAAAAAAGCAAAAAAGTTTAAATGTGGATTTTTAAACTCAAATGTTGTACCACCTTTCAAGTCTTTCCATGAGATAAAAATAGACTCACTTATTCCTTTACAGAAAGCAAGTAATTTATCAAAAAAAAAAAAAACACATCGATAAAACATCCACATTTATATAATTGTTCCTGAATCCTATCTCCCTTTCATTATTATCGTATATTCTCCACAAGCAAAAAGAAATGACCCATTTATTATATCACCTCGAGTATTTTCTTTAGCCTCAGAGAATTTTCTCCGTTGATGATGCATATATAATCCAAATCATTAACTAGAGTTACTTTCCACCAACATCTAAGCCATGCATTCAGATCACATTTTCTGTCTTTTTCTCCACAGACACATGTAATTAAAACACCGCCAGCCATGTGGAACGGAAGACGCGCTGGCTTGTAGTGTCAAAAAAATGATTATCAAATCAAGCACCCAAAACAATAGATGGGCATTTGCCCATCATAGAAATTACCATTAAGTTATCAACTGTATGACATGAATGTCCAGTGGTACGTTTTACTTTATCTCTGTTCAACTTTTTAAATTGAATAATGCAGTTTTTGTTTTTATTTTTACGATAAATTGCTAGGTCGGCGTGGCCCTGGACACTCCCACTTCGCACCCACATTCAAAAAAGACTGGCGTGTTTTGATGGAACAAGAAATAGACACCCCATGTCATTTTGCACTCCACTGACTGACCTCTTGTGCCTTACCCGACATGCTCACCATCAGACTGATCGACGTTTTGTTTGTCACGAAAAAAGCCCGATAAGATAGGTATTGACACTTCCATCATTTCTCACATTGGTGGGAAGTTTCTTGGCGTCAAGCTGATTTTTTACGTTTTTTATCGTTATACCATTTGTAATGAAAATAATGAATTGGATATATATAGTATGTTCATTCTAGTAGAGGCCATAATATTCACAGAAAAGGCAACGCTGGCTGTAAATCATGTGAATCTTAGAATGGGAAAATACTGCTATGTTTCATATTATGTGACATCAAAGCTACCAACCAGTCACTGGGACTCTGAAGAAAGATAGTCAGTGTAGGTAATTTGAAAGTAGGTGGGTAGGACGCTCCTAAAACAGCAATAATAACAACGTTACTCATTATGCTGTAATTCACAGGATGGCTAATAAAAAGAAAGCATAGTTTATTGAAGGATACTGAGTAAATACTAAACCAAAGGCACGGGATTCAATTTAACATGAGAGCTAAAGGAAATAGCATGAAGGAAACTAACGTGAGGTTTGAAGAATGGTCAGTACCAATCTAAAGAGACCTTTATAACAAGATATCATTACAATATGCATGGCATAAGGAAGGCAGAAAGTATATCATTTATTGAAGCATAGAACTGGTCAATACTATACTAAAGGTGGTGATTGCAAAAAGGGATCACTTATACAAACATGGAAGACACGAATGAGACATATTCACTGAAAGAAGCAAAAAGATACATATTTTATTCAGATGTAGATACAAGCTATGTACAAACTAACGCTAAACTAAGCTAACGGAGGCTCCAAAAAGCCACATAATGGTGGTTCTAAATCCTGAATCCAAAATGAAAGGGTTTCCCCATGCATTTTGTAATCCCTAAGCTGAACCCCCTTCTAAACTAGCTCTGATACTAATCTAAACCCAACGTGACCTCAAAGAAGTTGAAAGATGAAGAAAAAAATAGAAGGTAAAAAAGAAAATGGAAGAAATAGAGAAGGGAAAAAACAAACCCGAGGAAGTAAATAAAAAAATTCACGTGTGCGGGATTTGAAATGTTTGATGTATTGATTTTTTTTATCCATTAGCTTGGTCAAATTCTGGCTTCTCTTCATTTTTTTTTAGACAGCAACATAATGAATATCTTCCAGCGACAGCAGCTACCACCATGTAACATTGATTACATGATGGCTTTCGACTCAACATGGAACAACTGGACCTAGTTTAGTTCACCTCCTTTACATGGAGCAGCTTACCTATTCTACAACAGTACCCCCAGCCTCGCTACATTCTGCCCTCCCTTGATAACATCATACTATAGATTTGAGTCATGCATTCATTGTTAGCTTGATTTAATGTTCGTTGCCATTGCTTACATCTATGTCGAATAAAATATGGGTTTTCTTTTTATCTTTAATCTGTCGCTCACATAATATTACATTAATCCCTTTCCCCTTTTAGACCATTATAATATCTTACTGTATTATTGTAATCATCCCCAAATTGTGTTTATGTTGTCAAATGAAAAGCTTCAATGAAATATGTCTCCTTTTTTCAACCATAAGCCTTAGATTCACTATTAGACCCATCGGATATTGAACAATTTCCCATCCTTTTCTTAAATATTATACAGTTATGCGATACTCTAGTCAATCTTCCTCGCTAAACCGCAGCGTTTATTTTCAACCCGTTCCAATCTTGGAAACTACCGGTGTCTAGAATCTTTTTAATTTCGAAGCTCACCAGTCAAAATTTCCAGGGACCAATACCTTTGGACCGTGATGATTTATTCTCGCAAGACATAGGGGCAATCCAAATTTGATGGATGTACTTGAGGACTCTAAAAACAAATAACTCAAGATTTTCTATTGGTTTGTCAATTAGGCATATAATCGTATTTTATAATTTAACAAAGAAAAAAAATCAACCAGAGCAGCAAAGATAGCATTTTCTTATTACTACAGTGGGGATGGTCGGCACAAAAATAAAATTATGTTCATTTTCTATTTTTCCATCATCTTACATATGAACCTTCGTATATGAACTCTTCTTTAAATATTAGTTTTATTGGCCCACAGCGTCCTTGTGGTTTTTTTTAAAAAAAAAAAAAGTAAAAACAGCGACAACTATTTCTTGCCTCAGCTCATCTCTTTCACAAGGCTCTTAAAAAAATTCATGGTTTGTTACAGGAAATGCGCTGCCCCTGACTCGCCTATTCTTATGGATGCCTCGACGCCACTTCCAAAAAAAAAAAAGAACATTGGACATAATGTCTTTTTTTTTTTTTTTTTTTTTTTTTTTTTTGCCAAGCGGGAAGATAGGTTTTGATATACGGCCAGTTTCCATCCAGCGTGATGATGAGATTCTGCGTGCTTGCACTGGAGGTGAGTTTCCTTGAAGGCAATTATTATCAGTTTTATTTTTTCCACCAAACAACCTGCCTTATACTGCCATATGGCCTATGCTGCTTTCTCGATTCCATTATTGTTGCCCCTCCTTTTACGGTATTTTCTTTTTACCCCTCCCCCTCACCTTCTCTCTTTATTCGTTCTATCATAATTAAGTGCTGCATCTTATTTTATCATCTTATCATTCGAGTCCTTCCTTACCTTTATTTTATTCATTTTATACCATTTTATTTAACCTCTGCTATTTTTAGACTTTGAAATAAAGTCTTTCCATGTGACAACAGTATATACGGTATAAAGATCAAGAAGATATCAATTATAAAGTACATCAAAAAATTAAAATAAATACTTATTGTAAATTTCAAATTTTAAAAATGTATAATAGTGAAAAGATGTTTTAAAGCAAACTGGGGGAGTCTTTCTTTTGTATTATAAGGTTGTTGTTGTACCATGGAAAAAAGTGTCATATTTAAAGATTTTTTAACTGAAGACATTATCGTCAGAATACATTTAAAATGAAGAAAAGGGGATTCTTAATGATAATAAAAATTCGAAAAAGATATAACCTTATAATGTCAATATTTCATCTATAGAATCGTTTGTTGCAAGGGAATAAACAACAACAGGATCTTGACGAGGCTCATAGATTCTGTATCATCGTCTTATTTCAGGAACCAAGTAAAACTTTTGATCGGAATTGTAAAAATATGTTTCAAAAGCAGCCAAATCTCCTTCACGTCATTTGAGGCTTAACAAAGCAGAAAAAAGATTTTTTTTTTTTTTTTTTTTTTTTGCTCTTTCCTTTCTTTGTCTTTTTGCTTTCGGTGCATTTGTTTTAATCTTTTTAAACCGCACCGATTTACAATTCAACAGGTATGCGATAGCTAAAATACTCTACCAAGCATACTAAATTCTGAATGAATACGAACTATATATCTCACCATTGTTTTTTTTATATATATTTATCAAAAGCCACCAACTATAGGTACACCTGGGATATGCAATATTGAAAAACATCAACTAATGAACAGTACTCCCACCAACAAAGACAAAAACACGAACGCAAAGTCGACTCCACAAGCAGTGTTCAACTACGCACAAGCTGCCAAGCGCAACTCTCAAAATTCGGAACAACAGCAACAAAAAGCAAAACCAACCGGACCAATTAAGCCCACTAGTAGTAACCCACCCACACCTCCACCCAAACAACGTAACCTTGACGACACCACATCTGCTCCTGTTTCTTCAACAACAAAGGCAAATGGTAATTCAAACGTGAACGGATCAAAGCCTCAAGCGAAATCATCTGCTCAATCTTCAACAAAACCAACTTTTGCTGCTATTGCCAACGTGTAAGGAAATACTGCTAAAAGCATAGTTATGTTTCATTTATCTCATTTTCATTTTCTTTATTATTTCTTCTTAAACTAGGTCTTCCGCAAAGCAAGTTCAACAAAGCCCAAGAAGCGCTCCTGTACAGCTTCCACGAGCACCTCCTGTAGATAAAGGTAAGTATCATCCCATTAACCAATTGATATTATATTCCTATTTGCTCACTTACACTTTGATTTTCAGCTTCCATTCAATTTGGATCGATCAATCAAACGACAGAAACTGCTACCCAACCTACATCTGAAAATACTACAAAACAAGAAGGACAAGAGATGGACTCAACAGTGAACTCTGGTAATGCATCCGCTGTGGATAAGCCTGTCATGGTAAGTATTATAGGTTATAGTCATATGTCTTTGAAGAATTTCATTTAACGGACGTACGGTTTTCTATTCTATGAACACCTAGCCTCAATCACGACGGGATTCAACACAATCAAATCCATCTGCAGGTGAACAATCTCCAGCGCAATCTCCCCATTATCAAAACGCTACTCTTAATGGCAACAACAATAGCAATAGTCGACATTACGGCGGACCTCGACACTACAACCAAAGCAAACACTCAAATGCGCCCTACTCCCCCAATACAAATAATGCTCAGCCTGGATACATGCCCCATCATGCCAAAAAACCTATCTCTCCTCATATGGCTTCTGCTTCTCCCTCTGCACAAAATATCCCCGTTACTCAGAACTCCTGGTCAAACTCAATTCCTGGCCAATACGTAAGTTGGGTTTTCTATTTTTTTTTATCTTGAATGCTTCATACACTATTACTGGATTTTATCTAACTATTTATTTTATTTTATTTCTTCTTAGTATGGTGCTCCTACTTATGAAGCCCGACCTCAATATTATGGATACAACCAAATGCCTGTACAATCATATGCTCAACCTGGTGCACGTCAAGGCGGTCAACAAAATTTTGTCCCCCAAGCTGCTCGTACAAGCAAGGCCATTCCTATTATTGACCCCAACACCAAGACTCAAGTGAAGGCTGATCCGTTGACTCCTGCGTCTACAAGCCCGTCCTCTGCCAAGATGTCCAAACCCTCTACTGGTGACAAGAAAGAAAAGGATTTCAAGATTCAAACCTCACCGTCGCCAAAACGTACTATCACTATTGTGGACCCTGCTGTCAAGGAACTTGAAGAACGCGAAAAACGGGAAAAGGAAGAAGCTGAACGACTTGCTAAGGAAGAAGCCGACCGTAAGGTGAAGGAAGAAGCTGAACGTGCCGCCAAGGAAGAAGCCGACCGCATTGCCAAAGAAGAAGCCGACCGTATTGCCAAAGAAGAAGCCGACCGTATTGCCAAGGAAGAAGCCGATCGGAAGGTGAAGGAAGAAGCTGAACGTGCCGCCAAGGAAGAAGCCGACCGCATCGCCAAGGAGGAAACTGAACGCATTGCCAAAGAAGAAGCTGAACAACTCAAGGTGAAGCAAGAATCTGAACGTGCCGCCAAGGAAGAAAACGAACGCAAGGAACGTGCTGCTGCTGCTGCTGCTGCTGTCGCTGAAGCTGAACGCAAGGTCCGGGAAGAATGTGAACGTACTGCTGCTGCTGAACGCAAGGTGATGGAAGACGAAATACAACGTGTGAAGCGCCAACTTACTGGACGCAAAGAAATAGACACCGCCAACAACAAAAATGAAGAACAACGTATTGCTGCCATTACTGCTGAAAAGGCCGCCAAGCCTGCTCCTGGTCGCTTGGATCTCTCTGGTATTCCTGCTCATGTATTGGAAGGTGAACCTCAAACCCAATCTCCCTCTTCTCCATCCTCAGCTACTCCTACTACGCCTACTACCCCGCAAAAGGTGGTCATCCCTCAGCGCAAGATTGTTGATTTTAGTGCAATTCAGTATCCCGAAACTGTAACCAAGGCGCCTACCAATTCATCCGGCAAGATTCAATACGCCGCGGAATTTTTATTGCAATTCAGAGCCCTTTGCTTGGATTCAAACGAAGACTTGTCTGCCTTCCAAAATATTGGTGATGAATCCAACGAACGTAGTGGATCTGGTCGTAGCCATTCTAACCGCCGTCAACCCTCAGAACGTGGTGGTCGTGGTCCTCGTACTCCTGGTGGTGATATGCATCGAAACAACTCTCGAGATGGTCGCATGGATTCTATGGGTAAATTCAGCGGTGGTCGTCCTCTTGCTCATCGCGCTGGTAGTGGTAATGTGTCCTCTCCTGGCTCTCCCGGTGGTGGCATTCAACGAGATGGATCTCATGGTGGTCGAAGCCGCAGTGGACGTGGTGGTGGCAAAGGACGTCATCCTCCTCGTGAACAACAAGGTGGCCCAACCATTCCTTTGGATCAAGTGGTACCCCTCGAAAAGAGTGAAAACAGATGGATGCCTGCTGTGGTTGCTACGAGTGGTGAAAGTGGATCTCTGCCTGTTACCAAGACTGAAGATGAATTGATACCTCAAGAAGTGATTATTCGCAAGGTGAAATCGCTTCTCAATAAATTGACACTGGAAAAATTCGACTCTATCAGCGATCAAATTTGGAACTATGCTCACCAATCTGCCAAGGAAAAGGATGGTCAATCTCTCCTCACTGTTATTCAATTGATTTTTGACAAGGCGTGTGATGAAGCTGCCTTTGCTTCCATGTGGGCTCAACTTTGTCGAAAACTTCACGATACTATGGCTGCTGCGGATGATATTCATGACGAAAACAACTCTTTGGACAAGAACGGCAACAAAATCACCTCCGGTCACTTATTCCGAAAATACTTATTCAACCGTTGTCAACAAGCTTTTGAACGTGGTTGGAAATTTGAAATCCCTGACTTGGAAAAGAGCGTTAGTGGTGAAGTGATGATGACCGATGAATACTATGCAGCTGTCAAGGCTAAACGTCAAGGTTTGGGTCTGGTGCAATTGATTGGTGAACTCTTCAAGCGTGGTATGTTGACTGATCGTATCATGACGGAATGTTTGACTCGCTTATGCCGCAATCCTCAAGAAGCCGAAGACGAAGAAACCGAAACCATGTGTAAGCTTGTTACCACTGTTGGTCGTGAACTGGATCGCCGAAACCGCAACATGAAACAATGGATGGATGCCTTCTTTGAACGTATGAAGGAAATGTTGGAATGTACTACTTTGACCTCAAGAGTGAAATTCATGATCCAGGTAAGAGGGGTGATCAGCAAGGTTTTTGATGATTATAGGAAAAAGTACTGATTTAATTATTTTTATATCTCTAGGATGTGATCGAATTACGAAGAAACAAATGGGTACCCCGAAGTGGTGGCGCAACTGGACCATCAACGATCGCCCAAATCCGTGAAGATGCTCAAAAGGCGAAGAATGACGAAAAGGAATCGATGAAACGAACCTCAAGCTCTCGTGGAAATACCCCTCAAGCAATGTCACGTCAAGGCTCTCGTGCTTCCCGCAACAATTCTCAACGTGAACATGCTACAAATAAAAACACTGAAGCATCATCCTCTCCAGCTCCCGCCGCCGCCGCAACATCTGATGGCTGGAGTACTGTCGGAACTGCCGCTGTATCAACACCCAAGGGACGCACCAACGATTTAGATGGTTTTGGTCGAACGGATCGCAGCAAATCAAGAAACAATGTACTTGGTCCTGGTAGCAGCCCATTCCAAACACTCAACCGATCGGGTACTAAGAATGCCAAATCCGATAGCAAGAAAGGTAGCCCTGCTGACAGTCGTAGCTCAAGCCCTGCCTCCTCTATGGTCAATATGTTTAGTGCACTCGGTGGTGGAGATGGTCATGATGAATCAACAGAACAACAACCAACTGAACGTAAGAGGTTGAACTTGTTACCTCGTGGAGCCACTTTACCTGCTGGTGATCAAGCCTCTACGAACGAAGAATCTGCTACTGAAGAATCGAAACCCAAGTTAACCGAACAACAAATGGAACAAAAGGCCAAGGATATTATTGAAGAATATATTCTTTTGCGTGATGAAAAGGTAAGATACAGGATGGAGATAATACCGATTTGGTAAATCAGACTCGTTTTTATAACTTTTACTTCTTCATTTTAGGAACTTATTCTATGCGTTAAGGAACTTGAAGCTCCTCTACCTTTGGTCAACAAGATGCTTGCTGTGGTCGAAAAGAAAGAAAGTGAAGTAAAGGGCGTCTGTGAAATGATCGGTGTTCTCAACAAAGAAAATTTGGTGGACAAAGAAAGCTACGTCGAAGCCCTCAAGCCATTTATGGAAATGTACGAAGATTTGACAATTGATGTGCCTCAAGCTCCCAAATACATGTCACAGCTTCTTGCTGCTATGAATGTGGATCCATCTGAAGTGATGGAAGTTGAAGAACTTGATGGCACCGGCTATATTCCTGCAAGCACCAAGCTCAAGCAACTATATGACGACATCAAGGTAGGAAACTAGTATTATTACGAAAACAAAGTGAATAGTTATACCGGGTGATACCATTTGATTAATCTTTGACCTTTTTTTTTTCTCCTTCTAGACCGCTGCCTAAATTTTTGGTGACTCTATCCAAATGGTCCATTCATCCCCTTCATTCTTTCCCTCTTTTTAGCATCATTGTTTTATTATTGTCATTACACATGTACATCTTTTTTTTATTTTTGCAATCATATACTTTGTTTTGTCCTACCATTATTTCCCCCTCCCCCTTCATTTGTGATTTACCTTGTTTTTTATCTTGTCCTTTAACAATATTTTTATTATCATCACAATTGACCCCCTTACTTTTATCATTGCCATTTTAGAACTAAATATGTCGACCAGTGTATATATATTCCTGTTTGTATGAAATAAAAAAGGTCTCTTACATCATATATATTCTTTTTGACTTTACCTCTGCCTTCTTTTGTGCCTTATACCGGCTTGCTTGAAAAAAAAGAGGACGCAAGGTTTACATTTCAAATATGATATTGAGTTTGGTCTTACTATTATATATATATATATATTTTAAATAAAAGTCATTTTATTTTTACTATTCATTTGCATGTGCCTTTACTTGTCATGGTTGTTTGTCTATATAAAGCATTTGATCATAGTTGAAAAGAAGAAAGTCACCGTTATAGACGATACCACAAAAAAGATTGTCCTTTGTTGTTGGTATAAAAAATAACCCTCACATCATACACACACACGCAGACAGAGATGTCCAGCATATATACAAAAATAAAAATAACTTCACGGTGCATTCCATACAGAGTTTATGATACTGTTCTTGTTGTGATAGACTGTTTAAAATTCTGAAAGATGATGCATCATTTATATTACAATATGGACTGTCAAAAAATATAAAAAATATCAGAGACATGTTCGCTGAAACATGCTCGCAAGGGTACCAACTAACGAAGTGATGCTGACTGCTCTCTCCCAAGCGTAACTGAAATCATCGTCATGCTGCATATGGCATAGTATTTACTTCATGTTTTATTATACACCAAAAAAAAAAAAAAAAAAAAAAAAAAGCTGATGGTTAACAAAAGGGGATATATTTTATAGACGTGTAAGGATAAATTGCGAAGTCAGCAGCAGTCAAGTGATGTAATGAAACTAGGAAGAGGGAGACTAACGGAAGATCTGTAAAATGGTCAACACAAATCTAAAGGGTCAAATGTAAAAAAAAAAAAAAAAAAAAAAAAAAAAAGAACTAATGTATACTGTGCAAAGTACGAGAATGACTTGCGGAAATTTTTTTCCGAAGCATTGCAATTGTCAACGCTGATCAAAAGCGGATGCTAGTAATAAAAGGGATTTATTGCGCATGGCATGAGAAAGACTAATGGGACATTTTTCATTGAAGCAATAAAAAGAGACATATTTTATTCAGACGTAGATATAAACTATGGACAAACTAACACGAAACTAAGCTAATGAAAGCCAAATATTAGTGGTTCTAATTCCTGAATCCAAAATGAAAGGGGTTCCCCATGCATCTTGTATTCCCTAAGCTGAACCCCCTTCTAAACTAGTCCTGACACTAATCTAAGATCACTATAAGTTCAAAAAAGTTGATTGATGAAGAAAAAAAAATTGAAAGAGACAAAAAAAAAAAAAAAAAAGGTTGGGAATAAATAAATATTCACGTGGTCGGGATTTGAATGGTTTTTTTCTGGGTCCTCTTGCCATTATTACTGTAGCAGTTACAAGAGAAGGAAACCTCTTCAAGCTGTCTTTAAACAGTTGCTATTCTTTGTTATTGAATTACTTGATACCATCGACACCAGAACTAGAAACATTCCCTAATCCTACCTACCCCCCTCACCAAGCTATACTTTTTCAGATATTATAGAGTTAGTTTGAACGAAAAATGATTCACAACTTATCTCTTAGCGTCTCTATATGGTCCAGGTCGACGCAAGCGCATTATTTTCGATTTTTTTTGTTCCATTCTGGGCATGTAGTTATGCCAAATTGGGAGCCTATGAGCATCAAAGATAGGCACAAGTATGAGAGGAGGATTTTTGTAAAGGGGGGGGGAAGAGGGTAGGTCATGGAAAATGTCAGCTTTTTTGAAAATTTGAAGTGGGCCCCAGGTTTGAATTGAGACTTAATTGTAACTGAAAAACTAGTACAATCTCCCACCATTGTAGCTCTATACAACCCGCCAAAGTGCGAAATGCAGAGAGGGCAACAGCGAAATACTCTGGATTAGGAGAGGGGGAAGGGTCACAACTACATGTTTTTCTTTTTTTCCTAAAGACGCACACACACACACACATATATATATATATATATAGTATACATAAGGTGGAAATATGGACACTGATATAAAACTTGAGAGGTCCCAATCCATTCAACTGGTTGAGGTTACACAGGCGATGAACATTGGCTTCTTCCGTACAAACGTGGTTTCAAACAATACATCGCCATGATAAATAGTGAAAACCAACAACTAGATTGTACGTGGAAGGGCTTGATTAAGTATACGTTGCATAATAAGCAGGTTATAGTATTATTATTTTTTTTTACAAATTCGTTTGAGTTAAAATCTGTCACCACTAACGGCAGCTTGCTATCACAAAATGATATATATTTATCTAGTCAAAAAGGTTATATAGCTGGATTAGTCCCATATGATTTGATTCATAAGGAAACAAAAATTGGAATGTGATGAATGAATTTATTGACCAAACGAGTCAATTCCTTCGAACAGGATTGATCAGCATTCAAAACAAAGTAGTATACGTTAGCCAACGTTTTGATGGGCATTGTCTTTTTGAGTGGTGCGCCTGAGTAAGAGTCTGCCGGGTTTTTTTTTGTTTTGTTTTTTTTGGAAATGACTCTTTCATCCTGATACTGGACAATGGCTGCCATATCAAGTCATGACGCCACATTCAAAGTGAAAAAGTGCCTTTTTCTTACATGATTACAATTGGTAGGATTGAAATTGGTGCAATAAAAGAAAAATAGGATAAGCGTTGATCTTCGATCGAACATCCGGAAGAGTTCCCTTATCCCGGCGTTGTGTTACATGTATCTATTCCAAGACTGAAATTATCCCCCTTAATGGAATAAAATCATAATTATAACGCCTGAAAAGTGTATCAAAAAATTATATTTTTCTTCGGTCAATTCTGTAATTATCCTTTGTTTAGGTAGATTATAATATTAAGGGGAAAAGTTATCTTTTTTTTTTTCTTTTTTTTTTTTTGCAGGTAGATCAGATCTTTGAGAAAGCATAACATTTCTATGTCCGAACTTCCCTTTTTGCATCTCTTCCCGTTTGTTTTAACTTTTTTTTTTTTTTTTTGAAAATACAAAAATAAAAAAATACACGCACATATAGATAAAATGATTTATTACGTATTCCTTCCTCTTTTTACTTTAAACCATTCGCCTTTCTTGTTGGCTTCTTCATCTCTTCAATGACGACGTTGAATGGTTCATCAACAATCGCTGCCTTACCTTCGTTGTCTTCCACTCCGACTTCTATTATCTCGCAAGCATCTACTACAACAATGGCGGCACAATCACCAGGAGTCCCAGATCCTCCTGCTGGATCAACGGCGTATTCCGCAAAACAAAACCAAAGTGGTCTGACTACTCAATTGATTATTTGCTTCTCTGTTGGTCTTTTATGCTTTTTAACGTTTTGCTTCCTGCGTACACGGTAAGTACACTACGTTCTTTTTTCTCCTTTCTCCTATATCTTGATTTTTTATAGTATGGGACTCAACTTCTTTATTTTTTGTAGGTGGCCGGTGATCTTTGCCCCAAGGAAAAATATGAGACACCGCAAACCCCCTAGACTTCCCAACACTTTTTTTGGCTGGATTATTCCTTTGATTCGTATAAGCAAGACGCAGATGTTAGATAGAGTTGGGTTGGATGCTGTTATTGTATGTTAAAAGAAAAGAACCCCCTTATTATTTTACCATAATAGAAAAAATGGATGATCAACTGACTTATTTTATTATGGCTTTGACAGATGCTTGACTTCATCGTTATGGGTATTAAAATTTTTGGATTGTGCTCTTTTTTTGGTGTGGCCGTATTGATACCAATCAGCTCAACGACTGGCAACTTTACAACTCCCCGTTTGAACCCCGTGGATCATCTCTCTATTACAGTCATCAGCGAATCGTCCCCATATCTGATAGCTTATCTGATATTTACCTACTTCTTCACATTTGTTACCTGGTTCTTTTTACAACAAAACTACGACTCTTACATTTACATGCGGGCTCGTTACCTCCTCCAACTTTCGAGCTCACTGGTCTGCAAATCTGTCATTGTGACTGGATTACCTGATGAATTGCGAACGGATCAAGCTCTAGCGGACTACTTTGAAAATCTGGGTATCGGGATGGTAGCCTCATGCCATGTGGTACGTCATGTTAAGAAACTGGGTCATATTCTACGGCAGCGTGCAAGAGCGTTGGACAAACTGGAGGAATCATACGTCAAATACTGGGGAAATCCTTGCAGAAACACCAATTATGCTCCCAGTGGTCAGATAGTCCAATATGCACAGACGAACCGCCATCAACCAAAATTGGAAGAACAACATACACCGATTCAAGATCAAATCAACATGAATTCTGCAGGGGCAATTTCAGCAGACGAAGACATTCGAAACAACACAAATTCACAGAGCACAAAAGCTACCGATACGACCGGCAATCAAATTCATCTGCGGCCTCAAATACGAACAGGGTTCCTTGGTTTTTTTGGGGAAAAGGTTGATGCCATCGACTACTATACCAAGGAATTTAACTCTTGGGACAAAATGGCTATTGAAGCAAGGGAATCACCACAATTTGATATGACATCTGTTGGCTTTGTTACATTTGAAAATATGGCAAGCGCGGTAAGAAAGTAAAAGAAAAATATTCGGTTGATTACTTTTACTAATTTTATGTTATTTTCATTATTATAGCTTATCGCTTCCCAGATTGCTATCAATCCTGTACCTTTTCGTTGCAGAACAGCGAACGCCTATGAACCGCGAAATGTACTATGGAAAAACATTCATATTAGTGGGAAACAACGTGTGATACGTGATATTATTGTCTGGTCCGTGACGATAGTTTTGGTGGTGTTTTGGACAGTGCCTATTTCATTCATCTCTTCTCTTACAAGCATCGACGCAATCATAGAGGTGGCGCCTGGACTTGGTGACTTTATTGAGGGAAGCGACTTTTTACAAAATATCGCACAGGGATTGATACCAACGGCTCTCGTCAACATATTCATGCAAGTTTTACCACTTATTTTGGATTGTAAGTGGAGAGAGGAGGCGGAGGGAGGCTGCCAAAAACAAAGATGAATAGCCACTAATTAATATTTTCCTTATTGGATCATGTAGATTTGGGCGTTCTGCAAGGATTGCGTGCTCGAAGCGCTGTCTCAGAATCAACTCTCAGCAAGTAAATACTAAATACAAGTGCGCACACGCGTAATGCAATATTCAAATTTCTCATTGCATTATTTTTATTTTTTAGGTATTTCTTTTTTCTCATCTTCAATGTCCTTTTGGTATTTACGCTTATCTCTACTGCAATCAATACCGTCGTCATATTAGTTAAGCAACCTACCGAAGTTGCTCGTATCTTGGCCACCAGTCTTCCAAAGGTATATAAAAGAAGATCATCTCTATATATTCTTAACATATTTGCTGACTTTACTTATTGATGTTTTTTTAACTTAGGTATCTCCCTTCTTCATCAATTATACAATATTACATGGACTATTATTGTGAGTTTGAAATCAAGTTTATCGCTTACTGTTATATGGAAGTATTGACAGCATGACGCATTTTTATCTATTTTATTGTTAGGATGCCCCTCAAGCTGCTACTACTTGGCTCGCTGATTGTACGTGGATTCTCTATCTGGTTCTATGCTAAAACGCCTCGTGAACACGCCAATGCTCGCTCCCCTGAAGCCTTCAATTATGGTTCTGGATACCCACAGCCGCTACTCATTTTTATTATTGTACTCGAATACTCAACAATCAGCCCTATTATCTTGGTTTTTGGCACCCTGTATTTTGCAATCACTTACGTTGTTTACAAATACCAGTTTCTTTATGGTAAGTCTGCATAACCTTCTATGAAATGAATTGATATTGACAAGCTCCATCTTTCTTTTCCTTCTTCTTTTAGTGTATTTTCGTCCCTACGAAGCCGCAGGACAATTATGGACCATGGTTTTTCCTCGTGTGATTGCTGGAATGCTTCTCTTTCAGTTGACCATGCTTGGACTATTCATATTGAAAAATTCATTCGTACTTGGCGCTCTTTGTATACCATTGGTGATTTTTACTGTGATATTCAAGTTTACTATTGACGCCGCCTATGCGAGAAACAGCTTCCACTTACCTATGCAACTTTTACGGGAACAAGAAAAAACTGGATCCACGACGAAACTAGCAGCAAATGACATCAACCTGAACAGCTCGCAAGTCAACTCATCTTCAATCAATCTTTCACCAGCAGATGAAAAACCACGCGTCGCTCGTTATCGATGGTCTTCAGCCCTCCGGACTATTCAAAATACTTCAAGGAACAGATTCACCCAACCAGCCAAGCATCAGTCCAAAGCTACTCAACCTCGACGTCATCGCATGATATTGGACGAGGACAACTACAAAGCGACTCCTGACAACAAGACCGACTATCAACAACCTCCCATGATGCTAAACCCTGGTGTTTTGGACACTGGTCTCAAGCATTATGGTAATCCCTTTTTGGTCGGTGAACTTCCACAACTCTGGTTGCCTGTCAAATTACATTCTACTAGTGGGCAAACACAACCTCAATTCACATCCAGCTTGCCTTTACCGATATCCGAAGAAAAACCTATGGACGATGCAAGTGGAGACAATAGTGACCAAGGTACCCCAGGAAAGCAATCATCAACTACAGCCATGGATATAGCTCAGGTGGTGGAACTAATAGAACAAGAACATCAGTGGGACGGTAGCCTGAACCAAATATGTATACACGATGAAGCAAATCCACCGGAGCCTGTTTTACCCCCACAACATTTATCAGCATCATCATCACCAACGCCTTTATCGTATTTTGGTCGCATGCTTGGCTTCTTTAAATCACAAAAGAATGACAGTCAACCAAACAACAATGTCCACTATCATTACGACAACGATAATAGTAGTAGTAGCAGTAGTAGTAGTGAAGATGACGATGATAGCGACGATGACCATGACAACAATCCAATATCAGCATTCCACAGAATTTACTATCATCATCCCGAACGTCCACATTTATCTTCAGCAAATAGACATCACTCATCCTTTATCGACAGACTCCACACAACCCCACCCTCCTCACTTCATCAATAGTTAATAGAACTCCAGCTCCTCCTGGAAATGATACCTGAAATATGGCAATTGTTTACAAAAAAATAAACCTTATTATCTGTATTCGGCTTTTCCGAGTTTGGTGATCACCTGTCCTTTTTTTTTTTTTTATTCTCATCTGCCCTTTGAAAAGCAAAGAAAAAAAACCCCTCCCCTATTTTTTATATTCTCTTTCTCTTCCCTTTTTTTTCAAATGGATTCTTACCTTCGCCGAAAACAACCGTACAAATCGGAGCTGGCGAATCTGAACCTGGTGACTAACGATACCCTTCCAATATCAACACTCCATTCTCAAGAAAAAGGCGAACCTGATTTACGGCAACAACATTCAGCTCCCACAACCACGGATAATTTTTTTTTGAATGGTCGAAAACTACAAGGTAAGACTTTTTAAAAAAGGCGTGTATGCGTGTGCAGGAGCGGGAATTATTATTGTGGATAATGGTTAATTAGTACCAATAATATTATGATAGTATTCCTTTTTGAACTAACATTGTTTTTGTTCCTTCTTAAAACAGGTCGTTACAAGTTACATACCGAAGCGATGGATTTGGACTCAGATTATGAATTGGATAATGCTCCAGTTCAAGCAGCTAGCAGGATTACTCGCCGCCATCCAGTAAAAATCCCTTTCCTGACACCAAGCACCAGCTCTTCTTCATCCTCAAGGAAAACTGTCAGCAACAATAGCAACAAACTGGATCCGGCCTCACCATTTTATTCAACCGTTGTCGAACCGCAAATGAATCTTGGACAACAGTGGCCCCCTCGGTCAGCTACCTTCAAAAGGGTCGTCCCAGGTGATAATTGGCATACTGCCATGACAAAGAAAACAGCTCAGGTAAATCAAATAAACAGCGGAATGGGTTTTTGGACGTATGACGAACTACGACGATAAACAAACAGTGCTAATTTTGTATATTTTTTATCGTTTGTTTTGGACAGGTATCTCTATTAAAACAAATGACAGCCCATTTGGTCAACACATATCAAAGCCAAAATTCCAGTTATTGCCGCAAATCTACACATAAACCTCAACGCATCCTTACCAAACCAAGCAAAGGCGCCAAAAATGATGGATATGACAATAATGATTACGATTACATTCTCAAGGTGAATGATGTACTTGGCGAAGAAAAAGAATATCAGTAAGATCTAGAAACGATATGGGCAAGGAATAAGAGTGATGCTGATCCTTTTTTTTTTTTTTTTTTTTTTTTTTTTTTTACTGACGCTTTGATCATTGACTTTCCTTTTTTGTTACAAAGGTATCGCATCATCGACATATTGGGAAGTGGTACTTTTGGCCAGGTGGTCAAATGCGAACGAACATCAACTGGTGAATTATTTTCCGTCAAGGTTATCAAGAATAAGGTTGCTTACCGTGAACAAAGTCGGATGGAGGTTGAAATATTGAAGCAGGTAACAAAAAAGAAGAAGATAAGAACCAAAGGGAAGGAAAAGTACTTAGCTTTTATTTGACATATACGCGCTGTATATGTTTTTTTCTCTATTTTAGCTCAAAAGCAAGTTGGATTCAAAGGCTCAGCGACATATCTTGACTCTTCATCACACATTTACACACAAGAATCACTTTTGTTTGGTATTTGAACTCTTGTCCTTCAACTTGTATGAACTAATCAAGCAAAATCAATTCAAAGGTCTTTCCATCAATCTCGTGCGGGTTTTTACTCTTCAACTGCTGGACACCCTTATTCTACTAAAGGAAGCCAAAATTATCCACTGTGATTTGAAACCGGAGAACGTCCTGTTGACCTCGTAAAGTAGAAAAATCATTGAAGTTGGAAGATGTTGCTTTGTATTAATTGGTTTATTTATTATTTAGGATTGATACTCCCATCATCAAGGTGATTGACTTTGGATCGGCTTGCCATGAAGCAAATAAAATATATACCTACATTCAATCTCGATTTTATCGTTCGCCAGAGGTGTTACTTGGACTTCAATATACTGGGGCTATTGATATGTGGTCATTGGGGTGTATTGTGGCGGAACTCTTCATTGGAATTCCATTATTTCCTGGAAGTTCGGAATATAACCAATTACGAAGAATTGTTGATATGCTCGGGTAAGAAGATAATTAACAGCACTTTATGCAAATGCACTCATATACATATACATATAAATATATATAGGATGCCTCCTCAGGATATGCTGGAAAAAGGACTAAACTCTGGTGACTTCTTCAACAAGGATAACAAAGGGAATGGGAAACATGTCTACACAATGAAAAGCTTGGAGCAATATGGAATGGAGCACAAGAAAACAGAACTACCTGGAAAAAAATATTATCCACAAACGGAATTGCCTGACCTTATCTTAGAGACACGGCCAAGTCATCGTTCTCATGGAAATGCTGAACAAGGTAAGTTACAACGGTATTCTAAATTTTAACGCAAGGAAACTCACCACAAAAATTTTGATGTTATAAGATTTAGAACATCGACGCGCTATGATTGATTTTTTGCAAGGGTTATTGGAATTAAACCCGCTGAAGCGATGGACACCTCAACAGGCACGGCATCATCCTTTTGTCACAGGCCAGCCATTTACTGAACCTTACAAACCCAACAATTTGGCAAGAAAACAAGGAACAATAGTCAAAAAGCCAACCAAGTCATCAACATTACCAGCATTGCAATCATCCCGTCGAGATCCAGTTACTGTCCGCGATACGAATCGTATACCAACATCACATCACTCAAATGAACAACAACATCAGAATAAAATCCAACCTCCGGAGTCATTAGGAACGGGGGAACATCACGATACAAATTCAACAACGAACGGGCCATCCTACTCACGTCGTCCTCGAGCTCAATCAATGAATGCTCCTGCCATCCCGGGTAACATACACAGCCTAGTACTGGATATGCAAGCACATCCCATCATCGAACATCATCCTGCCCAGCAACAATCAAACAGTGAAACTCGTGAGCAACAAGACAGGCAACATGGAAGCCACGACAAGGTCGCAAATAATTATTCCGGGTTTTACAAAAATCGTCATTCTCGGTCTCAGGGTGACCTGATTGGGCTGCTATCTCCAGAAAACCACCATCCAGCATCCTCTCAGCAAACAGATACAACAAAGCACATCAACAACAATATTAGTGGCATATCACACTCCCAGTCATCTTTGTCAGTACAGCATCAGCAACAGTCAACCGATGAATCCACGAACACTACCCCTGATGACCTGCTCTTGAAACACACATTCTACAGCGAATCCAACGGCACAACGAACGACAATGACGCTATTATTGTACCCACTACGCTCGTATCGCAGCAATCGAATGTACGGAAGGTTAAAATCGCTCCCAATGTCAAGATTCGTATCGGCTCGCATGAAGCTTACCGACAGGCTGGCCGTGGCGGTGGTAGCGGCAGTATTAGCAATAGCAGCAGCGGCAGCAACAGCAACAATACCAGCAATCATAACGATGGCTTAACAACATCATATAGCAACAACAACAATATTTCTCATCAAGGCGATGACGGCGATTGGCTTACTGAACCGACAATAACATCATTACATTTGTCATCCTCTGCTCGACCCAAACCAAAAGGACGACTTTCCCATGAAGGTGAAGCCGCTGGTGGGCTTTTGATGATGCGACAAGACAAAAACGATCCCTTTTCCTCATCTTCCTCTATGTCAAACAGCAAACGTGTGGCAGCGGCTATCAAACGACGGACAATGCTTGGAAATTAGTTATAGTCAATCTTATTACATTTTACATTTATTTATAGAATTTAGTAATGCTTGGTGTTTCGCGTTTGGTACTTAGTATGTGTTTATTTATATATATATATATATAGTTTTTTTTTACCATATATTTATTATACTGTATTTATATGTCATGCAACAAATCAATAAAGTCTTTTTTTTTTTATTTGTCATATCACATTCAGCGTCTTTTTGTGTCTTTTTGTTTTTTGTAACGCTACACCTGTCAATCACTTGTTGATTCGATCATTATTGATTTTGTAATGGGTGAAATATAAGTATATGGTGCAGGCAAAAAATTGAGAAAAATTGTATCTGACGGAACAATGTCTCACTTCTATTTTTCGAACTCCAGAAAACCACACTGCTGTACGCACAATAAAGAAGATGGAGCACAACTGTTAGTTCAGCCCTTTATTTTTTGCTCACATACTGGCTTTTTTCATTTTCTTCCCTCACAGGCATCTTTACTATACTGGCAGACCCGCAAAAACGATATTAACGGGAAAACAAAATTGCATCGATACTGTGGGTAATAATGTTATTATTATATGTCTAGTCGTTATATATATATAGCAATACAGCAGCCTTCTTGAATCTTCTTTTGTGCTTTTCACATCGAAACGAAAAACGATATCGAAAATGGCCACAGAAAATATTTCAAATTCCGCCACGTGAATTTCTATTTTTTGCGCTCTTTTATTTTTCTTTTTTATTTTTCTTTTTTAACTTCTTTTCTTTTCCCCCATTCAACATCTTGGAGGGAATGGTGATCATGGATTGGTGTTAGAACTAGTTTAGAAAGGTTTTCAGATAAGGGAATACAAGATGCATGGTGGAAACCTTTTCATTTTGGATCTAGGATCTGAAGGCATCATGGTTGGCTCTTTCGGGTCTTCATTAGCTTAGTTTAATATCAGTTTATTCATAGTATGTATCTTCATCTGAATAAAATATATCTCTTTTTACCTACTTCAATGAAAAATGTCCCGTCAGTCTCTTTTATGCCTTACATAATAGATCTCTTTCACCATCTCCCATTTAGATTAGTGCTGAATTGCTATGCCTTCAAAAAAGGTAACCATTTACAGTCTTTCTCGTGTCTTGCCTGTCTTGTACAGTATATTAGATCCCTTTTTACAATAGTCCATTTAAATTATTATTAAATATTCTTCAAAACTCACACTACTACCCCTCACTCTTCCTCTCAGAATACCCTTCCGTTAAATCACTTGTTACAGTGAAACCCTCTCTTTTAGTCTTAGTATCAGCCAATATGCTTCAATAAAAATTTGCTCTTTTTATTGACCATCCTCTGATCCATTAGATAGTAAAAAAAAACAATTGATTGTTGTAGATGTTGTGAAAGTGTCCTTCCAAACACTCGCTCTCTAATCCATTACTTTCCTTAAGACGTCAATCGATTGGTTAACAGTTCTAGATCAATTGATATGCGGCCTACTCCTGTATCTACTTTTCATATTGATCAATCTAGGGCGTATCGCCAGTGTGACCACTACTTAGACTGGGTATATTGTATACATACAGTTCATTTTTTTTTTTTTTTTTGTCTATTAATTTACTTTTGTATGTGGTATCTTAAAAAAAAAAATAAGGATGCCCACACTGAAGTATGTCGACCCCTAAGAGACACCTTACTAAGGTGTAAAATCGAGAGCGCTTTTCATTTTATCAAAAATCACACTTCAGTTGCACCTGGGCATCATAATATTATTTTATTGTCTATATTCTTAATGGTCATCGGCAACCAAGTATATAAAACATTCATATCATAGACACACGCACCCACACACACAGAAGAAGAAAAAAGTTCTTAAATCAAAACAGTGTGAAAATTCAATGTTTTATTTATTTGTATAATAGTTATGAGAGGAGAATGAAACTGTGGTATAAAATACATGATATGTGAATGACAGGAATGGGGTATGAATAACAAAAAAAAAAAAAAAAAAAAAAAAAATACAGTAGTAATGATAATAATGATAATAATAAACTAGCTAACATCACAAAAGAAAAAGAAAAGGTGTATGTGATGTGGGGTTGCAGGAGAAGTGAGGCTGAGGCTGCATATGTATGTATAATAACGAGGGAATCAGTAACTATAACGTTGAATTGAGAGAGATCGGCAGCAAGTCTACTTTTTGTTGTCCTTGCTGTCGAGTTGCTAAAGAATAGGTTCGTTGAGTTGGATTCATATGTCGTAAAGGTAAATCTGGAGAGCTTTTCCACTTCGGTTGGGTGTCGGCTTTGATCGATAGAGATTCCATCACCAGTGGAGCGCCAAGGTTGGCTGATGACAACATATCATTGACTTTGCACCAATACTGCTCCTTCAATTGAACAATAGTTTTGGTTACATCCGAATCGTATCCAATAAGCAGAACCACAAATAGATTGATAATGGGCCAAATAAGCATGATGAGTTCACTTGACATTTCCTATTAAAGTAATCAAGAGCAACGATTTAGTGATCGATACCAAACATTATGTACAGTAATTGCCGCTCCATTGTCGTTCTCCTTCCCGCCACACACACCCCGTCCCCCAAAAATAAATAATAATACTTTACCATGATGAGAAAGATTCCCGATATCAGATTAACGACAGTAAGCATCATTGTACGGATGACATTATGAGTGACCACCGCAATATAGACTGAGATGTTTACGGGAAGATGGGCGATTTCAAGTCGTCGGATATGTGTTACAAGGACATAAGTAATCATCACGGTGACATACATATCAATAAACAGGTCAAGAAATGTATAAAAAGGTCCAGTCTGAAACAAACAATAAATAAAAAAAGGGGTAAACGATATGCAAATGCATTTGTACAACTAGATGATCTTGTCTTGTTTTTTGGGGGGTGGGAGGAAATAATAAAAACCACACTTACATAATAATTGTCGATAAAAAGGCACATACCATGACTGTCGTACGCCACATTTAAAAGAGCTACATCCACCACACCGATAGAAAATCGTAATAGTAAAAAGACCACAAAAGCATATTTGGACGCCGTTTTCCACGGGAGAGGAACTACTGCATGAACCCGTGAGAGGAGCACATAGTCACCAGCGACCATTCCAAAATGGTAAAAGATATCGGCAAACCGAGCAGTAATATAACATGAAGGACCTTGACTGTACAAAAGATATGAGTATATATATATTTATGCGCCCTGCCCTGCTCCTCTTCCCTAGGCTTACTTTGTATAGAAGGACAAGAAAAACGCAGTTTTCACCGCAAAGAAGAATCCCAAGAGACTTTTTCCAATATGAATCCCCAAAGTTTTGTCAGTGTTCAACAAGAGAAGATTTCGTACACAGAGTTCGAATGCATAACTGACGACTATAGATTCAAGAATAATAGACGTTAACTCATAGTTTTGCAAAGCACCTTGCATATCAAGGGATTTTTTGTGCTGGTTTTCGGTATGAGTGGGGGAGGGGGAAAAGAAAAAGGGGACTTGACGGGGTAGTAAAAGAGAAAAAAAAAGAAAAAAAAAAAGATGATAAAACAAAAAGACAAACAAAAGCAAGATGGAAAAATATTTAGAAAGGGGGGGTGTTGATGGAAATTAATACTCCGCCAACAGAAATGAAAAATCTAAAAGAAATAACGCATCAAATGGACGCAAGATAGAAGGGGAAAAGCAAAAGCATTTATTTAGAGGAATGGAACAAAATATACCCCCCAAAAAAAATAGTCATTTAATCATGCCACTATCTGTGACGCTTTGAGATTGTCTTCCCTGAATTGACGTTTTTTTCAAATGCCGGCTGCTTGAAAATAAAACTTTTTTTTTTTCGCCGCTGCCTCTTCTACCTTTTTTTTTTTTAACATGCTGAAAACAACTTCAAAACGATTCTCTCTTTTATCAAGTAGATCTTATCAGCTCTACTTGAAAAATCGATCCTGTATTCATACCAACACCCCAGCATTATCACCAAGAAAAGACACCAAAGCGCAATGGTCAACCGCTCAAAACAACAAGTGGGGCCAGTTTCAACCCATTGTTCCTCCTTCGCTATTTCCTGTTCCTGTCCGATCTCGACCAAGGCTTCCCGTCTGTTCCACAATACCGTATCCCTACTACGCTCATGAAGGCATATCTTCCGAATGGGCTCTGTCAACACCTTACAACACCAGCGATGACTTGATCAAGCTACGTGCTTCTGCTCAACTGGCAAAGAAGATTCTATACATGGGTGGTGACTTGTGTAAGGTAACTTTTTTTTTTTAAAAAAAAAAAATCGCGGCTTCCTCAAACCATTTTATGATGCATAATCCTCTGTCTCATCTTATACATATAGGTTGGCACAACAACCAATTCCATTGATCGCATTTTACATGAGGCTATTATTGCTGAAGGCGCGTACCCTTCTCCTTTGAACTATATGGGGTTTCCCAAAAGTGTGTGTACCTCTATCAACAATATCATTGCACACGGTATTCCCGATGAGTAAGTACCAACCATTTCATCCTCGGAAATTATCATTTCTATCAATCATCTGACTCACCCGCTTTTTTTTTTTTTTTTCGGGGACGTGTCCTTGGGAACTAGTCGACCTTTAGAAAATGGAGATATTATCAACATTGATGTGACGGTAATTTTATGGATTCAAAGAGAGGGAAAAATACGCATGATGAGAAAACGCGTCATATACTCACTCACACACACACGCCAAAAAAAAAAAAAAAAAAAAAAAAAAAAAAAAATGGATCTTCGATTTTTAGGTTTATCTGGATGGCTTTCACGGTGACACATCAGCGACGTTTTATGTTGGACAAGTAGATAACGAAGGTCAGGCCTTGGTGGAATGTACCAAGGAATCTCTTAGGAAGGCTATCAATGTATGTGGCCCTAATGTCCCATTAAATGAAATTGGTCGAATTATCAGGTACATCTATAATAGAAGAAAAGTGTGGGAAGGAGAAGCGGGGGGAGGGGGAGGGGGGCGGATGGGGCGGGCGGAAATCATGTACTTATATATTTCTATCTTATCTGTTTTAGTGATCATGCGTCAGCAAATGGGTATTCGGTTTCGGATGAACTGTCAGGGCACGGTATCGGCCGAGAATTCCATTGCTTGCCTTTAATTTATCATCATGGTAAGAAAACAAACATTCACTCCAACATATACACACGCAGCCCCGATTGAACTTTTTGCATTTAATTATATGGTTCGCAGTGAATACCGAAGATGATGTGATGACACCTGGAATGGTTTTCACTATTGAACCTGTGCTTAGTCAAGGATCTTCTATTGGATTGATGTGGCCGGATGAATGGACAATTGCTACCATTGATGGTGGTAGGAGTGCTCAGTTTGAACATATGGTAATACTAAAAGTCCCAAAAAAAAAAAATTGATACAAAACGAGATAAACTAATCATGTATGTGTGTTATATAGGTTGCAATTACTGAAGATGGTGTGGAAGTATTGACAGATTAGTTTAGAATATATTTTAGTAAAAGTATATGGTAGATAGATTGTATTTGTTTCTGTTTTTTGTATTACTGAATAAAAAATATATATTTATGCTTGTAATTGATACAAGTCGGTCGGTATTGGTGGTGATCGGTGGCATCAACTAGTGCGCAGTGTGGGATTTCAAACACCGTCCATTATTCGAGATGTGACGTGAGTGAAAAAGGGGAACCTGGCCTTCAAATAAAAAAGTGTTTTTTTTTTTTTGTTTTACTTTTTTCTCCCCTACCCTTATCTCTTCAAAATGTCTCTTGTCAGCCGTCCCAACAACATCCTCGCCCAACAAAGATACTTCCAAGTAAATATGGTTTTATTTGTATTTTTTGTCAAAGATCGTTAGGGACATTTTATGAAATCAACATTCCAACATTGTGCCTATTGAATCTTTGTCTTGATGAACGAACCAGGGACTAAACATTTTTCTTTCTCTTTTTGTTATCTAGGCTCCTTCCAAGTCTCCTTTGTTCCTTCGTGGTCCTAGAGACAAGTTGTTTGTTTACGGTACCTTCCTTGTCCTCGGTACTGGTCTCGTTGGTTCTCTTTTCGGTGTTACCCGTATGGTCCGCGTAAGTGAACTAATATATCATTGAAAGTGCAAAGTGACTAAGTATATTCTATCTGTCTATTTCTATGTTATACAGGACTTGAAGGACTAAATGCTTGTCGTCTTGGATATTACGTTGATCTTTTTTATGGACAAAAAGTAAAGGTTTATCTTGCTTTTACCCCCCCCCACACACACACACTTATTAGTTAGACCTTTATTATTATCATTATTATTAGATGTCGAAAATATACAATTTATCATGTCAAAATAAAATTTACTCTTTTGTTGTCTCAATTATGTGTGTTTGATTGTGTGACCCTCTGTTGTATAGTTTCGCTGACAATTGTTTGTATTTAATTTTGACAGAGTCTGATCTTGTGATCAGTTTGAGAGTTAGAGTTTGGTTGATGGCTGTATATCATAAACTCTGTGGGAAGTTTATTTTTTTTAAAAGAGACACTGATTCGGTGTAGGATTTTGTGCGGGTACTGGCTAGAATGATGATATATGATACAGTAATTTAGCAAAGGAAACACACAAGGAAACTGCTCTCGCAATCAATTAACTGACTACTTACCCAAAATATGCGTACCTGCCTTTATCAACAAGCATTTTTCAGGGCAAGTTTGGGTTTACAGTCAATAAACAGTAGTGTTGGACGCAG
Organism: Absidia repens; assembly: GCA_002105175.1. Lineage (NCBI taxonomy): Eukaryota > Fungi > Mucoromycota > Mucoromycetes > Mucorales > Cunninghamellaceae > Absidia > Absidia repens. Next base: position 1,462,854 of record MCGE01000005.1, on the reverse strand, counting down.
ATATGTTTGTATATGTGTTAATATGGCGGGGTCAATTTTATGAATAGCCAGCATATCACCTCAAGCGGAATTTTAACAGGCTTCTGGTGGCGGCTACTTTTAAGAAACTAACTGTGTGCGCCCCTTTTGCACAGTTGGACTCTCAGCGTGTGCAGTCAGCATACAGCGGAGTTTACATTCACAAGTTTTATTTTTTCGAGCGGAAAGATTTTTCCTGCCTTCTTCGTTCTTCTTTTTTCAAGTATGGTCTTTCAAAGTACTAGACCAGTAGCTGCATCGTTGATCAAACCTTATCTGAAAAAACTGACGTTACGTGTTCACCCAGATTTCTTCCATGGCGATAAAATAAAAAAACAACATAATGCTGAAACTTTACAGCAGTTATACACCATACTCGATCCCATTCTTCGACCAGCGACCGCCAGCAGCACCACCACTACGTCTGCTGATCCTATCCGATTGAACTTTTACAACAAGCAGGAAAACGAAGCCTTGAAATCAAAGACTCAGCGACGAAAACAAATCCCAAGACCTACCAAGACTCAAGATGTTATATTCTCAGATCCCAAACAAACCTGGCCCACAGTGGATTCTTTCTTCTCTCTTTGCCAACAATTAGACATCACCATCTTACCGTCTGATCAAGATGCAGTTCGATCAATGATGTTACAACAACAGCAGCTAAAAGACCAACAGCGATCAACAAGAGGGAATAGGAAACCACAGATATCACTCACTGAACAATTCGCCAGTGCCTTGTATAAAGAACAACAGCAACAACAACAACAGCAGCAGCAGCAGCAGTGGAGTCGATCGAGTATTCTGGAGCAAAAACTTTTTATGTGGGACCCTCAACTGAACTCCAGCCATGTCGTAGACAAATTTTCTGAATGGCTTCCTCACTTGCAGCCGGAACAATGGTGGGGTAAACTTCCAACTCTCTTTTTATCAGCACAGATCCCTCGACCTTCTGGAACAATGGCAAAGGGTATCCTCATTTTGGATGATTCAATGACGATGGACGGTAATCAGACTCACCATACGCACACATTCCATTCACTTGACTCATGCTTTTTTATTTATTTATTTGCGTTTTGGTTATTCGACTAGATATGAACAAATACATCCAACAGCATCTAAAAATCAAAATGAAAGAATATCAAGACCCACAATGATGCCACACCGGTTTATTCCTCAGCTTATGTTTTTAAATGTAGTATAGAATTTTATTCCCCTCTTTCCCCCATCACTTCCACACCCTTTATTTTATTTTATTTTTTGTATATTCATATTCTTTCCCCCATACCAATGTGCCAACTTAATAAAACATGTAGTAGAATGTATATAGTATAGAATCCATGATCAATCCACCAAAAATAGCTGCTTCACTTCATTCGTATATCATCCCTCTCCTCCATAAATAAAAACCATACAAAATTAAAAATCGTTTTACTTTAGTATTGCCTGTTACACATTTAGTTTGTCTTGTCGAATGGGTTTATTCAGACTGCGTGGTGCATGAGCGTGTAGAAAAAAAAAAAAAAGCTGGTGTAGATGTGTGTCCAAAGAGAAAAGGCGAAGGTATGAGGCGACTCCCACCAACCGTCGTGCTCAATGCTCAGACAAGTGCACTGGACTGAAGAGGGCTTCAATAAATAGGGGGGGGATGCGAAGGATTATTTGAACGGGATCAAAAAATGGGCATAGAAAAAAATTAAAAAATAAGCAATGATGGGCTCATAAAAAAAAAAAAAGGGCAGCTATAACCAACGCCTCGCGACCTATTCTAGTTATATCTGGTGCATAAGAAATGTAAAACAATGAATGAGCAGCAAATTGATTCAGAAAAAAAAAAAGGAGTTAGGTGATCATGAAGATAATGGAAGGTGGAAAAGTTAGCAACACAGTAGCATAAACTAGGGTGGGATCATTTGTTCACATCCTCTTTGGGAGCGTGACAATATTTAAACCCCGCGGGATTTTCGTTTTATTTTATTTTTTTTTGAAAAAGGGGAGGGGGCACTTCTTTTTTCCTTCTCAACAAATAGAAAAAAAATTGCTATGGATGAATTCACACGACCAAGCGACGAAGAAATCAAAAACTGGCAAACTCGGCTGATAGGAAAATATCTTCTTGAATCTGATGAACAGTTCGTTGGACTTGCTCCAGAGCAGGTAATATAGCTGCACACGATGAAAAAGCTTGATATTGACCCTCTTTTTTTTTTTTTCTATTGTGATGTGGTAGATCGTACGGTCTAGCGCTATCCCCAAACCGAATCAGATTCTACCACCAGGGGCACCTCAGATCCGAAACTATCTTCCTGGACGAATGAATGTATTTCTGGACGACAACAAAAAGATCACTCAAGTTTACTTTGGTTAGCTAGTGTATTAGTTAGTTATTGCAATACTAGCGAAGGATGGGAGCGGGGAATGACTATTACGTTTTGTTTTATTTTATCCAAATAATAAAATGAATGACTGTATTTATTAGTAGTTGGATTAGTTGCTTTAGTTGTATCTGGTGACGATGGTAGTTTACGTGTAATATATTTATAATTGTCTGTGTTTGAAATCATTAAACAAAATGAAATTATGCGATCGAAGCGAAAATGGGTGAGATGGGGTAATGATTGATATAGGGACTGTACATTCGTAGTTGTGTAGGTGGCCTATATATATAATATATACATTATTTATTGATCTGTCAAGGATGAACAAAAACGCTATCATCATCAGGCTTCCGCAAGTACGAGGATACCAAAGGCAGTTCTATGTGTCACAAAAAAAATGGTGGTGTAGGATATGTAGACAATATGGCTTTATAAAGAATAGGTTTTTTATTTTGAATACATATGGCTGGCAAGACCATATGAAGTGGATAATAATAATAAAAAATGAAATAAAAAAATGAAACAATCAAATACTAAGTAATAAAAGCCCAGAAAAGGAAAATAAGGAGGACTACACTAAATATAGGGTAAAAATGGAGGGAAAATAAACAAGGTGGGAATAAACTACACGGGTACAATGTGGGTGGTATAGAAAATGAAGGGGAAAGGAAAAGACGGAATGAATTTAATGGAAAAAGGGATAATTGTAATCCATGATTCTCGCTGGAGAAGTAGACGAGGATGAGGAGGACGAAGTACCGAGAGAAGATGAAGACGAGAAGTATGATACTGCTGTGGTGTCTGATTTGGAGAGTGATGGAAGAGGCGATGAGAGTCCAAATGCACAAGAAAATCCGCCAGTGTCCGTGAAAAGATTTTTCGACAAGTGTGATTCAGAAGGTGGATGATTTGTTACCTTGAAACTTTGGTTGAGGGAGGAATATGTTGGCTTCAGCTTCTGTTGATGCTGGAAATAACTAAAGTGTGATGATGGTTGTTTTCCCTGATCCGGCTGATTGTGTTCTTGAAGTGAATATTGATAATGATGTTGTAAAAATGACGATGATAGTCCAAGTTGTGGGGATGGTGAAAAGGTGTATGATGGCAAGGGTTGAGGTGGCGATGACGATGACGACAATGATGATGCTGACTCGTCAATGGGGGTTTCCAATGGTGGCAAACAAGGTGATTTAGCTGTGACAAAAGCGCTAGGGGTCGCTGAAATAAGAGCTGATATACCATGTTTCAAAGGTGAAGAAGGATGTTGATGGGCATGTGATGATTGGTCGGATGGCACTTTTTCTTCATGCAAAAACGTACATCTCCTACCATAGGGGCATTCACCTGTCGATTCGAAAGTCCTACAGTGAATGGTCTTGTACCGTGGGTGTCGCTGGACATATCGCAACTCATCGTACCCATGAGCATATTGACACCTATTTCCATATCTTTATTCGTGTAAAAAAAAAAAAAAAAAAAAAAAAAAAAAAAAAAAAAAGAATTAGCACTGAGTCCCCCTTGACTTTTTTTTCCGTCTGTTATCTAATTTATTGATGTTTTACCTGCACGTTTTTTGTTCTTCCCAGTTTCGGCATATTTCAGTCTTGTAGAGGTTTTGGACATTTTCTTCAGGAGCAGGGGGATCTTCGTGTTTGGTGTTTGAGGGTTGATGGCTAGTCGTTCCAAAAAGATTTTCCGAGTAGTAAGACCAATATTGATTCTGTTGTTGCTGTTGATTTTCTGAGGTTTGGAAGGTTGTTGGAGCAGTATTGATACCAGTGTCAATTATACCCATCCCAGTACCTAAAACCCGATTTATAGCGAAAAAGGAAATTAATATCAACACGATTGTCCTTTCATTATATATATTTTCTTTCATCCAGTAATGCTTGCCTTTTTTGTTACCTTTGTTTTTGTTATGGATTGGTTCCATTTGCCAATAAAGAACGCGAGAGAGAAGCGGGAGCGGGAGTGTTAGCGTGGGGAGGGAGGAAGGGGGAAGTGACTTTGAAATTGGATACCGTTGTTAGACAAGAGCGAATATAGATTGGATCAAAATCAAATCAAAGGTTTAACTTGAGATGTTCAAATATAACGCCAAAGAGAACAATAAATAAACGAAAAAGTGAAAAATAGAGGAAAGAAAGAGGAACAAAAGAAAAATGGGACGAAAAGGATATAAAAAATTTTGACAGTCGCCTCCAGCGAACTCGTGATGTCGTTTTGAAATCCCGCTCACTGCACAGGCCCCAGCGGTATTAAATTTTCGCCATTTTTATTTTTCGCCAATTTCCCTTTCCGTTTTCAACATTTTTACTTCATTCAAGAATTCATATATACAATCCTCAATTCATCAGCTTTATAAATAAAAACGTATTCTTATTTATCTTTCTCAATTTAGTATGGGAAACATGAATCAACTCGTCGATAAAAAGGTAATTGGAAGATGAACCTGGAGTTGGGATCCCTTTTCCTGGTCAAAACAGTACAATGGGGAAAAGGAGAGAAAAACAAGGTGTTTCAGGTTAAAATGATGCATGAAATTGATGAACATCTCCGTTTTTCTCTTTATACATTTAGTACACGTGAAATTGGACTCGGACATTGTTTGTATGTGTGGATCAAAAATCCGACTTCTTTGATATCCGCGGTAAGTCCATTATATACAAACACATTAATATTGTGAAATATGGGTGGTAGTTTTTTTCTTTAATGTTTTAACTAAAAAATTGATCTCTTGTTGTCTTCTTCTTCGCCTTATATTCTAGGTTATCATGAACAGGGTGCCATTATGGATCCAGTGGTTTACTTTACTGGTGTTTTGCAATTCAACACTTCAAGGACAATTGACAGCAAACTCTGGTCAAAGAGATGTATTGTGTGATTGCGGCTATCATGACCCCTCTACAAACGATCAAGCAGTTTGGGCGAATGCATGGATCATTGATTTTGGAAACAGCATGAATGACGTCTCACTTTCTACTCCCACTTCCATGTCTCACCTCAAGAAAGATTTTTTTATGGCCAACTATGAAATTCCGGCAAAGTACAAAGACAGCTACAGCAGACACTTCAGTGCAAACAATGTCAAAATACAAAATGAAGCGCTTCACCTAGTCGTCACTGTAGACAACACCACCCTTAGTCCTGAAATGCAACAAAAACATTCGGCAACACGATGTGGAGCTATTGGGACCAAACGACAAGACATTCTCTATGGATCCTTCCGGAGTCTGATGCGCCTTACAAGTTCGAGCGGCACGGTGCAGTCGATGTATTTTTTCCACCCTGGCGGCGAAATTGATATTGAAATCCTCGGTGCGGTCACGCCACCCCAATCGTATTTTGCAATCCACCCTGGACTTCAAGAACCCAATGGCCGTGCATCCGCATTGACACACGACAATCATCATCTAGGCTTCGATCCCTCTTCTGGTTTTCATGAATATCGTTTTGATTGGTATCCTGACCGGGCGGAATTTTATATCGATGGCCACTTGGCGCAAACCCTCACGACAAATATCCCCCAAACACCAGGCCGATTCATGTTTAGTCATTGGTCTGACGGTAATCCCAAATTCAGTCATGGTCCGCCTGCAAACGATGCTTCCATGGAAATCAAGTCTATTGTGGCACTTTCAATACATCTTCTGGATCGGATCAAGTGACCTCTGGGATGAAGTGCCAGCAAACACAACACTCTTGTGCATTATCGGGTAACAGTGAAACTGAGAATGAGAAAGAGAGGGCGAGGGAGGGGGGGGAGGAAGAGTGGATGACATTGTACCATGATACTCACCTATTTTTTTTTTTTTTTTTACTTGATGGAAAATTCTTTACAGCTATCCAGAAGCGCAACTCCTCAGCAACGCAGCAAACTCTTCCTACTACACTTGAAGGACCTATCTCAAACCAAATTGAATTACCGACGCCATCCGACGGCAGCAAGTATACTGAATCCTATCTGGTAGTCTTTTTATTCTTGATGGGGTGTACCGTACTCTTGGTGTAGACATAGTTTTATTTAGCTTTTATGATATAAACGTAGTTTAGCTAGTAGATAGATGATGATGAGGTTTCCGGAACAAATAAAACCAGCGTTTGACTTTTTTTAGAAATCAGGGGACATTGACATTTGTCATAAACATTTGAAAATTGCGTCGGCGATTTAATGGGTTCTTAATTTTTTTTATTTTTTTCTGTGGAGTGATAATGGCGGGACTAAAAATACAGATTATAATATGAATACTTTAAAAAACAAAATGATGGATGTGGTATATAAAGAAGGGAGTGGTGGAAATATGGGGCAATCAGGTTAATAAAAGGATTTGGATTTTCCTTTTGCTGAAGAACTGGTGTGTGGATTCAAATGAGCTAGTAAAAGACGTAGTCGATTTATAGAGACTTGTGTATGATCATCAGTGTCACTGCAATCGCTGTCTTGATCGAATACTGATGATGATGGGTTCAGGTCGGTGGAGAACATGCCAGATTGCATTAGTGCTTGAGCGTAATCACAATCACTGTCATCGCCCATGTATAGTTCCGGGTCACTGGCGTAGGTAGAAGAAGGGGTGGTAGTCCGAAAAGACGAAGATGAATGTGATGATGATGGGGGTGATGATTCGAGGGGCTTCGGTAAAAACATACCCATTATAGAATCCATGGATGCAGATGCATTTGTGGTTTTTGAAGCAAAAGAATATGTGCTTGTCATGATATACTGATGATAAAAATAAAAATAAAATATTGAAACAAAAAAAATTAGTATAAACGAATAAATGGCATCAAAGTTGGTCTAGTATTTATACTGCGAAAAAAAAAAAAAAAAAAAATACCCCCGCTTCGGGACTGACAGGAAAAGTATTTTTCATATGATTCCCATTTTGGATTTGCTGCTGACAAGCCAATATAACCTGACAAAAAAATAATAATTCACCCATGATTTTCAATGAGGTACAATAGTTTTTGTTTATTAATTTCAAATAAATCAGGATCAAAAAAAATAAAAAAAGCTAAAAGCTACTGCTAATAAATATAATAATACACTATACTACTATATATAAACTATACTACGGCCTATGTGGAAGTAATTCAGTGTCTTCATTCATTGAAAGTCGGTCCAAAGTACCTGACAAAAGGGTCATACCGCCATCGTCTTGTGATGTCTTGTCAATTCCATACTGATGATGAGGATAACGGTCAGATCCATAATCATATTGATGACCACCCATGCCTTTTTCATTGATATCTCCATACTGTTGTTCCGTAGATGAAGATATTTCTGGCATGTAGCAAGTGATTTCCAAGCGGTTTTGTTGTTGCAAGCATGAATCATTCAGGGCAGACGACGCTGAATAGATGGATGATACGGAGGATGAGAGTGATGATAACGATGATGATTTTCGAATCGCCGTCTCGTTGTTGACTTGATCTTGATGGTGCAGTTTTTGTCGATATTCTTTCTTGTCCAACTTTTCTTGTCGTTTCAAATCTCGGATCGCCCGTTCCAGTTCCTTTTGCTGTAATTTGAGTGCCCGACGCTGATCCTTGTATAACTGTCGTTTTGGAGTCGACTCCCAACGGCAATCCATTGTGTGTCGTTTGTCTGGTTTATAGTTATCGTCATGTCTACTGGCTGATTTGCTGCAGTGCCAACTAGAAGGTCGTCCAGAAATTGCATTGGGTGTCGTAGCTGATCGTGGAGCAATTCCTGTGGATATTAATGGTAGTGGCATTCCATCTGGTATGGGGTGAGTCGTTTGTTCCGAAGGCTGGGATGGTAGGGTTGGTAGTTGTGGATATAAGGATATGGGTGATCGTTGGCGGTGATAATGTATGTTTGAATCGAGTAGTGAAAGTGATGGTGAATATTCGAGATCATTCGGTGAGGTTGTTTCATCCATACTATGTGTCGACTTCGGTGCTGGGTATAAAGAAGAATATGCAGGCCATTCCCCTAGTATTGTGCCTTTCACTGTAAAAAGAGAAACGATGTGAGTTTCTTGAGTACCGTAAACAATAGTAATATATTTTCCTTACCTATCTGTTGAGTTTTGTATGAGGGTAATGATGATATCGATGGCTTATCAATATGTTTGCTGTACGACGGTGCTGTTGGTGTCCGTTTGATATGGTCATATAATGGTGATACAGTTGATGGTGGTAGTGTTGTTGAGCGTGACAGTCCACGGTTGAAGTTCCCATTGGAGTCCACGGAAACCCGATTATGTTCAGAGATATGGTCGATGGCTGAGCTTGTTCCTGTCGTTCCTCCTCCTGCATTGCCAAGACGCTTTTCCAACTGAGCTTCAATTTCCACCAGATCCACTGTTGGTTTTTGGTGAAGAGTGAGTCGAATTGCCACCTGGTGCATCATTGCCTCGATATGATCATCACGTTGAATCAAATCATTGTATTTGTCCATGAGTCTGCCGAAAAATTCAAACTGTGTGGTAAAGTAAGTCTTTTCGAATTGGGAGCGGGTGTCAATATGAGTGGCCGTTCCAAATTCGTCCTGTTCGGTGTTCAGATTGACGTGCCATGCTTGGTCCAATGTTCTGGTGGGATCAATGCTGAGTTGTAGCCAAGAAGTGTTACATCCATGTACTAAGGTTTTCCAATCGTCGTCACAGGAAAGTGTCTCAATGTCACCTTTAGTGTTGCGATGATACAATCGAGTGACAAGTAACCCAGATTGATCTTGGATTGATATACGCAGATCTGACCATGTCGTATTTCGAGTCAACGTAAAAGAGTCATTATGTGATCCATAAAAGACAAAAATGGTAATATGGTCCATTGTGAACAATAATTGAAGGGTAAAAATAAAATAAAATAAAATAAAGGAAGGGGGGAAAAGGGACAAAAAAAAAAAAAAAAAGATTTATATAGAAAAGACTTGGCACCCCTTCCTATAAAAAAATCAGCCCCGACTAGGCCCAGAGTAAAATTGGGGCGCCAAGTAAATTGGTTGATTCATGCTTTGTTGAAAATGGTATTGTATTTTATTTTCGTAACAATGGTATGTACAATGATAAAAGGATGGAAATGGGGAAATAATATATAAACTAACTACTGTATAAAAAAAGCTAATTATCCGTATCCTTTGTAGCCAATCAGATATCCCAAAATATTCGATGAGCTAACGATCCCGATCAATTTATTGTTTTCATCCACTACAATAAGTCGATACACACGCTGCTTCCTAATCGTTCGAAAAATCGACTGCAATGTATCGTTTAAGCGACATGTATGTACACCAGGGTAGTTCTATTGAACATACAAAGTATTGTAAGTGATCCTTTCCATTGCTCAGTCGAATATGACTTACGTCTGGGCGGGCTGCCAGTGCTTCGCCCACAGGGACATCTAATTGATTGTATTTTCCAGCTTTTGCTATACTCTATTTGCCGCCACAAAAGTAAGGAGGGTGAGTATACCAATTATTTTTTGCCTATTCTTTTTCTTATTCTTTCTACTTACCATAACATCGATGGTTTCATATACATTCAATACAATGCCTTGATCGTCCACAATAGGCACCGCACTAATATTTTGATCCACAAAGGTAGTGATGATTTGGATGACAGGGGTTGCCATTGTTGCTGTTGCAATATTCTTGTAAGTACCAATTTTCAATTCTGATAATGGTTGGCGCAGTACGTGTGATTCTTGAAACTATAGAAACAAAGGTATAAGACAAAACCCCAACAATCTGCCTAACATATCGTTTATTTTACTTACGTTGACAGCAATAAATTTGAGAATACGGTATTGAGTGATTACGCTTACAATCATTTCCATTCCAGTATCAGGTTCTTTGTCGAGAAGAGGGACCCTATGAGCACGGCTTTCGGCCAAGAGTTGACACGTATCATACAACGATGCCATAGGATCCAAGTAAAGTAGTTGAGGAGGTGGTACGCCGATCTGTTTCTCCACCTGTCGAAGATGAGCCAGTTCGCATTTTTCAATATCACTCAATGCTTCTTCCACTGATGAATGATTGTAGTAGTATTGGATCAAATTTATGAAATCCGATACTGTCAACATACCAGTAAACTTTTGTGTAGAACTGTCCCATAGAGGAGCCGACACAATACCTAGAGTAATATAATTGAAAGATTACAGCAGTGAGACTGTTGTCCTTTTGTCTATACTCTAGCCAATATTTCTTTTTTTCTATTACCATTTTGTATTAATGCATGGAGGGCTTTCTTGACGAGCAATCGCGTATCAAAGACGATAAGGCGGTAACTGACGGGTAAAACATCATAAGCAGTATGTTGTTTCAAAAATGAGCACATTACCCGTTGTATATCACATACTTGTTCGGCAGTAGGTTGTGAAGGTGATGTATTTGAGGGATCCCTGTGAGAAGGAAACCCCCTACTTGCCATAGGTTGAGAAAAGGATAAGAAAGTAAAAGAAAAGACAAAGGCGGCAATTCAAAAACGACAAAAATCGGGATTTTTTTATTCCCCTGGACACAAACACGTATATATGGCATCATAAATCAAATTGTTATTAATAAAGTCTGGAATATTCAAATTGGAGTTTTTAAAAGCGTTTTTTATTGATGTATCATATTGTCTAGAGTAATATATAGGATGAGAGAAAGAGGGTCAGAATATGTTGAAATAAATAAAAAGTGGGTAAGATAAAGAGAAGAGGGAATACAAAATTTAAACAACAAAGAGGAATGATGGGGGATAAAATATATAATGGAAGGAAAGGGATGACATGCCTAATCTATTGTTGCTGTTGACTAATCACGGCTCTATAATTATCGCTATTTCTTGTAAGAATTGCATGGACAGGACCAAGAAGACGAGTAAATGCTTTTTTGCCCAAGGTTGCACACTTCAACCGTCCACCAGAAGCGACCACAGTAGCAGCACGTGGGCTATCATTCAATAATGCCAGTTCTGCCAATTAAGAAAAGATGTCAGTCCATCAGTGTTGTCGCTTTTTTTTCATTTTAAATTCCTTACCACCAAAGTAGCCACCTCGACTGGATCGATTGACTTGGTGCTCTTCCCCATTTTCATCCAATTTGTAGAAGACAGCATCACCAGATTCAATAATGTAGAATTGATCACCCACATCGCCTTGTTTAATAACAGTCTGGCCATCATCGTAATAAACAGATTCCAAAGCATCAGCAATCTTGTGACGTTCATAGGACTTGAGGGACATGAGCAGGGGCACTTCTTCCAAGAAAGATTCATACATGCGGCGTTTGCGACTGGTATGTTCCATTAAGATAGTGCGGAAAGTGATTCGATCCAACGCCCATACCACACTTGGCGATGTTGCAATGATAGTAGCTGCCCGAGGAGCGTTGTACATGAGCGCTAGTTCGCCAAAACTGCCACCAGCTTCATAACTAACCACCTTGAGCTGTTCAACGCTGTTGTTTTGTTTGATAAAACAATCAAAGGTACCAGACTCCACAATGTAAAAGTAGTCGCCCACCGCACCTTGTTCGATAATCGTATCCCCAGTCGCCACATGCTTTTCAGCCATAGCATCCACCACGTCCTGTGCCTGTTCTTCGTCCAGATGCTTGAATAAAAAGTTGTTGCCCACGCTGAACCGGATACGGTCACATTGTTCAGTCGTCTTTGGAATTACAGTTTTGACAAAGTCCTGCGTTTGTGAAGGAGCGATAGATTCGGCACTGACTGAAGTTCGTCGATCCCGGTGGTAGTTTGTTGGCATTGTCATGGGTGCATTGAAAGGTGCTGTGGAGAAGTTGTCCCGTTCTTCATCATCAAAGTCATCATCTTCGTCTTCATAGTCGTCCTGGCGATCGTCACTATCCATCCATTGATATGTGTGTGTGTCCTGATCCCCATTAGTATCATCGTTGGTCGCCAAAGGATGGTGCTCATTTCCACCTACAGATGTAAGAAACGCCAACCTTTAGTGCTTTAAATCTTCGCATCAAATAATTAGTCTTTTTTTTATGCTTACCATTGAAGACAGAATTGCGTTGTTCCCGGAAGAGAGTGCGTTGTTCAGCTAACTTTCTATTGAAAAAGTCAGCACAATATTGGACGACATCGGCAGGTTCATCACGGCAGTAATCATTATGGAGATCGGTCAACAGTTGGGTATAATCATCTGCATATCCGAAGCTGAAGCTATTATCTAAGGTCATTTGCTAGTGTCAAGTTTATAAAATAATAATAAAATAAATTAGAAGTAAAAAGACGAAAAAAAAAGGAAAGCGGTCAAATCACCCAATATATGATTTTGTAACAGCGTCAGCTCCCACGTTTTTCTTGTGTCACTAAACACCAAAAAAAGTATATATTTCAACACCCTATCATAAACATACATTCATCAGCAGACATGACATCAAACACAAATACTGTTCAAATAACATAACTTTATTGCTTTCACAAAATATCTAAATAAACTATGAACTAATCTAATCAATACAAAAGCCAAGAGTTCTATAAAAATCAAGAGAAAAAAAGTCAATACATATTTCACATTTTTTTTTAAAAAAAAAAAGGTGCATAAAATCTCCCTTCAGTTTTGAAGATTCAGAGTGAGAGGAAACATTCGTTCTTTCATATACTTTTGGTATAATCAAAATGAGCTGGGTTTAATAGCAAAAAAATCCAATCATCATATAACAAAACAAAAGGGAGAAATGCATCATAAAAAATTAAATATAAAATTACGTACCTTTTTTTTTTCAAACAACCATAACTATCTTGACTTTGATGTAATGTAAAGAAGAAAGGAAATTAGAAAAAAGAAAACAAAAATCCCTTTATATCTTCTCGCTTGGAAAATTTTTTTCTCGGGGATCAGAGTAGCAGTCATAACTCACTCCGCCATCTTAACACTTAGAACTAAATTTTAGCCAATTAAAACAAATAATGGTCACAGAAAAATTTTGTATGAATTTGTCTCTTACGGTCACTAATTAGATGAAATCAATGCTTAACTTATCACTTTCCACCTAATAAAGGGTCAACTTTATGTTTAATTAATAATTTGAGAATACGTCAACTCCAATACGAGATTACTTCAAGATCTCGTCCATGACCATTTGAGCACCCCCCCAAACTCCGTCAACAAAATTTTGACTTCTTACCCTTGCTTTCTCTCGAAAAAATCTTTTCTTGAAGGCAGTTCACATTCCGACCTACGTGCAAAATCAATCGCAAAAAAACCCGCCTCATGGTATGGGTGAGTAGACGACACAACTTTTACTCGCAAGCAAATACCTCTACGTATCCAGAGCCACATTTAAGGTTTATAGATATATATATATATATATATGAACCATACTGTCGCCCTTCGGGTGCCTTTGCCTCGGTGTAGCCTACAGTGTCCGTTGTCACCCAAAGGGAATAGCCGTACATAAAACACTCAGAATCATTTGAAAGCGACTTTATTGCACTTTGTAGTCATAGAAATTACTATGATATTCATTTCCAGTATTGCTCTTTTTTAATAAATATCGTTTTACTGTCATCTATCATTTGATTTTTCCAGTGCTTGCTATTTATTACTTGTATTTGTTTTTTGTTGTATCATATACAGGCAATCCTCCAAATAAAAGCTGTGCATTATTGTAAACATATCATAAAAAAATACCACATCAAATAGGCACGCAAAAAAAAAAAAAGTCGAGTTTGTGTACAAAAATAAAGATAACTTTATGATGTACTTAGAAGCATTTGAAGTCGGTCCATGTTTGGGAAATGTAGCTAGGGAAGCCGTGAAATTGAAGTAATCGTCGACAGGGGATTTTCCCAAATATGGTAGTATTGAATATAAATCAGTGATGAAAGAAAACACTGAGCCTGTTCACCTCAGTTCTTGTAAGACTATAAAAGCTGATGCATAGTTTATATTACATTTGACGGCCAAAAAATATAAAAAAGAATAATGACATATTAGTTGGATCATGCTTGTAAGGAGCCCCAATGAACCAAGTGATGGTTGTTGTACAGAAAATCTCCCTCCCAAAGTCAACGAAATCATCGTCGTACTGTACATGGTATAATATTTCATTCATATCTTATCATATCGCATCCCCCAAAAACAGAAAATAGGATTGCTTAATATCTGATAAGTCTCATAGTAGAGCGTGATGGCTAAAAAAAGAAAAAAACTGATGTTTTATTGAAGTATACGCATAAACTGCCAAAGTCAACAATAAGCAAGGGATCTAATATGAGAAGAGATTTGGAGAATGGTCGCCACTAGTCTAAAGAAAAGCTTGTAAAAATGGAACTAATATACGATACATAGAAAGGGAATGACTAAAGAGCCATCTGTTATTGACGCACAGTGGCAGTCGACACTAATTCAAAAAGTGTTGACGGTAGTATAAAAGGAATCTATAGCACAACACATGAAAAAAACTAATGAAACATTTTTTAATTGAAGCTGGTAAAAGAGTCATATTTTATTCAAATGTAGATACACATTATGGACAAACTAACACTAAACTAAGCTAATGAAGACCCAAAAGTCATTTCATGGTGGGCCAAACTCCTGAATCCAAAATGAAGGGGTTCCCCATGCATCTTGTAATCCCTGATCTGAAACACCTTCTAAACTAGTCCTGACAGTAATCTAAGATCACCATAACCTCAGAGAAGTTGAATGGTGAAGAAAAAGAAAAAAAAAAGGGAAAAAAGAAACAGAGCGGGAAAATTAAAAAAATTTGGAGAAATTAAATATTCATGTGGGCGGGATTTAAATATATAGGTCTGTCGGACAGTAATCGACGGCATGGTAGTTATATTTTATTTTATTTTCACGACAACCTACGCCGCTCAATACTAGTGGTGTAGTGGTTATCTCTTTTTCCTTCTTACAGCAATCCCTATGTATCTTTCAACTTTGGCTCTCTTTTTCAAGCAACGGCCACTATTCAACATCGGTAACATGGTGGTCCCCTTTTCGTGACACCCCATAGAATAGCTCACCCCACATACAGTAGTAAATACCACGCCCACTCTTCCATTGTAAACTGGCTTGCCACTCACCATAGAACTACTTACCCGCCTAATTTTTCTACAATAAAAATCAATAAATGTACTATATATATATATATATAGATATATATCTTTAATGAATGCCTTAAATGGTTCATAGCGTATGCCCCGTACTTGATCCAAAGCTATTCAATTCATTCAGTGGGATTGTCTTCAATTGAGGCGGATGGTATTACGTTAAAAAAAGAAGAGGGGCGTAATTGTCAAAGATAGTATAGAAAAGGACTTTTTATTGATGTATGCTATAAAAAGTAAAATAAAATGGGTAGAACGCTACTGATGGCAATGAAGGTGGAAGGTGCCAAGATGACTTGGAATTACTCAGATTTCGTTTGTTCTGCTACCGATACTGCGGATGCGGATGCTGTTGTTGTCGTTGCTGCTTTATTTCCGGGTATTAAAATTCCCATGATTTTGATTAGATTAGCGATGGTGGTGGTTGTCGTAGTGACCGTAAATATTAATATAGGTCTGATCGCTGTATCAGTATGAGTCCTATTATTTACGCAGAATATCATCCGAGTATTTAAAAAAGGTCAGCAATTACTTTGATAATTTATTTTGACATAAAGGTACCTTATTCCTGTGGAAGAATATGTCATACAGTATCAAAGTAAGTCATTCCCTGCACCAATCCCACAATACAAATGTATGGACTCCGTGTTGGTATTGTAAACACCAATTGAAATGATTCAAGTTCCTCCTTTTCTTAAATTTATCCATTGCTTTACATATCCGGTGGATCTTTTTGCGCTCATATACTTCAAGTCCTGTCAATGCATAAAAAAGAATAAAAGAAATAAAAACTTGAACTTAATCTTTTACCCGCTCAGGTTTTAGCCAAACGTCCATAAAGAAAAAATACAGCACAACTCCGATCACAATGAGGTGGAAAACTCCGTTTGACGGATTTTCTTTTTTCGCATTGACGACAAGGGATTGATAAAGTATCGGATCATCGGCGGGAAAATGATCAAACCACTTTTCATTATTTTTTTTTTTATAAAAGCAGGGAAAAAAGGGGAGGGAACCAAAACAAAAAAGTTACAGACAATTGAATATTATAGGTATATAAAATATAAAATAAAAATTCTACAATTTCTTTTATGGATACTGAAGGTTTACATGAAAAGAAACAAAGTACTGTTGGTGGCGACCGAACAATCCAACAACCTTATGCGTCAACAAGTCATTGCCCGGGTGATGGTGCCTCTCTAGAAAAAATCGACACTGCTGGTGGATTTGGTGAACGTGATGGGAATGCTGTCAATATCGATGATGCCAAAAGCAATTATGAAAGTTTGCGACGGGAAATGAGTCGTCAATCTGTAGCTACTGGAATGATCGATGAAGAAAAAGGTGCTGTTGAACAATTCGATTTGACAGATTTTCTCTCTGGGAATCTTGCCAGGCGCGAGGAAGAAGGTTTCAAGCCAAAGCGCCTGGGCTTGGTTGTTAAGAACTTGACCGTCAAGGTAATTTGAAACGCCGAACTTTTTTTTTCTTTCTTTTCTTATTTTTTTTTTTTTTTTTTTTGTATTCAAAAGGGTGTTGGTGCTGATCACGAATGGATTCCAACTATTTCCACGGTGTTTGAGTCTGCGCTCTGCTTTTGGCGATGGGGTCGTAAATCTGGTCATGACAAAACTATCCTCAACAATGTCAGTGCCTACTGTAAACCGGGTGAAATGCTTCTGGTTCTCGGTCGACCTGGAGCTGGGTGTACGACCTTTTTACGTGTCCTTTCTGAAATGCGAAAAGGCTTTACTGAAATTACTGGTGACATCAAGTACGGTGGTATTGATTCCAAGGAATTCGGCAAGACGTATCGTGGGGAAGTGTGCTACAACGAAGAAGAAGATATCAACTACCCTACTTTAACGGCATCTCAAACTCTGCGATTTGCTATTCGTTGCAAGACTCCTGGCAAGCGTCTACCCGGTGATACAAAGGGGAAATTTCAAGAAAAGATTATCTACGTCATGGGCAATATGTTGGGGTTGACAAAGCAAATGGACACTATGGTTGGGAACGAATTTGTACGTGGACTGTCTGGTGGTGAACGAAAACGTTTGACAATTGCTGAACAAATGACAACTGGTTCCTGTATCAATTGCTGGGATTGTTCTACTCGTGGTCTAGATGCTTCTTCCGCTTTGGATTATGTCCGCTCTTTACGTGTGCAAACTGATATCCTACAAAAAACGACTGTGGCTACTCTGTATCAAGCTTCTGATTCTATCTTCCAACTTTTTGATCACTGCATGGTATTGGATGGTGGACATTGTCTCTATTTTGGTCCTGCTAGTAAAGCCAAGACATATTTTGAAGATATGGGCTTCCATTGTCCTTCTCGAAAATCAACTCCTGACTTCTTGACTGGCCTCTGCAATTTCATGGAAAGAGAAGCTCGCCCTGGGTTTGAAGACAAGATACCTATGACTCCTCATGAATTCGAAGAAAGATACAAGAACTCGACCACCTGGCAAGACGCTCAAAAAGAAATGGCTGACTACGAATCAGAAGTGGAACGGGAACATCCGGATGAAGATTTCCGTCAAGCCTTTGTGGAAGCTCATCAAAAGCATGCTAGCAAACGATCTCCATTCACTGCAACTCCATTCTCTCAAATCAAGGCTTTGACTATTCGACAATTTGAACTGATTTATGGTAAGCTGAATGTCGATATCAATATATACATGTTATATTAACGCATGCTTTGTATTTGTATTTGTATTTGTGTAGGTGATAAGGGTGCTCTGATCTCACGTTATGGTGGTGTTATTGTCAAGGGAATCATCATGGCTTCGGTGTTTTACAACATGCCTACCAATGCCAGTGGTACTTTCTCTCGTGGTGGTCTTTTGTTCTTCTCATTACTCTTCAACTCTTTGATTGCTCAATCTGAATTGTCCACATTTATGCACGGGCGTCGTGTCTTGGAAAAACACAAAGGCTATGCTTTATATCGACCAATGTACTTTTATATCGCTCAGGTGGTTGCCGACGTTCCTTTGGCAATTATTCAAGTTATTATTTTCCAATTGTGTGTGTACTTTATCGCTTCTCTAACTTTGACAGCTGGGCAGGTAAGCATATAATAATAGTACATGATTACAGCGTACTAATCTGACTATTATTACAATTGTGTATGATTCTAGTACTTTACTTTTATGCTGGTCCTGATCTTCAGCAACCTTTGTATGAATGGGTTTTTCCGAATGTTTGGAAGTCTATCACCAAATTTCTTCATCGCAAGTCAATTGTCATCCTGCGTACTGATTGCCCTTATGATTTATTCCGGTTATCAAATTCCCTACACTCAAATGCACCCTTGGCTTATGTGGATTTATTGGATCAACCCTTTGGCGTATGCTTACAAGGCTATCCTGGAAAACGAAATGCATGGCCAGCATTACTCCTGCATGGGTGACTTTGACCATGTTCCAAGTGGCCCGTCGTATACGGATCCTGCCTATCGTAGTTGCTCGATTCATGGGGCTGGTCCTGGTGCTACATATGTTCTGGGTGATGACTACTTACAGGTGACTTATGGGTATGCTTCATGGCAGCGCTGGATCAATTTTGTGGCCGTCTTTTTATTCTTTTGTCTATTTACTATTGTTACTGCCCTTTGTATGGAATATGTGGAACTCAGCAAAGGTGGCTCTCAAATCAAGGTGTATAAAAGGAATTGTGCCCCTACCGAGGAATCTGAAGAAGAAATGCGCGAACGTGCTAAGAAGGTTGGTGGCAACAAATTAGAGGCTATTGACAATGGTACGACTTTTGCATGGCAGCACATCGACTATACTGTACCTGTGAAGGGTGGTTCAAGACAGCTATTGAATGATATTGGTGGAATTGTCAAACCTGGCCATCTCACAGCATTGATGGGTTCCTCTGGTGCTGGTAAAACGACGCTTTTGGATGTTTTGGCAAAACGGAAAACCATTGGAAAAGTGGACGGACGAATGTACATGAATGGCGAAGTTTTACACAGTGATTTTGAACGTGTCACCGGCTATTGCGAACAAATGGACATCCATAACCCTAATGCCACTGTACGGGAAGCATTACAATTCTCTGCCTATCTTCGTCAACCAGCCCATGTATCAAAGAAGGAAAAGGACGAATACGTGGAACAAATCTTGGATCTTTTGGAGATGGAACCGATTGGCAACTCATTGATTGGGGATCCTCAAGGCATGAAGGGTATCTCTGTGGAAGAACGTAAACGACTGACTATTGGTGTAGAACTGGTGGCCAAGCCTCAACTATTGTTTTTAGATGAACCTACTTCAGGGCTGGACGCTCAATCGTCTTACAACATTGTCCGATTTATCCGAAAACTTGCTGACGTCGGGTGGCCAGTTTTATGCACTATTCATCAACCTTCGGCAACATTGTTTAGCTACTTCGATCATTTGCTGTTGCTGGTTCGTGGTGGCCGCACTGCTTATTATGGACCTATTGGTGAAGATTCCAAGACAATGATCGACTACTTTGAATCTCATGGTGGACAAAAGTGCTCTCCTAGTGCAAATCCAGCTGAATATATATTGGAAGTGGTAGGTGCAGGAACCTCAGGGCATGCTTTGCAAGATTGGGGTGATGTGTGGGAAAAATCACAAGAATCAAAAGATCTTCAAAACGAACTGGAAGAAATTCACTCAGCAGTGGATCCTAACCTCAAGCGACATCCTCCTACCTATTCCCTCAACTTCCTCTGGCAACTCTGGTATGTTTATCAACGCCTCAACGTATCTTGGTGGCGTTGTCCGTCTTACAACGTTGGACGTCTCTTTAAAGTGGCGTTTATCGCTTTGATATCTGGCTTCTCCTTCTGGAAATTGGGTGACTCGGTGGTTGATATGAACAACCGCCTATTCTGTATCTTTACAACATTGATGATGGCAAATAGCTTGATTGTACTTGGTCAACCTCGATTTATGGAAGAAAGACAGTGGTTTAGACGTGAATATGCCTCCCGCTATTATGGCTGGGCGCCCTTCGGTAAGTCCATAGAAAAAAATAATCAGTCACATGTTTATCAACTTGAATTAATGATGTTCTATTCCACATAGCAATTGGGACGGTTTTGGTGGAACTACCATACATCGTTGTGTTTACAGCATTATTTATGTTTTGTTTCTACTGGACGGCTGGTTTGCAACAGGGATCTGATCGTATTGGATATTTCTTTATCTTATTTTTGGTCTTTTTGGGATTCTCTGTTTCGTTTGGGTTCCTGATTGCCTCATTTTCAACAACAGCAACAATGGCCGCTGTGATCAACCCTTTCTTCTCTTCCATCTTGATCCTCTTTGCTGGTATTATCCAACCTCCAAATAATATGCCACATTTTTGGTCATCCTGGATGTACTGGCTAGATCCGTATCACTACTTAATTGAAGGCTTTATGGTCAACGAACTATATGACCTCACTGTGGCATGTACAGACTCTGATCTCCTGACTTATCGTCCACCCCCTGGCCAAACTTGTCAACAATACTCGGAGGAGTTCTTCTCCACAGGTGGTGGTACCGGCTATCTGACTGGAGATTCTTTGAACAGCACTGACCTTTGCAGTTATTGTCTTTATAGTAAAGGTGAAGATTACTATACACGGATTGGCTGGGATTTCCAAAACAGGTATATATCTTTTATTTCTGGGACAGTTGCTCTTTACTTTTTACTCATGTTCATTTATATTTTCATAGATGGAGAGACTGGGGGATCCTTCTGGCTTTTTGGATCTTCAATGTCATGGCATTCGTTTTCTTTGTTTGGTTGTTTAGAAAACAAAGACGTTAGAATAGATTTATATTGTACATTACTTTTTTTTTTTTTTACCTCTTTTACCACATTTTTATCATATCATATCACATTAGTTTTTCTTTCTTATTATTATTATTATTACTATTACTCTTTTACCTTGCTCCACCTCTAGAATATTATATTATTTATATATCTTTACTTGAATAAACGTATTTGTATCAATTGCATATTACATATAATCCATTCTGCCACATATTTTCCTCTCGCAATGACTGTTCATTTTTAGCCACTCCACTCACTTTTTTTTTTTTGTCACTACAGTGTTTTAAGTTTCAACTTTAAATTGGGGCGGGTAAAAATAAATTGGGATAGGCAAGAAATAATTCATAACAGACGTCTCAAAAATATGTAAATGTCAGTTTCCATCGTCCATAAAAAAATTGCACTTCGTCTCAATTGATAAACTGTAATTAAGAACCGTAGTTTAGCAAGAGACCACCGAAAACTTTTCAAATCCCGCCCACATGGATTTTCCTTTTCTCACCGGTTTTATTTCTTTCTTTCCCTTTCATTTTTTCTTCACCAATCAACTTATTAGTAGCTATAGTGATCATAGATTAGTGTTAGGACTAGTTTGGAAGGGGTTAAGAATAGGGATTACAAGATGGATGGGGAAACCCTTTCATTTTGGATTCAGAATTTTGGCCCACCAAGGAATAACTTATGAGCCCTCATTAGCTTAGTTTAGTGCTAGTTTGTCCATCGTTTGTATCCATATTTGAATAAAACATTCTATTCTTATTTGCTTCAATAAAAATGTTCCGCTAGTCTTGTTCATGTTTTGTACAATAGATCTCCTTTTACCATCGCCCCATTAGAGTAGCATTGACAGTGATTCAATAAAGCATATCCATTTATGGTCTTTCTCATGTAATGTCTGCCTTGCATAGAATATTATATTCATTTTTACAGTAGTCCTTTTGGATTAGTGTTGACCATACTTCAGGGCTCCCATATGCTTTCTCCCATACTACAACCAATATATTCCTTGTAGAGTATCTTTGGTGTGTATTGCTGGCGTGAGTCACGCTTGGCGGTGTTTACTTAGTATATTTTGTTGTATTTATTTGTGTTTTGAGTGCTCAGGTCTTCACTGAAGATGGTATAGGCAAAAAAGGGAATTGTTAGTTGATACTTGCTTATACTATAATTGATTGTTCTTGAACGGAAGTAGAATAACTCTATACACCTTCTAGACTCTATTGAACCCCACCCCTCCGCACAATTCAGTGCCTGAAAAGTCATAAAGTCGAGCTTCTTTATTTATGTTTAATTCTCTACCATTCCACATACCAATTACAGTTCTTTAAATTTAAAATAAAATGCTCTTCTGGGCCTACTATATCGTTTATATTAATAGCTCAAAGCTCAATCTCTCACTTATATAAAGAAGAGGTTGCCCACATTCGTATTCAACTTTCAACCAGTTACTATAGCTCTGCAGGGTAGTGCAAGCAGTCATAGGTAAGGTAGAAAGTAGTGTAAAGTGATTGATAATGGCAGCTAAATAGGTATGTTGCGTGTGCTTGTGAAAAAGAAATATAATAGATATCATGGTGGTTTCATCTACCTCCTCATATATACTGTGCGTCAAAAAAGCATGCGTGTATGTGAAAAACCCAATGCAGAGTATTTTGCTGTTGTATCCTCTTCATTGCTTACTTTGGTGGGTTTACATAGAGTAGCCATTATGGGGGAGGAGATAATAGTGTTTCTTCAGCTACAATTAATTGTTGTCGACTCCAATCCAGCGAAGAATGGCGGAAATTTTAAATTTCAAATTCCGCACACGTGGTGCTTTATTTACTCCCATTTTATTTTTTCCCTCTCTCTTTCTTTTAGTTTCTTCGTCATTTAACTTTTTTGATCTTAGATTAGTGTCAGGACTAGTTTAGAAGGGGTTTCAGCTAAGGGATTACAAGATGAATGGGGAAACCCTTTCTTTTTGGATCTAGGATTTGAAGGCACCATTAGTTGGCTATTCGCAGCCACCATTAGCTTAGTTTAGTGTTAATATGTCCATAGTTTGTTATACAAATGAATAAATATATTTCTTTTTAAATGCCTCAATGAGAAATGTCCCAATATTTGTTTTTTCATGTATTGTGCAATAGATCCTGGTTTTACTGCCATCACCTGTTTAGATTAGTGTTGCTCATTGTTGTGTTTCAATAAACGATATCCCTTTCGTATTTTTCATTTGTTGTACAGCATATTAGATTCTATTTGACACAGAACAATATGATTTTAGTGCGGAGTATCTGCAGATATCCCAAAATCTCACTCATATCAACTCCATTAGTTCCCTTCATAGCGATCTTTACAGATTATTGTATACTTCAATAAAATATATCCTCTTCTTCACATTCATCCTCTACTATAAAACCCATCGCATATCAAGTTGTCTTTTTTTTTTTTTTTTTTTTTTTTTTTTGGTGTACCATATGAGAAGATTCTGTATGAATTAAACATAAATACCATACAATATTATATCATACGATTGTCATTTAAGCGACGCTTAGTGGAGAACTGAACAATCAACATCGCTTCGTTAATTGGTGTTCCTTGCGAACATGCTCAAATGTACATCCAACATCTATTTTGTAAACGTCCAACAGTCAATGGTGCAGAATTAGAAAAACTATAAGAATACTATTCAGCAAATACAGGCCCGTATGATGGTTTATAATATATATATCGACAATCAAACGATTATACATATAAATGATACAACAGTTTCCAGATTCATTTACAGGGACTACGCAGAGATGAAGATCAGTATTCTTTCAACACTTTATAACAGCAACCTATGATTATATTTTGCAATTTTTAGAAATTCCTCTGTGTATACCCCTCAGTTCAAATTTTGAACATCGATCTACTTCAAGTTGCGCCATGAGGGACACGTACCCGGGATACGGCAGTAAGATATGGTCAGTAAAATAAAACATAAGGAGACAAAGACAATGTAAATTGAAAAAAAGAGAAAATGATTGTTGATAGTATATTTTATTTCGATAAATGAGCACAAAAGAATGAAAAAAGAAGTAGAGTATAATATATTACAGGAGATTGATATAACACAAGGTAATGTAACAATATAAAAAATGTGAACACGTATATAAATATATAATAAAAATAATAATACTAAAAGGGTAATAAAATAATACAAAAAAATAGCGGGAGGGGCGGTGGGGGGGGAGGAGGATAGGGATAACTTTACCGAGCGTACTATTCTACCACAATGGTCAATTTTCCACGTTGAATAGCTAAAATGAATGCTTCTTCCATATCCAGTTCAGTTTCCAGTGGCAAGTAAGTGGCATCCTGGTGATGAACATCATCTTTGTATTTCATTTTTCCCAAGGTCCCGCCCAAGCGATCAGTAACCCGAAGTTCCAACTCTTGCAAAGTACAATCAGCTGGTATCTTGACAGCAAATATATCATCTTTATGCACAATTTTGATCTTGACTTTCCCAACTCCACTATTGTAATACATGTCAGTGCTGTAGGTGGTGGTGGTACCTGTGCCACCGGTGCCGCTGAAACCGGGGGCGCTTTTTGTTTTCGTTGCTGGAAGGCCTGCAGATGCTGTTGGTAAGAGTTCGTCATTGGCGAAATTGGCAGTCGACTGGATCGAGTAGTTTTCTTTTGTTGTTGTTGATGTTGGTGCATTATCTGATTCCACATCTCCGTTCTTCAATCCTAAAAGTTCCACTTGCACGATGTTGCATGTCGAGAGATAGAAAGGTAGTGCCAGTAATGTTTTACAATAAAGATCCAGATCTTCGCGTCGTTGCTCTAAATTCAAAAAAAAATATATATGAAAATGATGAATGAAAGGACGTTAGTTATGTGAGTTTTTTCACTTTAAATCAAACTATATTTACTCATTGATAATAAGTACCTGTAATATAATCATCCACCTCATCAAGAGGACCGGGCATAAATGGAAGTATTCTTCTTTTTTCACCTTTTCCAGCTTCCTCAGGGAAAGTTTGCAGCATATGGACATGGGATTGATAAAAACCTAGGCAAATAATAATAATAATGAAATGCAAAATTAAAAACATTGCATTTGCTCAAGGGGACGTGTTTATTATTATGACTTACATTCATAGGTTCGACGCAAGATACGATGTTTCCCGTTGTCGGCTATAGCATGCAAAACAAACCAGTATTTTCCATCTTGGAACACAAACGAGTCCACTGTAATTTCCACGACAATCGGCATCTTCATCGTATGATCAGTTGTTGCATTGTCGGATAAGGTTGCAGGTAGTGGGGTGTATAAAGATGGATGGTGTAATTGAGATTGCCGTTGCTTCGCCTTTCGATCCTTTACAACAATGAATTCGCTGTTGCGGCGTGGAGTTGTACTTGTAGATTCGTAGGAGCATCGTTGCTGTTGCATGACTGTTATTATCGGATCGATGGAAGATGAAATTGGTTGTAGAAGTTTTGTTTGGCGCCGAGAAGTTGAGTGTTTGTGATATTGGTCGGATAGACTACTTGACATGGAAGACGATAAAGAGAACCTCCCAGGAGCACCAGCACCAGCACTAGACTTGAATGGCATCATATTTTTTTGACGATCATCATGATTCAATGCTGCTGAAGAAGGTGGGTCACCAACAAGAATACTTGATGCTTCATATTTCTGTGTTTGTTTCTTCCAATCTTCAAGTTTCGGTATGGTGATAGATATTCTTGGTGATGCGGTGGCAGATGTTGTTTCTGATGCAGATGAAAACGAAGATGACGGGTTTCTGTCTGTTGGTAATGATATACGGCTGTCGGTAATGATATCATGAAGTTGGACAAATGACACCGGAATCAAGCCAGGTCCACCAAGACGTCCAATTGGCTTGGCCACAAACCATTCCTTGTTGGATTGAGCAATCACAATAATCGCTTCGTTGGCCTTGCAATCCAATTCATCAGGCCTTTCAGCCACAAAGTCGTAGAGAACTAATCCATAGCAGTGCTTTTGTTGCTGTTGCTGAAGTGGCTGTATCGAAAATCGTTGATTCAAGGTACCTGTACACCCTCCAAAAAATCTGTAAGACTATGCACGGCTATTTTTAAATATATCTAAGCATTCCCTGCCCTCCCTCCCTCTCAAGCACATACCTTGTTTGTATCCAGCGTGATGGTGATCTAGTGGTAAGACAGGCTGTACAGCGTTCATGGTTCGAGTGGTTTTATCGACGACTTCAAAATAAGAGACAGGTACTAGACCAGTGATGTTCGTGAGAGGGTTGTTGACAGCAAACCAGTGGTGATCATTTTCTCTTCCAACTACGTGAAAAAAGTCACCTTTCTCAAACGACAGTTCGTGTTGATGTTGAGCGTTGTAGGATAAAGTGGCTTTAATAATTTTTTTGGGAAGCATGGAATAATCCATAGACGACTTGGTTGACTTTCTGTATGAAGTTCTGTTCGATGAAGTTGAAGTGGAAGAAGAGGATGAAGATGATGAGGGCGAGTTGTCAGCCGTAGTGGAGGATTTATGTCTATCCTTCAACGAAAACATGTTTATCGTGACAAGTGTAGAAGAGAAATAGAATGAATAAAAATGGTAAAAATGGAGAGGAAGAAAAGAAAGAGCGGAGATAATAAGGTATTGGGATTTTTGTCTCGATTGAACAATGCATCGCCAGAGGAAAATAATTGCGGTCATTGAAAGGTAAAGGGGCATTGACAATGGCCAACACACACCAAGGTAATACAACTACTACAAAACAAAATAAAAAAGTGAGATCTTTTTTCCATTTCATATCGCTTGTAAATAAATTACGTTGATGATAATTCGTAACAAAGGTCTGACTCGGAATCAAGATCATATGATGATTTCTTCAAAATAATAAATCTAGGGCAAACCTTTTTATTTTTTTATTTTTTCGTTTCTCTTTCCATTTTTATTTACTCACTTTATCTCTCCACAATATAACGTCAACTATCAATATTATACGTCTTCCCACCTTTTCTCACTTACTTCCTCCTTATCGTCATCGTTATCCTTGGAATCTATATACCGCCATTACACACCAAAACAAGGTAGGCATTAGAAACAGTATTCAGCAGCAGCAGCAGCAGCAGCAACAACAATGTCAATTAAACTGTTTTGTTTGAGGGGGGGGGGAAATGAGCTAAAATTCTTATTTGATAATTAATTATCTTTCAATTTATTATTAGGCATACTCATATATCAACAACCAATAACGCGAATGGATGCTTCAGCCAGAAGTGACCATACTGACCAATCCAAAAAACGTAAGTTTTACTTCGACCCGTTGATGAAACACTCCAACCCCTTCCTTATATATGGCGACGCTATGAGAAAATTTTATAGTGTTACTTACCTTCATTTGTTTTATTTTATTTTTTGACAGGTGGCAATTCAACATCCCCCGATTTGCAAGCAATGCATGATTATACAAACAATTCGTATCACTCGTCATTTTATCGTCACCAAGTACAAACCCGGCAACAAAATGACCGATCGGCAAGAACCCATACCACATCTAACAAAACTGTCTTGTGCCACTCACCTGCCCAGGCACTAAAAGGATCACTCTCACCTACGACTTTATCACCATTAGCTGTTCCTGCTGTGGTTCCCTCACAACAAAACTCGGCTTTATCTTATCACTCGCACATCGAATCCGACATAGATGCTGTTACTGTTGGGGGTCATGACATCGATGATGCCCATTATTCCAACAATTCTATCGACTTCAAAATCCTCTATGATGCGATGATATCTTCTGCTTGTACCTCGTCAATTGATACCTCCGCAACTCACCTTCACCAATACGATGCACAGGATTCCCTCAGCACAATGCTATACTACCTGAACGACTGTAACAACGCGGACCAACCTTTCGACGCAATGGATCACACTGAACATATTTCCTTTTTACGGGTTATGTATTTGGGCATCGCCTCTTCTGAAGAACTACGTCTTTTTCTCAAAAAACTATCGGATGGATTGTCTGAAACCTTATTACATCATACAAATTCTATTTTATCAACAGACGATAGTATTACCAGCATATCACCACGCTCTTGTAGATTCCACGAGCGCAAACATCGTCTACTTCCACTTGACTTGTTTTTGGCCAGCACTATGAGGGATAGAAACAACGACGATGACGACGTGGGCGATCTCAGTTACACCACCAAATCTGAAGATAACGTAATATCAATAGTGGAAGCGGATTTTACAACCGACAACAACGATAGCTTCATGAAGCCCCTTATTCGGCATGATCCTGAACTGGTCCTTCATTATATTCATACTCACTGTCAGCAAAATCGCCCTTCATCCACATTGCAAGCCATACTCAACCCCACATGTTGGGCTGATCAACATGCATTTACTGGTAGCGAATCTAGTGGTATTGATCTTTGTGTATATTTTTATCACGATGCACAAGATATGGCCCAAGTCAGTGAAGATATGGGATTGTTATGGAAAATTGGTGCACTTGGAATCCCTATATTACCCATCATGTCGATGTCACAACAAATACCACCACGATCACGATCACCAGCTCACTCATCAACAAAACATCCAGTACCTTTATCACCAAATAGCCAACTATTGAATAGATCAACAACCACAACTTCGACACTAGCATCACAGGACCGTCCATTAGACGATTATGAAATGAAGGTGGAAGAGGGAAAAGACACCGTTAACACCAAGGCCCCATATCTCACACAACGACCTATTGGTGTCCGACGAAATGAATTGGCGTACCTTTTTTCACTATGGCGGATCAAGATGATGGACATTTCGAATCTAGACGTTGTTGGTCAACCTTCCTTCCAATCAAAAGGCAAATCAAGATGGGACTCCACGGACGAAGATATGATGATCGAAAGACTCTTGGGACAGACATGGGCTTCATCTAGTTTAATCTCCCCAACCCCATATCATGTGCTGACACTGAATCAATTTATGGCCATTGACAGGCGGGCTATCTCAAACCTTCTCATGGCGATTAAGGATGAAGCAAAAGACAAGCGGCAGAATGTTGATGATGATGATGACAATGGATCAGCGACAACAATGAAGGACAATCATCTCACATTACACGCGAATTCAACATCATCCTCATTGTCGACGCCAAAGACATGCACATCGACAGTACCGGTACAGAAGGAATCACGATCACTCACATTGCATGCCACCAGCCATCCATTTACATCCTACCGAAGTAAATATCCAACATTGGA
The DNA here is from genome assembly GCA_002105175.1 of Absidia repens. Classification (NCBI taxonomy): domain Eukaryota; kingdom Fungi; phylum Mucoromycota; class Mucoromycetes; order Mucorales; family Cunninghamellaceae; genus Absidia; species Absidia repens. The sequence continues at coordinate 1,433,331 of MCGE01000005.1, read as the reverse complement.
CCGACTGAACGGGTTAATCGTTTATATCTACCCAGCGTTATTTGTGCTATTACTGGTTTACGGACTTTGGACTGTATTGTCATTGGTGGTACAATATCGTCAAGCTTCTACATGGCGTGCTTCTTTGATTATGGTGTCACATCGAAGCGGAAAATCAATGGCCTTTATCGTGAATGTGTACAATGGACAAGATCAACCGAAATGGGCGCCCGAACCTCCATTTATTGCGACCAATATACCTTTACCAACGACCACCCCTTTGACCTCCTCCTCCTCCTCCTCATGCACGGTATGTCGCACAAAGGCATCTTCCTACTCATCGATCTGGGTGGACGACGACCCTTCATCGCATTTGGCGCCTATGACTGTGATGCCTTTACCTAACAAGACACGACAACAATCACTCGAAGGACAATATTTTTACTCTATGCCATTGCCATTATGCTCATCATTGGACACCTCTGTTGATTACTATGTGCAAGTCAAACCTTCGGTTGTTTTCCCATCCACAACAAAACCAGGTATTGTTCAAGGCAGTCCTCTTCATATCCCAAAACTGGTTCTCTGTGGTTCCTCGCGCAACAGTGCCATGGTAGGTGCAGGCTTTTCACTCTCTTGGATGGACCCAGCTCAAGAAAATCACAATATCATGGAAGCTTGGCATCATTTTAGGCAACATAGTCGGTTTTACCTGATGAACAGTATCAAGATTGTTGCAATGGTTTTTACCGAAGGCAAAGAAAAAGAACTGGACTAGAACTTGTTTATTTTTAGTGTTAATTTTTTTTATTTGAACCTGTTACATAGTGTATATATCACCCTTCCACACATCTTTAGTATAGCACATAGTTATTAGTTTTCCGTATGTCATCTATTTTTAGTTTGTTTTTACTGTCATTCCTTTATTTTTATTTGTCGATCAAAATCAATCAATCAATAAAAAAAGTTCAACATCATCATATCAATCAAAAAAATAATAATCTTATATGTAGTTTGTTGTCACCATTTTGCTTTTGTTTGTCGATCAATATCAATATCATATCGAAAAAACATGCATCAATATCATTAAAAATGCAAAAAAAAAAAAAAAAAAAGGGAAATCAAATTTATTGGACATATGTTTGTGTATAATAAAGTCGTTATTGAGTATCTAAAACAATAGTATAAAAAAATGTTGGGGATATGTTGGGGAGGGGAAGATGGTAGCATATAGTGAACTAGTGTATACAAGTAATAATGGCAATAATAAATAAATAAATAGATAGATAAAACTAAAGCTTGACAATGGTATCTAGAGGTGCACCTTGGTAGAGTATTTGGTAAACAGCATCAAAGAAGGGGAATTCATTGGTCATTTTGCGAGCTGACAGGAATTGGTAGACTTCAATGGCCGTGAGAGATCCTTGTAGTTTTTGGCCATTTAATAATTCCCGTTCCAAAACATCAATAGGCTTTCCAGTTCTGGCAAAGGCTTCGGCTACTTTTCGATTTCGTCCACCCGCACACGTTGTGATCAAATCTGCCACACCACACGATTCAAAAAATGTTGTATCTTCCACACCCCCGAAAAAGGTTTGTCCAAATTTGCGCATTTCCATCAATCCTAATCGAATCAAAGCTGCTTTTGTGTTGGATCCGTAACTAATATTATATATTCAAAAATACTATCATGAGCATCATCATCATCATCCAAACAAAAAAAAAAAAAGGGATATGGTGCTTACTTTAAGCCATCCGATATACCAGCAGCAACAGCTACGACATTCTTCAGAGCCCCGCAAAGTTCCACCCCAACATAATCGCGGATCACATTAGCACGGAAGTAAGGAGTGTCAAAGAGTTGGTGGAAGAGTTGACCGTGAGCTTCGGACCGGCTCCCAATAGTGGTTTCACAAAATTGTTCACGAGCAACTTCGTCAGCGATATTAGCTATACATAGATCACAAAAAAAAAAAAAAATAGCTGTTAATAACCAAAAAAAAACAGGCATGATAAAATACAAAACCAAACACCGCATCCCATCCCACAATCAATTAATTCATCATCTCCAATAAGTATTCTTACCTCCTGATAACGCGGCCACCTCTTCAATCTGCAATCTTCGACCAATTTCTTCGGAAAACAATGTGATGCCATCGGGTTTGATTTCGAGCCCTTTTACCAAAGAGATAGCCTTGACGTTTGGGTTGACCTTTCCCACCAAGTCGTCACATACCCCACGCACAAATTGATGAGGCAGCACAAATACAAGTACAGTAGAGTCAGAGCAGGCTTTGACAAGATCAGGTTCAGCATGAATGTTGTCGGCAAGTCGAATACCAGGAAGATACTTGGGATTTTCATGGGTCGCATTGATCACCTGCGTCAAAGGTTTGCCTTGATAATCTTCTTCAAATACCCATTGTTGTACCTGTGGTTCAAACACTTGAGAATGCTTTGTAACGTTTTCTCCAATGATTTTGGCCACTGCAGTACCCCAGTCTGTGTTAAAAAAAAGAGATTCCAGTCAGTTGAGGAGAGAGGGACGAGGTGGGGTCGGGGGAGGGGGGACAGATACTTACTTCCAGAGCCAATAATACAGACACGTTCTCTTTGTAAAGTCATAATGGAGGAAGAAAAAGAGCGTCGATGAATTGTAGATGTTAAACGGAAAGAGAAGAATGGAAGACGGCCATATTTATACATTTTCCCCCCAAAAAAAAGAGGACGAGAGAAAAAAAAAAAAAAAAAAAAAAAAAAAAAAAAGGTTCGAGTAACCATCGAGCATTTTTTTTTTTTGCACCGTCGGCATTCAAATGAGGGTTTTTGCTTCTGGTTGATTGGACAAGTACAAAGGCATGGATTCGTTGTCCAGGAAGACTGTGAGTTTAAAAAGAACATTGCTATTGTCTTCCAACTAGACAACCTACTATAAACGTACCATGACCAAACGATATGCTTATTTGACTACAGTACATTATTGTTATTTTTTCTTGAAATTAAAATCCCGCTTTTTTTTTTCTATATCATCACCCAATTTTTTTTTCCCTTACCCCGTTTCCCCCTTCTTTGCACAATTCAACTGGCGTCTGTCCCCAGTACACTCTCATTATGGGTTATATTCCTCATGATTCACTAAAGAACTTGCATTCATACAAGTACGGTAGCATTGATAAGTCCTTGGTCTCTCGTTACATCCTTACTCCTTATTGGAACGCCTTAATCAGACTGTTTCCTCTCTGGGTTGCCCCAAATATGATTACTCTACTTGGCCTTTTGATCATAGGTATCAACGTTTCTACCTTGATGTACTATGCCCCTGACCTGGGTCCCTGTCCCAATTGGGTATATTACACGTAAGCTTCTGGAGGAAAGAATGGGGAATTATAGTTGCTGGGCAGTATATATGCTATGTACTCATATTGCTTCGATCATTAGGTTTGGCATCGGATTGTTTGCATATCAATCTTTGGATGCAATAGATGGGAAGCAAGCAAGACGCACTGGCGCCTCTGGACCTTTAGGCGAACTGTTTGGTAAGATTTTTGCTGGCGCTATGTTCTGGATAGTGCCGATTCTAACTACACTTTTTTCTTTCTTCTAGATCATGGTAAAAAATGTGATAGTTTGTTGAATTTGATGGTTTATGAGCAACTTTTAATTCTTCTTCTTCTTCTTCTTCTTCTTCTTCTTCTTCTTCTTCTTCTTCTTCTTCTTCTTCTTCAAAGGCTGTGATGCAATCAATACTTCTTTAGGTGTGATGACTTGGGCTTCTGCTACTTACTTAGGACAAAGTTGGTGGACAGTTCTTTCCTTGGTAGCAAGTCTTGGTAATTTTTATCTTTCGACATGGGAAGAATATGCTACTGGTGTTTTGTATCTTGGTTATTTTAGTGGCCCGGTAGAAGGTGTATTGATGTTAGTAGGTGTGCATCTTATTACCGGTTATTTTGGCCCTGCTCTCTGGACCTTAACCTTGGAAGAAGCCGTTCCCATGTTTGATTGGTCCTACAATGTGGAAACTCGCCTGGCTGGTGCATTGCAACTCAATCATGTCTTGATTCTTATTGGCTTTTTGGTTCTTGTTTTGAACATTATTACTGCGTAAGTGTACTGAAAGATACCCACAATAGATAGATACGCAGAGATATTATATTAAAGCTGTTTATTTTTGTTAGTGTATTCAATGTGATCTCCAACAAAAGAAATCCCACTGATTACTCTCGTGTCAACCAATCCACTTTGCAGGCCCTACTTGGATTAGTACCTTTCTTCAGTATGTGCTATCTGACTTACAAATGGATGCTTCTTTGGCCAGATCTTGTAGAAGAACATTTGGCTCTTTTCATCCCGGTGCTGGGCCTCTTGTTTGGCTTCCAGGTTGGCTTGATGATTTTGGCTCATGTGGCTAAACTTCCATTTCCATATTTTAATGTACCTGTGTTTGGATTTTTGTCGCTTGGATATACTTATGCCTACTTGGAAACCTCTGGCTATTTGTAAGTTTGTGCTATTATTATCGATGTTTGTTTATTGTGTGTGTGTGTGCATGTGTGTATCTATGTATGTGGGAGGGCCCCTCCTGGATGACAGGCGGCCGAAGAAATCCTTAGGGTCAGCACTCATGTGTCCAGGCAATGCGGTCGCTGACTTTTTTTAACAAAATCTTCATATTCCCGAATAGGTCCATCCAAAAAGATCACCGTACTGTCATCGTTGGCTTGCTTGTTATCTCATTGATTCAATACGCAAATTTTGCCTTGGATGTCATTCAACAAATTTGTCAATATCTAGATATTGGGTGTTTATATATCAAGAACAAACCTACTGAAACTGGAGTGGCAAATACAAATTAAAATATTAGTTTAGTCCTCTTCATCCTTTTACCCCACCTTCTTTGATTGTTTTGTGTATAAATATATGAATATCATCATTTTTATCAAGTATTTTTCCATTCCTCAAATATATATTAGACCCTTATATTATATCTCATCAATAAAAAATTATCAATTCTATAACACTTGTTGATTATGCTTATATTGATACTTTGTTTACTTTAAAGACTCCTGTCTCTTTGTTTTATTAGGCAAATCACTATATGACAACCACCACCAATAGCTTTTTATTGCACATGTTTGGTATTACTTCAATAAAACATATTTTTGGGCACTTTTTTTTTTTTTTTTTTTTTTTTTTGCGAGCTTTTGATTGATTAATGTAATATCTGCTTTGATGCTTCGTTTCCCTTTATAAATATATCCTCTTTTTATATATGATATTACTACATACTCCACGATAAGACCTTTTTTTATAACCATCATCAAAAATCATAACTCTAATGCCAGCCCCCAATAGTATGCACTGTATGTATCATATATACTTTCCCCCCCCGCAATCAAATTGTATTCAATACTACAATGACACACCATAGAACCTATTACCATTATCACATAAAAAAAGGAACTTCGATTTTTTTTTTTTATAAAAAAAGTATTTTATTCTTCAACGAATGCATAAAAAAAATATAAACAAAATAAAAATCAATGATAAAAAACAAATAAAGTACACACTAGAGCAACCCATACAAAAAAACTAAACTAATATTGTTTTCTATGTTTCTTGTAAAAGTTAATCAAGCCATTGGTGGAAGCATCATGGGAGGATACAGGTCCAGGTTGAGCAAGTTCAGGTTGGATGACCTTGGCGAGTTGCTTGCCCAATTCCACACCCCATTGATCAAACGAGTTGATATCCCAAATAACACCTTGTACAAAGATCTTGTGTTCATACATAGCAATCAAAGAACCCAAGGTGGCAGGATCCAATGTTTGGAACATAAGGGAGTTGGTGGGCCGGTTACCGGTGAAGACTTTGTGAGGGACGATATTTTCAACCACCTTGCTACCCATTTCAGCCCGTACTTGTTCTTCAGTCTTGCCAACCATCAAAGCTTCAGTTTGGGCAAAGAAGTTGGAGAGGAGAATATCGTGTTGTTTACCACCAGCAATAGGGTTGTGGGTGTTTACAGGAGCCATGAAATCACAAGGAATCATCTTGGTACCTTGGTGAATCAATTGGTAGAAGGAATGTTGGGCATTGGTACCGGGTTCACCCCAAATGATAGGTCCTGTTGAGGTCTGTACAACACCTTCCGATCGTGAGACATATTTACCGTTGGATTCCATGTCACCCTATAAAAATAAAAATATTATATAAGGTTAAATAAAGTTTATTGTTATGATTGGAGTGGGCGTTTTTTTTATATGTATTACCTGTTGGAAGTAAGCAGGGAAACGATGCATGTATTGATCATAAGGAAGAAGAGCTTGGGTTTGAGCACCAAAGAAGTTGTTGTACCAAATACCAATCACAGCCATCAAGACAGGAAGATTTTGTTCAAAAGGAGCATTTAAAAAGTGTTGATCCATGTCATAGGCACCATGCAAAAGTTGTTCAAAGTTGTCGAAACCAATATAAATGGCAATAGAGAGACCAATAGCTGACCAAAGAGAATATCGTCCACCAACCCAGTCCCAGAATTTGAACATGTTTTTGGCATCGATACCAAAGGCTGTCACAGCTTCGGTATTGGTAGATAAAGCAGCGAAATGTTTGGCAACATGCTTGACCTAAAAAACGTACATTGCAGTTTAGTTAATGGAGAGGATAAAATAAAACACCAAAATGTAACACAAACGCACTCTGACCTCTAAATCCGATACCACGATCAGCCTTTTCTTCTTTTTCCCGGACCCCCAACAAAAAATAATAACAAATAGCTTCTACTTACATCCTTAGCTTGTTCCAAAAACCATTCCTTGGCAGAGGTAGCGTTGGTGATAGTTTCTTGAGTGGTGAACGTCTTGGAGGCGACAATAAACAAGGTAGTTTCAGGATGGACATTTTTCAAAGTTTCAGCCAAATCGGTACCATCGATATTGGAGACAAAGTGAGCTCTCAAACCAGGCTTGGAGTAGTGTTTCAAAGCTTCCGTCACCATGACAGGCCCTAAGTCAGAACCACCAATACCAATGTTGACGACGTCAGTAATAGCCTTGCCGGTATAACCCTTCCAAGCACCTGATCGCACTGATTCAGAGAATTCCTTCATATGAGCCAATACTTCACGCACTTCGGGCATAACATCTTGACCATTATCCATGATGGGAGTGCTGGACATATTGCGAAGAGCCACGTGTAAGACAGCACGATCTTCAGTAAAGTTGATGTGTTCCCCAGTAAACATCTTGTTGCGCATATCGGCGACCTTGGCTTCATTGGCGACATCGAGTAACAAAGACAAGGTTTCCTCGTTGATAATGTTCTTGGAAAAATCCAATAAGATATTGTTGCCACTGGACCCCTTGAATTCACGGTGGAATTTTTCAAAACGAGAAGCATCTTGCTTGAAAAGATCTTTCATCACAAGCGTCTTTCCAGTAGTGTCATAATGTTGTTGGACTTTTTGCCAAGAAGCGAGTTTGTTAGCAAGAACCATAATAAATTGTGTTCAGAGGAGGAATATATATATATAGATATATGAAATAAAAGAAGAAAAGAAAGATAAAAATTCCGGGAGGTTTCAAAAAAAAAAAGTTTTTTATATTCATGCCTGCAGCGGAGTTTTAGGGAAAAATCTTTCAGCACAGCAAATGTCACTCCATGTCGCCCAACAAAATAATATATTTCCAGCACGGGTACGTGTTGGTAAGCAAAGCTTTTTAGTCAGTTATGACATATATGTTGCATTTGGCAATATATTAATATAAAACATTTTTGTCTTTTTTTCCTCTACGGAATATGCTCTATTGGCCGTGTCATGGCTTTATTATTTACCCATTCATATCTGCGTCGTAAAGGTCTCAGAGGCTGGGGTCACGTAAGCATCAGATTCCCCCATTCTCATTGGCTATAAACCCTTGGTTAGAAATAGGTTTACCCTTATCAGATATTGAATGTCCCGCCAGTAGATCTCCCTAATAATAACCGCATATCTCGTCATATCGAAGGCGATCCGTCTTGCAGGCTCATACTAAGTAATCATTCCTTTCCTCTTCCAATTTTTTGTAAATATCCTTTGGTTATTGGCTGGTTTTTTTTTTTTTTTTTTTTTTTTGGCAATAAAAGGCTCGGGTACATATTTTACCGTGTTTAGATTTCGTCGAATTTTTTGATTTATTTATCGCCGGGCGGCGAATTTGGTTTTTGATTACATTATTACTTTCTCAACTTTGTCTTTATAATGGGTAGACTTCAAGGAAAAACCGTTTTTATGTAACCACATATGCATATTTACACTATTAGCAATAATTATACATATCGAAAAACTAACCTTTTTATTATCTTGATATATACATAATAGTACTGGAGCCAGCGCTGGCATTGGTGAAGCTTGTGCGCGTGAATTTGCAAAGGAAGGCTCTCATCTCGTAAGTATGAATTAGTTATATCTGGAAATAAACTGTATCGACTAAAAAAAGACATACTCATTATCTTTCTTTGTTTATTAGGTATTGACTGCACGTCGTGTTGACCGTTTGGAGAAACTGAAACAGGAACTCACCGGAAAATACAAAGATATCAACGTTCACACGGTCGCCCTGGATATCCGTGATAAGAAGCAAATTGATGATGCCGTCAAGGGTTTACCTTCCTCCTTGAAAGATATTGATGTTTTGGTCAACAACGCTGGTATGGTGCACGGTGTCGATCCATTGGTAGAGGTGAAAGAAGACGACCTCGACATTATGTTTGCAACCAACGTCAAGGGCCTTGTCTTTTTGACTCAAGCTATTGTGCCTGGAATGAAAGAAAGAGGTACAGGCCATATTATCAATCTTGGATCGGTTGCAGGCAAAGAAGCGTATGCTGGGGGTAGCATTTACTGCGGTAAGACACTCAATATATACCAAAAGACAAGGGGGAATGGAGGGAAATGACAAAAAAAAAACTGTATCATTTATACGATCTACGTTTCCTTTCGTAGCCACAAAGCACGCTGTGGACGCAATTTCAAAAGCTCTACTTATAGAGCTTGTGGACACTCCTCTTCGTGTCAGTCAAATCTGCCCTGGGTTAGTCAACACAGAATTTAGTACCGTGCGCTTTGGCGGTGACAAATCCAAGGCCGATGCGGTCTACAAGGGACTTCAGCCATTGGTGGCCGAAGATATTGGTAAGCAACAAATACAATGCATATCTATTAAAAGACCCGCATTTCATCCCCCCTTCTTTTTTTTTTTTTTTTTAATAGCCGAAATTGTCGTCTTTACTGCTGGTCGTCCTCCTCATGTCAACATTGCCGATATGCTTGGTAAGATCACGAAACCTTGTCAATACCATGATGATTACTAATATCCTAATCTTTCGTATAATGCTTGATATAGTTTTCCCCTCCTGTCAGGCTGCCTCGAAGATTGTTAGTAGAAATGCTTAGATCAGTTACTGTATGTAGTTTGTATTTATTTGTTGTCTCAAAATAAACAATATGATGTTCTATTAGAACCTCCTTTGAAAAATCAATGGTTTGTTTTGTGCTTATTGTATTTTTATGAATGTTTTGCGAGCGGTGCTTGGATGTGTGGAAATAAAAATTGTTGGACGTTGATGATGGGAAAGTAAGATGAATATGATATATATTTAGATCGAAATAGGATTCTTTGGATATGCTGACTAAGAAAAAAATATGGGGTAACAAATGAGGAGGGAAGGAGAAATTTGTATGCAGTACTGTTAGCTTTTTTTTTTTTTCTTTTACACTACAATAAACGCTCTGGCGCTCCGCTGGAGCTTTTGGAAATCTTTCGATTTACTGGGTGTCACAGTTTTTGGTTAAAGTGTCGGTTTCGATGGGATAGGATTAAAGCCTCCGCCATTTCGCACTTTGGTGGGCGGCCCCTTGGGGCCCAACCGTCGTGCTCAGCGCGTCGTCAATGGTTTTTTTGTGGTTTTCTGTGTGCTGAAATAATAGCTTACTTGAAATGCGTCGGAGAGATTAGAGTTTGATTATGTAGTGGTTGCAACTGCCTTTCCACTGGAAGATAAAACGAATTATGCTATATGGTAATTATGGCGATTGCCCGTTTATTTGATTTTTTGACAAAAAAAAAGTGGATGATTCAGGCTCCGCATTTTGCTTTCTATTTTTATTTTTATTTTTTTGGTCCCCTCTCTTTTTCTTTCTTTTTTATTTTTTCCTTCATGATAGTCTGAATGATATGATGGCAAGGCTCATTGGGGAACTGGTGATCTAGGATTAGTGTTAGAACTTGAATTAGGGGCGTTTTAAAAAACGCAAAACAAACGTCATGGGGAAACGCTTTCATTTTGGATGAAGGATTTGGGAACGACAGTAGATTAGCACTCATTAGTTTAGTAATAGTTTGTCATTGTTTATATCTACGACTGAATAAATATGTTCTTTTTATTATATTTAGTATCTCTGTTGTACGTTTACATTATGAGCTTCATTGAATGTGTATTACATATGCATAAAAAAAAAAGTGCGCCTGTATATATATATATATATATATATAAGGGATGTGTTTGTGTGAAAAAACAGCTATTACAGTGTATTTTATTGTGGTGGGGGATATTGAAGAACAAAGTTGAGAATAATATTAATTATATAGCCACTGGGTGGCAGGGGGTTTCTGAAGTGTGGGTTTTGATGGAAGATTCTGTGTTTGGGTGGGCAGCGATTGAGGAAAAAAAAGGATGGGCAGCGCCTTGGGATCCAACGGTGGTTGTCCAGAGCTCTGTTTGAAAAAGTTACTATAGCTGAGTTTTCTTACGATCCTTATTTTTTTTAATATATAATAATAAAACTTCTAACCACGTAATAGGAAGTAAAGATGATATGGAATAAAGTTGGCGGATTAGGGGGGGGGTTTTCTTTATAAAAAACACTTTATCACAGTATTTGGTGTTGGCTAACTTTAGCTGAAAGATACAAGGATTGCAACACCAAGATTTGTACCAAAAAAGGGAATGATATCTGGTAAACCAAATACCTTTCTGATCGTGTCTATCATGCTCTCATTATACTAGGATCCCACAATAGCGATATCAACAGGGAAAAAATGGCATCGTCATTGTGGTTAATATCTCGGATGTGTGTATCCATTTTATATGCAGCAAAACAGTAGCGTTCTGGAACCTTCTTGTGTCTTTGCAGGTATATGGTCAGAACTGCAGTTCAGCGAAAGACCATAGAAGACATTTGAAATCCCGCACACGTGAATATTTATTTTCCCCCGTTTTTTTTTTTTTTTTTTTTTTTTTTTTTTTTTTTGCTCTCTCCCTTTCCTTTCTTCTTCACATTTGTTGCCTCTAGGAATTATGTTGGACTTAGATTAGTGTCAGGACTAGTATAGAAGTGTTTTCAGATAAGTGATTACAAGGTGCATGGAGAACTCTTTCATTTTGGATTCAGGATTTTGGACCTCCATTGGTTGGTCTTTGAAACCACCACCATCAGCTTAGTTTAGTTTTAGTTTGTCTACATTTTGTATCTGTATCTAAATAAAACATGTCTCATTTTAATTGCTTCAATGAAAACTGTTTCATTAGCTTCTCTCTCTCATGCATTGTGCTATAGATCCCTTTTTCATTACTATAACCCTTTTTGATTAGTGTTGACCACTATTGTGCTTAAATAAAATGTATCCGTCTATAATGTTTCCCATGTATTGTCTGTCTTGAATAGTATATTGACCCCCATTTTTCAGTTGTTCTTTGAAATTGTATTGCCCATTCTTGAAATCTCACTTTAGTCTCTGTCATAGTGTCCCTTAGATTCTTCCCCTAAATCTCTCGCTACAATGAACCCTTCTAGATTTAGCAATACAATATGCTTCAATAAAATACATTTTTTTTTATTAACTATCTTCTGTCCCAACTGATAATAAATAATATTGCTGTTATAATTGTTTTGTGAGTGCACCACCATACACTTGATTTCTAGTTAATCCACCATGACTATTTTCCGTCAAAATCCCGGCAACTGGTTGGCAGTCATTGACCACGTACTATCGAATATGACCATATTTTTGCGCTACCAATTAGATCAAGTAATATATGTCGTACTGTGCACGTATTCATCGTATATACGCACTGTTTTCTCACCTATTTAGGAGTACTCCCCCGGAGCTTTGAGGTCTAACGGTTGGTTCACAACTCTAGGTCATATGATACAAAGTGGGGTCCTGTTCCCTTTCTGCTATTTCTATTAATTCAATCTAATTAGTGTCACCGGCGCAACCTGAGACTGGACATACTATATTAATATGTCCAACCCGTTATTTTGTTTGGATTTTTTTCCCAGGTAGTATAATAAAAACAAAGTTAAGCACAAACTAAAAACATCTAGACCCAGTGAGCTGTTTACAAAGATGAAAATTGGCAAGGAGGCTGTCTAATTCCATCAAATCACACTTCAATAATTTTGCATTGACACCCAGTGTCTGTGGACCAAATTTTTGCAGATGTTTAGTAATGCAGTACTACTTTTTTTTTAAAAAAAATAAAAGAAAGTTGATTTATTATAACGGAATGGATATCTAGCTTGGAAATCTGTGCAAATGCTATCTTGGAACTGATTATCATTTCACTTTCTGTAATGCGGCCCTGAATTGAGGATATGGCTTTTTATTTATTTATTTATTTATTTGTTGCGAGTATCAAGGAAATAGCGTCGTTTAAGCAAAGTTTACTGTCCGCAGACCCTGTCTGGTGCGTCAATCACCATCATTTTCCACTTCATAGGAGCAACTAGCATTGTGCCAACGAAAATAGAAAAATCAAATTTTTTTACTTGAAGGGGAGTTGTATGATTAGAGAACACAATGACCACAATCTGCATTTTTGGAAAATCAGATCTACATATTTTTTCAAGTGGCGCTAGAAAATTAAAGGCTGAGCAAGCTTAAAGAGGTACCAACCGCCACTTTCTTCTTTTTCTCTTTATCTCTCACACAGTCATGCAAGATATGGATGCTAAATATATTCTTCGGCGACCTCTTGGTATGTTCGAAAAAAATCAAGTTGCAAAGCAGCTTACAAAAGGATATGCCTCGGTGACACTGACAGCAGAACTACAGCACCCACCGCGACCTACAAACACCACTGCAACAAACTTTTACAAGCAGCACCTCAAATCGGCTTTGTTACCCTTGATTCAGAAACACCCTATGCTACGTTTATCACTACTCATGGCTGACAAGCCGGCCGCCCGCTTTGTCCAACTTCTTCACCTTCAACTCGATGGCCTGGTTATTGTGACCGATCAAGATAGATTCTGGGATCAAGAAACTCAAGAACGTATCATTACTGAAGAGTGCCAACATGAATTCGACCTCTTTGCCTTGAAGCCTCTTTGGCGATTACGTGTGTCTTGTCATGATGACGCTGCGGATAGGTGTAGTATCACCCTTTCGGTGCAGCACGTTATTGCGGATGGACTCAGGTAAATGATACTTCTTGGACATAAGTACGCTCAACAATATACTTACCATTTCTATTTTTATTTTTCTAATTCTTCACGCCATTAGTACAGCTACTCTTTGGAAAGATATTTTAATATATATGAACAACAGCAGTGGTGATATGGATTCGGTAAACAAGGTGGACGGTGACACGGTATCGTTCTCCTTTGACACCAGTGACGATTGCGAAGTACCGTTACCTATCGAAGATCGCAATGGACCAAAGGATACAACTATCACAGCTAGTGATCCTATGCCTGCTGATGGATGGCAAGGTGACTTTCCTGCACCGGAAGGGGAAACATTGGACACTGTGCTTCATTTGGCGAAAGTGGGCGACAAAGCATGGACGAATTTGTTACGAAAAGCTAAAATGAATAGTGTGTCGATGCACGCTGTTGTTTATGCTGCTTATTTGCTCTCTTGGATGTCAGTATATCCCAACCAACCAGTGAAAACAGCAACAGCCATCAATTGTCGTACGTATTGTCAGCCTCCCATTCCTGACGATGAGCTTGGTATCTTTTTCGGCCGATATGAATGCGGTTGGCCTTTGGATAAACTCGATTTGCTAGTGAACAACAGTACTGGGAGAAGTGCATTTTGGAATTTGGCCAATATTTATCACAATCTGATTCAGGAAAATAAGCTACTCACATGTCAGCGGTCATTACTCATGGGCGATTCTTTGCCAGCTTACCCTGATGCTTACTGTGATGTTTGGTACAATGCAAGAAAAAATTTCAAAATGGGCCGATCTGGTGGACTCAATATATCTGATCTCGGTAGATTTAACTATTCCAGTGGTGATGACGATTTATGGAAATTAGAACATTTATGGTTTGCTCAGTCTGTCCACTTTTATGCGACAATTTTGGCGGTTAATGTTGTTACTGCTAATGGAACAATGCATGCTGCTATCACTTGGCAACGTGGATCGGTGTTGGAAAATAAGGCACTTAGATTTATAGATTTATTTATCTCTACATTAGAAAAGGAATCATCAAAATAGAATTATACTTAATTATAGAATGGTTGTACTTTGTATAGATTATTATTTGAATAAAATATAGTTTTGCTTGTTGCTTTTTTATTATCTCCACTTCTGATTGTTGTGTTTCGTGTAACATTAATGCCTACATTGTTTTAAGTTTCAATCAAGACGAACGGGACAAAGGCATTTTTTTTGGACAATGGGGGGTACTGAAATTGTAAGGTGACCTGTCAGAATTTTTGGGACAACGTAAAATAAATATTTTTTTATACCCATCCATAGTTTATTATACCATCGTCTTGTATTGATTATTTTATCGTCGCCTCAATTTAAAGGTAGTAAAGTGTATCTAAAATCATTATATTTCTCTCTGTTACATTCAGTCACCGCCTTTCATTTCCCTTCCGTTACTTCAACGGAGATTGAACGTATATGCTTGTCACATAAAAAAAAAAAAAAAAAGCGGTTGTCAATTTTTTTTTTTTTTTTTTTTTTTTTTTTTTTTTTCGCTCTTCTTTTTTAATTCATTTCTCCATACTTCTTCTTCTCGATCTACTTTTGTGAAGATACGAATATGGCTGATCATGATGTTGTTATGAAAGAAGCTTCGTTGGCGATAGAGAAGACACCATTATACGATCCTCTTGAATTCGATCTAACCTTCGCCATACACCGTCTTCAATCTATTTACCAGTCAGACGATCATGAACACGACAAGACCAACACCGCTACAACTGGACTCCTACGCTCTATAGATTTTACGCCAATTCAAAAATATATCAATGATCCTCATGCTGTGCCAAAATCACAAGTATTGGATACTGTGGCCCGCTATATCCTGTACCGTCCCTGGACTCTTAAGATCGTCGAATGGTTCCGTCCTATTGTCATTGATCTATTATCCAGAATAGTTACTTCTGGATTTCTGGACTTCGTTACATTGGATCACGTTTCTGCAACAAACACAAGCCTCACTGTATATAAACTAGAATTGGTGGCCAAGACTTTTGCATCAACACTCCCTATTGTACCTCAAGTCAAAAGGTAAATTGAGAACCTCACTCTTGTTTGATTTATTCTTCTTGATCTGACTTTTTCTTTCTTTATTTTTTTTAGCTTGGTTGTATCATATTTCTCCCATTCTCCTTCATTATTAGAACGTCTGAACCACCTTCCTCATGACTACGCTACTCAAGTAAGGCTTCATATATTATGGATGTTTGTCAGTTACAATGCTAACTTTCTTCGTTTCTACTTTCCAGATCTCTCCTTCGGACGTCGTACAAATTCAAGACTTATTGTATACAGCATACAGATTGTTGCAAGTCTCTGCAGCCTCATTTGTCCGCCTTTGGAACTGGGGTCCCCTTGTACCTCTATTGAATTGTCCTCACGAAGCTGTCCGGTATCTCACTTGCTTGTGTCTATCCAAGGTTTATGGCCTCAATGATATTCAAACCAAGAATCTATTAAACTCAATTGTTGGCTCCTCTATTGATGAAAGCGAAGAACCACTCATGGCTATACTGGATGGTACGCGCATTGATTTGCGTATGTTGAGGTAATGACTGAATGGCAAAAAATAGTTTGAATCTATATTAAAGTGTATGTATGTGTTGACGTATATTGACATATGCCTTCTTCATATTTTATCGATAGCTTATGGGAACAACAAAATATAGCCAACTCTCAAATTGCATTCTTGCACAACAAATTCCAATCTGCATCACCCTCTCATTCATCTGCATCTACCTCACCATCTGTATCAACCAGGTCTCTTACTACTGAAGATCTATCATCATTAACAACAAACCTTTGTGGTGTTCTTATGGCAAAACCTGTCAACAATGGACATGCCTCTCCACCCCCCAATAATGCGCCTCAACTGATCATCACCGATACCACAGCTCGAAATTTGCATGCTATTGCATTGGCTTTGTCCATTGGCGCCCCCACTTTACTGGAAGGTGTCACTGGAGCTGGTAAAACTACATTGGTGGAAGAATTAGCTATCAGAACTGGACGTGGTGATCGTAAGTATATCTATTACTCATTGATTTTCCCATTTTTATTATTGTATACTGACTTTCTATTACTCTTCATTTTAATCCTGTAGAACTCGTCAAAATTCACTTGGGTGATCAAACTGACCCTAAGGTACTTCTTGGAACCTATGTATCAACATCAACACCTGGGTCCTTCCGCTGGCAAGCTGGTGTGCTTACAACTGCTGTACAAGAAGGTCGATGGGTACTGATTGAAGATATTGATCTTGCCCCCGCTGAAGTGATTTCCGTCCTCCTACCGCTGTTGGAAACAAGACACTTATTCATTCCCTCTCGTGGTGAAGAAATCAAGGCGAAAGAAGGCTTCCATCTTTTTGGTACAAGATCTCTTATTCCTTCCCGATCGGGAAAAAGCTTTAGTTCTCGTGGCGGGGACTTGGTGACTGGAGCAAATCTTTGGACCAGGGTACACGTGAATGCATTATCTCTTCAAGAACTCGAACTGGTGGTTCGTCAAAAGTTCAAGCACATTGGCGACTTTTCTCGACATGTTATGGAACTCTTTGAAACAGTAGTCAGCGTATATCAGGACCCTAACTTCACATCGCTCTCATCATCATCTGTGGGTAGATTTATCTCAACGCGCGATCTTATGAAATGGTGTTACCGTATTGATACTCTGCTTGGTGCAAGACTGGACTTGGATTTGCGAAGTGGACAAGATATTGGAATGGATGAATCTATTCGGCAAGACCTTTTCAGTGAAGCTATTGATTGTTTCTGTGGTATGATCTCTGATTATGCTACGTGGGTGGCGGTCCTGGAAAAAATTGGTCAACCTCTTCAGATCTCTCAATCAATGGTGCGTCATTATGTCGATCAATACAAGCCTGTGTTTGATGTTTCCGAAACCAATGTCCGCGTGGGCCGTGTCAATTTGACTTCTATTGCAGCTAATGGCCGTCAAAAACAAAAACAAGCCATGGTGAAACGGGAAAAGAAACGACCTTTTGCTACTACTGGTCATGCTTTGCGTCTTTTGGAAAAGATTGCCGTCTCTGTGCACTTGACTGAACCTGTCCTCTTGGTTGGTGAAACTGGTACAGGGAAAACAACTGTCGTACAACATTTGGCCGACATGATGCATCAAAATTTGGTGGTGGTCAATTTATCGCAACAATCTGACAGCTCGGATTTATTGGGTGGATTCAAGCCCGTCGACGGAAAGGTCCTTGCTATTCCTTTACGTGAAGAATTCGAAAAGCTCTTTGAAAAAACCTTCTCGGTCAAGAAAAATGCGAAATTTTTGGATGTCGTCCGCAAGTCCTTTGTACACCAAAAATGGAACAACTTTGTCGCTCTACTCAAACAATCTATCAAAATGTCCCAGCAAAAATTCCAAGCTGAAGATGATCAACGAACAGACAACGACTCAGAAACTACCGCCAATAAACGTGTCTCTCCACCTCAACTACGCCAAGCTTGGAAGTCGTTTGGCCGCAACTTGGAAGCATTTGAAGTACAACAGGTCCAATCCGAAAACAAGTTTGTCTTCAACTTTATGGAAGGTTCTTTGGTGAAAGCTGTCCGGCAAGGTGATTGGATTCTCATGGATGAAATCAATTTGGCTACTACGGAAACATTGGAATGCCTTTCTGGTCTTTTGGAAGATGCTGAAGGTTCCCTGTTATTGACTGAAAAAGGTGATGTTGAACCCATCAAGCGTCATCCCAACTTCCGTCTTTTTGCCTGTATGAATCCTGCTACCGATGTCGGCAAACGTGACCTTCCCCCAGGTTTACGCAACCGTTTTACCGAGTTCTATGTCCACTCTCCTGACTCACGGTATGAAGATTTGTTACAAATTGTGCGGCAATATATTTTACCTGTGGCCACTGGTGATGAACGTGCCTGCGAAGATGTTGCTCAATTTTATATGGAAGCCAAAAAGCTATCTCAACAACACAAGCTTGTCGATGGTGCCAATCAACGTCCCCATTTCAGCATTCGAACACTGTCTCGTGCTTTGACATATGTGACCCAAATCTATCCAACTTACGGCCTGCGGCGTTCTCTCTACGAAGGATTTTGTATGACGTTCTTGACTCAACTCAACAAGGAAAGCGAAGCACTGATGCAAAAACTGATACTCAAAACCATCCTCAGTAATATCACCAACTCATCTCATTTGATCACACAAATTCCTCGCCAACCTGCATCGAATTTCATACAATTTGGATATTTCTGGTTAGAAGAAGGTCAACAGGAACCCATCGACGATCCTCACTATATTATGACACCATCTGTTGAAACCAAGCTCTACAATTTGGCCCGTGTCATCATGTCCCGCAAGTTTCCTGTATTGATTCAAGGTCCTACTTCAGCTGGTAAGACAAGTATGATCGAATATCTTGCCAAGAAGACTGGTCACCGCTTTGTGCGTATCAACAACCACGAACACACCGATTTACAGGAATATCTGGGTACCTATGTGTCAAACACTGATGGGAAATTGGTCTTCCAGGAAGGTGTTCTTGTTGAAGCTTTACGCAATGGTTACTGGATAGTGCTGGATGAACTGAATTTGGCACCGTCTGACGTATTGGAAGCTTTGAATCGATTACTGGACGACAATCGTGAATTACTCATTCCTGAAACACAAGAAGTAGTCAAACCTCATCCTCACTTTATGCTCTTTGCTACTCAAAATCCTGCTGGTCTCTATGGCGGTCGGAAGGCTTTATCCCGTGCCTTTAGAAATCGATTTTTGGAATTGCATTTTGATGATATTCCTGAAGAAGAATTGGAAACGATTTTGTCAAAGCGGTGTCAAATTGCTCCTTCTTATTGTAAGCGATTGGTACAAGTATACCGTACTCTGATGGAACGCCGACAAAGCACCCGTATCTTCGAACAACGACATGGATTTATTACACTACGTGATCTATTCCGATGGGCTGGCCGGGATCCTGAAGGGTATCAAGAACTGGCCGAACATGGTTACATGCTTCTTGCTGAACGATGTCGTCGTGATGAAGAAAAGGCGGTGGTCAAGGAAGTGCTAGAATCAGTGATGAAAGTGAAGCTGAACGAAAGCGATATTTACGACACTTCACGATTGGAAGAATTTGCGGTATATGATCAGATGCTCCAAAAACAAACAACGCAAACTGGACAAGACACTGCTTTAGTCTGGACAAAGGCGATGAAGCGCTTGTTCACTCTCGTGGCGCGATGCTTGAAATACAATGAACCTGTTCTACTTGTTGGTGATACTGGGTGTGGGAAAACGACAGTCTGTCAGATGCTGGCTGAAACTTACGGAAGAGAACTACACATTGTCAATTGTCATCAAAACACTGAAACGGGTGATTTACTTGGTGGACAACGCCCCGTTCGTCAGAATGCATCCGAAACTGTGGACGAATCTACCGACGAAACCGCTGGTCCTGATGATAAGCAAAAGCCTCTCTTTGAATGGCATGATGGTCCTTTGGTTCAATCTATGCGTGATGGACACTTGTTTTTACTGGATGAAATTTCGTTGGCTGATGATTCGGTCTTGGAACGTCTCAACTCCGTACTTGAACCTAGTCGTTTGTTGGTGCTGGCTGAAAAAGGTGGAAAACACGTTGAGGAACTTCATGGTGCGCAAGGCTTCCAATTTTTGGCGACGATGAATCCTGGTGGTGATTATGGCAAAAAGGAATTATCCCCTGCTCTTCGGAATCGATTTACTGAAATTTGGGTACCTGCTGTGACCGATCGAGATGACTTGCTGAATATCATTGGTGAACAAATATCTCATCCTGACTTGCAAGATTATGCTGCGAAGATGCTTGATTTTATTGGATGGTATATGAAGGCATTGGGTCAGTCACGCACTGTAGTATCTCTCAGAGATATTTTGTCTTGGGTCAAGTTTATGAATACCGGGGTGGCTAATGGATTGCATCCCAAGCTTTGCTATGCGCACGGTGCCTGTATTGTGTTATTGGATGGTCTTGGATCTCATGGTTCATCTGGTTCTTTTTTGGCAGGCGATGCTTTGAAAGAATTCCGTTTGAAGTGCTTGCGACAATTGGCTGACGATCCACTAGCAACTGAAAAAAGCGTTTTGGGCTGCGATAAAGAAGCTAACGGCGCTATTGCTATCACTGAAAACAGATTTACGATTGGACCATTCCATATTCCTCGCGGTGATTTGAACAAGGCGGATATCAAATTTACCTTACTGGCTCCGACAACTGGTGACAATGCTATGCGTGTCATTCGTTCAATGCAACTTCAAAGCCTATTTTGTTGGAAGGTAGTCCTGGTGTAGGAAAAACTAGTTTGGTTTCTGCTCTGGCGGCTGCATCTGGCCACAATCTGGTGCGAATCAATTTATCTGAACAAACAGATCTGATGGACTTGTTTGGTTCGGATTTGCCAGTGGAAGGTGGTAACAGCGGTGAATTTGCATGGCGGGATGCTCCCTTTTTACAAGCTATGAAGGCGGGTGACTGGGTATTACTGGACGAACTCAATTTGGCATCTCAATCTGTTTTGGAAGGTCTCAACTCCTGTTTGGATCATCGTGGTGCTGTGTATATTCCAGAGCTTGACCGCGAATTCTTTTGTGCGCATGGATTCCGTGTATTTGGTGCTCAAAATCCTCTCCAGCAAGGTGGTGGTAGGAAAGGTCTACCAAAGTCTTTCGTGAATCGATTTACTCAAGTTTATGTGGAACAACTGACAGCAGATGATTTACTTTTTATTTGCACGCATCTCTTCCCTGAATTCACTGCCGATACTTTACAACGTATGATTACCTTCAACACAACAATGTACCATGAAACCATGATTAGATGCAGCTTTGGAAGGAAAGGTAGTCCTTGGGAATTCAACCTTCGTGATGTATTCCGATGGTTGGAGCTTATGCAAAAGAACAATGTGACGGATCCTGTGGAATTCCTTGATACAATCTATATGCAACGCATGCGAACACAAGAAGACCGTTTGAAGGTGGTGGACTTGTATGAATCTGTGTTTGAATGCAAATATTCTCGTCCTCAGCACCCTGAATATTCTTTGACACCTGAACGTTTTGTGATTGGCCACTCTTCACTGCCTAGAACTCACGGCTCCGACGACACATTGGATGCATTTGAACATCAAGATCATGTACTGCAATCATTTTTGTCTCCTTTGGAATCTTTGATCAAGTGTGTAGAATCGAGTTGGATGGCAATTGTTACTGGTCCTTCGGCTTCCGGGAAAACTTCGTTGGTCCGCTTACTTAGCAAGATGACAGGAAACAAACTGGAAGAATTTGCAATGAATAACAGTGTGGATACAATGGAATTGCTCGGCGGATTCGAACAGGTGGATCTCAATCGTCATCGTCAAGTTATTGTAGATGCTCTACGTTGCCTTACAAATCGCGGTACCAAGTGCTTGTTGGATCACTTATCGACAAAGTCAGCTGGTCAAGAAAATGAGCGACATTCAACATTACAACATGTACGTCAGCTTAGTGATGCTTGGTTTGCATTGGAAAAACAGCAGCATTTGCGACATATATCTGACCACCATGCTAAGGACGCTTTAGACTATAGCCTCGTGTCTGCGGTGCTAAATTGTGTCAATGTCACTTGTGATATGGATAGCGAAGCTTCATCATCAATTGCAACTGTTATCGACTCGGTCAAACGATTACAACAACTGGAAAAGAACTCCGTGGCGGGCAAATTTGAATGGATCGACGGGCTTCTCATCAACGCTCTGGAAAAGGGACATTGGCTTTTGATTGATAACGCAAATTTGTGTAATCCTTCTGTGCTTGATCGATTGAATCCTCTCTTTGAAAATGATGGTGTTTTGATGGTGAATGAGCGTGGTTTAGTGGACGGCACAGTCAAAGTTATTACCCCACATCCCAATTTCCGGATGTTTATGACAGTGGATCCTCAAAATGGTGAACTTTCTCGTGCGATGCGAAACCGTGGTATTGAAATCGCTCTTGTGGACTCTCATTGGAATGACAATGTTCAAGATGTTGCCAAGCTTACAAATGGTATGGGTCTACGTGGTCCTCAACTTCCTATGATACTCAACAAGTTACAGGACGAAGCTGCTGCTAAACGCAAACACTATGGCAAGAGCAAAAACGTACGTGATTATCTGTTATTGACGAATTACATTGTGGAACGTTTACAACGCGGTCAAGTCTTGAAAGATGCTGTTAAGGAATCATTCTACCAGGTATTTGTGGATATCAAGAATGTACCGGACTCATTAGCTGGATTTTTGGAAATGGATTCTGAGGCGGACATTCTTCAATCATTGCTTTCTCCAACAAATTGCCCTCTTTTTATTGGTGGTGATCTGTGTCGACATGATTCTCGCTTGGCTATGGTGGCTATTCAAGGCGCCTATATATTGAACCTGCTCCAACAGCAATCACAAAATAACCAGCCCGAAATCGATGAAGCTCGCATCAACAAACAACATCTCTGCCGTCTGGATATTGCCGGTGACTTCTTTATGGAATCAATGACAATGGAGGATTATGGGATTCGCCTTCGATGGTTGGCTTTTGTCTCTCAACAATATTCAGTCAATGTGCCTCACACTTTGGAACGCCTCAGCTATCTCATCAAAACTTTACGAGGTCACCCCCTATTTATGGAACGGTGTAAATCTGGAAGTGGTGAATCTACGAAGGTAAGTAAAATATATGAGGGGAAGGAAGCAGCCGCCAACATCTAATGATATTTTATCATGTATCCATGTAGATCCACAATGCATATACACTGTTTGTTAGACTTTGTAAGCAAGAATATACTATGATGGTGATAAGGAATGCCTCTAAACGACTCAAAGTGGCAAGTTTGACGGTCATCCAACAATCTCTTTGCCTTCAAGAAGGTCGCCTTAGTGCGTCACAATTGTTGCACCCTGTAGTGGCAGAACTTTATCCCTTCTTCGCACATGTGAATAACACATTGGTACAATGGATTGATCAAAAGCAATACGAAGTTGCCTCCGACAAGGTAAATGAATGGAACGGATTTTAGGCGAAATGTATGAAGAGGGGGGGGGATAAGTAGCTCATCATTTGACACTTTATATATATATATTATATTGCGTAGGTCTTCGAATCTATTACTAGTATCTTGGATCTCTATGACTTCGCTTGGGAGTTGACACAATCCAACAATTTGCCTTTGGACAACCTGCTAATCGTATTACGCTCAATTAAGGGACTGATGATGGCTGACGTTCATCGCGATTCACTCTTTGCTGCTTCCTGTGAAGGTATTGATCGAATCATGGCTTCATTCGATTTTGAAACATCGCGTTCGATGAAGGAATTATGGAAACACTTTGGGCCTGCGACCCTATCGTCCGAAAAGCTATATGCATTAGAACAAGAGCTTTTGATTATCAACTCTGTGTTAGATCCTTATCATGCTAAAAACGGTAAGTAAATTAGAAATAATCGCTGGAAATATTTAACGCTGACCAACAATTCGTTTTTTGGAATTGACGTTATTTTAGATCAAAGGCTTACTGGAGATCACTCTATCATGAAAGCAACAACTGAACTTAAGGAAACTCTTATTGAAGGCATAGCTACTCTCTATTCTGTGGATGAAAACAATGACAAGGATGCCAAAAAGCTTGCTAGATCGCTAGAACAACTACCAGAGGTAAACAAAAGAAATATGTCTATATGCTGTTTTCTCACTTTTCCTTTTCCGACAAATTAGTTTATTCGCTCACAACTTCCCTCAAGTGGGCTGGCCGCAGTGACCGAAGATGCTAGCTCTAACTGGGACACCGCTCTCATGCCACTATATGACTATACAAGTATCGTCAAGGAAATGCAATTGATATCGAAATTGAATTTAACTGTTTGTCAAACGGATGAATTGGTAAATATGAAAGGATATCACGGTTTTATATTATTGCTAACATATTTATCATTAGCAAAAGGACGCTTCCGTGATTGCCGAAATGCTCAAGAACTTCCGGGCATTTACTTTGGAAAAAACTTCAAGACCCCCATTGGATATGGTACCTTATCAACGGTTGGTCTGGCTTTTGGACTCCGACTGTAAGGACTCCTGCGTGCGCATTTCTGAGTGCCAACTGATTTTTTTTTTTTTTTCATTTTAATATTATTAGACTCACAAAAAATACAAGTCGTCCTTCTGGGCTTAGTTCAAGATGCTGTTCATCACTGGCAACAACGACTCTGGCGCTCAAGTGTTATTCAGCCTGACTTACATGTATTAACTTCAAGCTCCAAGGAAAAGGTACATATAATAATTCAGCTGGTGGATCTATTTGCTAACATGAACATATTTATATCTTTAGACTTTGACTATCTCTGATGGATCTCTCAATCTTTTTGAAAATGTGGAATCTTTGACCTGTCTGAACTTACTGTAAGTAATTTTACATCAATAACTGAAACTAACAACAATGCATTACTAATCACGGTATTTTTTTTATCTTAAAGTTGCTCTGTCAATTATATTGCAACTGATATGCTGGATACCGCCTTGAAACAACTGAAGGGCCTGAAGACCTTTTTGGCGTCTCATGTGAACAATATGGATAGACTCTCACTTGAACTTGTGATGCTTGTATCGATGTCTTATCAGGTAAAACCTTGATACATGTACTAATGCATACTCCCGGAAACCTCTTCTTATACTCACATATCTATTTTATTAGCTCTTCATGGCATCATCCAAGTCTATACCTAGTGATACTTTTGATTCCATTTCACTTGAATTGACCATTATTCTATCTTATGCCAACAAACTCTCTCAGTGTGATGCTTACAATGGCGCTTCTTTACCAGATGCAGATACTACTCAAGTCTACAAGGTTTTGGAAAATATGGTGTTACAACTCACTGAACTCAAGTTTAATGGCTTTTACATATCGGCTATGGCTTCTCTTTCTGATTCTATTCGGTGGTATCAAAGTAAAAACGACACAATGTTTTTTACTTCTGCTGGTAAAACACGCACACTTCTTGGTCTCTCGTTTGTGGCATGCTATGTTCCAGATTATCCTGCTGACCCTACTGCTGAACCTCGACTCCATGTGAACTTACTGACAAGAAAGAAACAGCAGTGCATTGATGTTATTGATGCTCGATTCAACATTGAAACCATCACGACCGGGAACGACACCAACAATATGATATTAGTCGAAAAGGCAAAGCTCGAGGATATTAGCAATCAGCTGTCGACCACTCTGACGACGTTCTCATTACGGCCCAAGCAATCTCAACTCGACGATATCTTTGTGGATTTGCGATATTTACAAAGCAGCATGCTTGACAAAAATGTGGAAGCGCTTGTACACGACTTGCAACATGATCTTACTGCCAAGGACACTGTGCTTCAACGCGAACAACTACTTCAAGGCAATGCTCTCCAATTCATTGACCGTATTCAAGCAAAATATCCATTGTATCGTGATATTCTTCAACCCTTGTTGGTCGCCGTCGATGATATCAAGTATGGTTTACGTTTGATGACATCTCTCCACAAGCGTAACTCGATGGATTCATTCTTGGCTCAAGTGATACAACTTCTTATTCGGGACCCTGACGCTGCATCTCACCCTCATGATCTTGACTGGCATACGCTGGCTACCCCCAACAGTCTCAACGCTGTGAAAAGTGTGATATTTGAACGTGCTCCTACCAATAGAAAATGGGCTTTCTATTTGCGATTGCTGATTGTCGTTCTCCAACATCTTGTTATTGGTATCTACAATAGCGGGTATATTCAGGCCGGTGATTTGGACTCTATGAATATTGTGTTTTCTGAAATCGTCTACATTTGGAAATCCGCTCAAGAATACAAGCGCCAAAAGGATGTGGAAAAGGAACAACTTTACAAGACCAGGGCCAAGAAATATGAATCGGCAACCGATGAAGAGCTTGAAGAATTGGACATGAAGAAGGTGTTTGCGGACTTCACCGATGACTTCGAAGATCTTACCTTGGATGACGACATGGAGAAGACCAAGAAATCAATCCCAACTGAAGTTGAAGAAGAATCTGTTTTGGACTCCAAGGATATTCAACAAATCGGTCAACTCCACAAAGTGTTATTTGATGATTTCCAACACAACGTCGTAACCCGACATGGAACGAAGAACTGGAATCGCGAAACTCTTCAATCCTACACCATTGCCGGACAGCTCTCCGATTTGACTACATCTGCCTTTGGAAACACAACTGATCGTGTATGTCATGCTGGTCATTTGCGTGCTGCTGATATTGCTATCAAGCGCTTGGAATCCAATGATTCATCTTCTATTACAAGTGATGATATCTACGACTTCTACACAAATGAAAATATTGGTGAAGCGAAAATGGTGGAACCTGTCTTGCGACGCTTCAAGAATCGTGTCAACTCGATTTTATCTGAATGGCCTGAACATGCGGTGCTACAACAGCTGGTGACTATTTGTGATCGGATCCTTGGCTTCGCGATAACCTCGCCTGTGGCAAAATTCCTTACCGGTGTTGAACTGCTGTTACAGAAATCTGAAGATTGGGAAGCATATGCCGCAAAGCACGTGTCAATCAAGCCTGAACGGGAAGAACTTATCAGTATGATTATTCGTTGGCGACAACTGGAATTGAACTGCTGGCCGAAACTCCTTGCCGTACAAGAGCAAACTTGTCAAGACTCGGTATTCAATTGGTGGTTCCATTTATATGACGCTGTGAACAATTCCAACTTCGCTGGTGATGAAAAGGATGAAATCAAGAAAAACACAAACGAATTGTTGGCTGCTCTGGATCAATTCATGCAAAGCTCATCATTGATTGAATTCGGACCTCGTTTGAAAATGGTGGACTCTTTCTATCGACAAACTCTCTTACAAGCTCGTGTTGCTTCTTCAGATGATGAACGCAAGAATTATGTCAAAATATCGACGATTTTACGCAACTCTTACCTGTACTACACCCAATTCAAGGACCATGCTGAAGTTATGTTGAAACAACTGCGCAAACCCATCGAAAAGGATCTCAAGGACTACGTCAAGATTGCCACATGGAAGGATGTCAATATTTATGCCCTCAAGCAAAGTGCCTACAAGACTCACCGACAACTCCATAAATGTATCCGCAAATATCGTGATGTACTCAACAATTCAATGCTGACCGTTATTGCGAACTACAATGAAGAGCGTGCCATGTTCCAATATGGTGATGAAAAGCGATACAATGACAGCAATCGTGGATTTATTGACCAATTGGCGCAGTCTCGATTATGGATCACATCAACAAGTGTACCGACCATCGAGAATATCTATGATTACTCAACTGCTCCTGAAATCAAACGGCATTTGCTCAACCTTGGTGCTACCTTATCAAGAATGCAGGATGTCTGTCGCGATTTCATCTTTGTCTCTGCTCAAAAAGGTGCTGCTCCACCTTTGGAATCTTTTGTGACTGAAATTATTGGCCAAATCAAGAACTTCCAGAAGGAAACCCCTGCTGTGATGACTGACGAAAACAAGTCTATGGTTAAGAATCAAAAGCTACTCAAAAAGAAGGCGATGGTGGACTTTTTGAAGGAGCTGAAACGACTGGGTCTCAAATGGCGTGCATCTGGAACATTGGTACAACAGAATGCTGATACATCTGTCCTCTTCGTTGAAATGACTGCAGCTTTGGATAAGGTACTCGCTGAAGGTGCAAGTTTGACAACAACTAGATTATCAAGCGTCTGTGGTTTATCTCAAGAAATGGTTGGTGTCTGGACGAAAGCTAGTGATTATTACTTCCGCTGTATTGCTCGATTGACCCATCTTAGATCAATTGGTACGACTCAAGTTAGCAAGGATTTATCAATGTTGGAAGTGGAAAGAAGTATGGCTGCTACCGAACATATGTTCCATCTTGTCGCCAAAGAACGCTCTATCTTGGCTCGATTTGAAGAATCATTGCAAGTTTTACAGGGCTCTTCTATTCAATTGGCCTCTCTATTTGATCTACCTTCCTCCGACAGCGACAACATCCTACTATCATCTGACTCGAAACTAGGTGGACGATTGACCGCTCACAAATTATATGTTGACAAAGTTGCATTTATGCTTCAACAAGCCGTGACCACAATGAAGCTCCAAACAACAACAGCGAACGGTCGATCCTCCGTAGATGAAGTCCATGGACTGTGGAATATTTTGATCAAGATGCAGAAGCAAACCGACCTTGTCTTTGGTCAACGCTATCTTTATCCTCAAACATCAACCGGTGTGGTGCTATTATCTGACGATGTGTCGTATGCCATGGATGAAGAAATCAAAACTCTATCGACTATCTCCGTGTCACTTGTGGAAATTGCTCAAGAAAACCAACACTTTTGTCATGCACTGTATCCTATCATCGACCAAATCAATCAATATTTGGAACAACAACACCAGTATGGGCAGCAATTACAGCAATCTTCTGATGTTGATGGTGATGATCAGGCAATGTTTGATTTGCGGGATAAATCTTATTCTCTTGTGGATGCCATTCTGGTTGCCGTACAGGACTTGAAGAAAGCCAAAACATCGACGGTGACAACCAACGCTCCTGCTGATTCTGGAAATTCTGATGCTGACGATGATGATGACATGAATGAGATGGCTGATGATTACATCAAAACAACACATAGCCATCAATTCACACTTGCCAATGCTTTGCATTTAGAGGTGTTGGTGAAGCGCTCTGTCACTTTGCTCTCAACTGCTCACAAGCTCTGTCTGACAAATACTACTTCGTCAAAGGCAAGGGCTTCAAAGGAAATCAAGAACCGATTGCAGCAAGTCTATCCATTTTTACAGCAATACATGTGGTTAACTCAACATACTCTTGGTGAAATTTTGGTGCATCACAAATCACTGGCAAAAATGACCTATTGTCTTATCAACTCCTTTACTGTCATTCTCAGCAAGGGTTTCTGTATGCCTGAAGGTGCTTCTGACGAAGAAGAAGGTGAAGCCGATGGCACTGCAACTGGTACCGGTATGGGTGAAGGTGAAGGCAACAAGGATGTCAGCGAACAGATTGAGGACGAAGAACAAGTTTTGGGTACTCAGAACGAAGAACAGTCCAAAGATGACAACAAGCCAGAAACCAAGGAAGAAAAGAATGGCATGGATATGGAAAACGACTTTGACGGCCAATTGGAGGATATGGAACCTGACGAAGATCAAGAAGACTCTGATTCCGATTCCGATTCTGATGAAGATCCTGATGAACAAATCGGTGATGTTGATGATATGGATCCTGATGCCGTTGATGACAAGATGTGGGGTGAAGAAGCCGAAGAAAACCTCAAGGAAAGCGACAAAACAGTAGACCAAGGTCAAAATCAGCAAGAACAAAAGGAATCTGACATTGTGGCTCAAGAAGAAGACGACAACCAACCTCCTCAACAGAATCAAGGCGACAAAGCTGAGGATAAATCTGACCAAACGGACCAAAAGGATGAAACCACCGATCAAGCCGAAAACGACGATCAAGAAGGTGATGATGAAGGGGAGAATGAAGAAGGTGCCGGTGAAGATGAAGACGCTGCTGAAAACCAAGCTGGTGAAAAAATGAACGCCGATATACCTGAAGCGGAAACTCTGGAACTGCCTGAAGATTTGGATTTGGATGGTGATGGTGATGACAAGGGTGAAGAACAAGGTGACGATCAGAATGAAGAATTCCAAGATTCTATGGATATTGATGAACCTACAGCTGATGCCGTGCCGGAAGAAGGTGAAGAGCGAATTGAAGATTTGCAGGACTCCATTGACAATGCCCCTCAAGATGCGGTGGAAGATGATCAACAAGAAAACCTGGAAGATGGTGATCAAGATATGGATGATGCTACCGCTCATGTCAAGGAAGATGGCGAAGAGCCCGAAGAGCCTCAAGAAGATGATCAGCAAGACGCTAACAATAACGGTGATATGGAACAACAAGATCAACAGCAACAAAGTATGACCATTGAGGAAGAAGACGAACAAGAAACCAAAGGTCAAAACCGTGAACAGCCCAATAGCGAAGCAATTGCTGACAATCAATTTGGTGTGCAAGGTGATGCTGGAAAATCAAGCACAAGTTCTAGTGGTCAAAAGGATGGCGAAGACGACAACGATGGTGACAACAATGACGATGAACAACAAGACATGAAACAGAAGAACGATGGTGTTGCAGATCGTGGATCAAACCAGGCCCAGAATGATGAAGAACGACCTACTGAAGACGACAAGGACCGCAAAGACAGCCAAAAAACAAATCCTCAACGAAGTCTGGGTGATGCCCTGGAAAGTTGGCGACGACGCTTGGGTGATGTGTCGGACCAAGTCGATGAAGAGGATAAAGACGATGAAGCCCACGAAAAGGACGAGGAAGACTCTGAAAACACCAATGCTCAAGTGAATGAAGACAACGCCTTTGAATATATCCGAAACGATGAGGACTCTCATGACATGCAAACGATGGGGAATGCCTCTGCTGATCAACTTCAAGATTTGAAACTCGGTGCTATGGATGAAGAAATGGGTGAGGCTGCGGATGATCAACATGCTGGTGAAGAAATGGATGAAGATGAAGCTATGGACTCCACAGTTGATACAATGCCTTTACCCAAGGAAAGTCTGGACTATGAAACTCAAGCCAATTCTGAACAACGCGGTGGCGTGATTACGGGCAAGCAGTTATCCAACAATGAATCAACAATCGACGCTGATGAAGAAGAAAAACATGGACTGACTGTGGATGAATCTGTGATTGCTCGTGACCCATTGGACCAACAGGATATTGAACGAATGCGGGAAGAACTGGAAAACAAAGTGTCTGAATGGCGTGAAGAAGGTCGAGATATTCAACAGGCTCGCGATCTCTGGCAAGGCTATGAAAATCTGACTCACGATTTGGCAATGGGATTATGTGAACAACTACGATTGATTCTGGAGCCAACTCTGGCGACAAAACTCAAGGGTGACTACCGCACTGGAAAACGACTCAACATGAAGAAGATCATTCCCTATATTGCAAGTCAGTTTAAGAAGGACAAGATCTGGCTGCGCCGAACCAAACCAAGCAAGCGACAATACCAAGTGATGATCTCCGTGGATGATTCCAAGTCAATGTCTGAATCCCATTCGGTACAATTAGCTTATGAAACGCTCTCACTGATTTCCAAAGCCATGTCTCAACTTGAAGTTGGTGATGTCTGTATTACTTCCTTTGGTGAACGTATTCGTCTATTACATCCATTTGATGAACCATTTACTGCTGAATCTGGTGCTTCTGTCTTACAACAATTTACATTTGCTCAAGAAAAAACCTATGTCAAGAATTTGGTAGAAAGCTCTCTGGGACTATTTGAAAATGCTCAAGGTGGGGCCTCCCATAATTCTGAATTGTGGCAACTTCAACTGATTATCTCGGATGGCATTTGTGAAGATCATGACACACTGAAGGCTTTGGTACAACGCGCTATGGAAGAACATGTGATGATTATATTTATTGTGGTGGACAACAAGCCGGAAAAGGACTCGATTCTGAATATGACCAACGTCAAGTATTCTACAGTCAATGGAAAACTCTCTCTGCAAATGACCTCTTATTTGGAAACCTTCCCCTTCCAGTACTTTATGGTGTTACGTGATATCAATAGTCTTCCTGAAGCCTTGTCTGATGCTCTTCGTCAATACTTTAGCTTTGTGGCTGCTTGATAGAATGCCTTCTATTATTATTATTATTACCAGTACCTATATTTTTAGTTTAGTATCTCCATTTTATTTTTACTATCACATTTACATGTTTAGTTTATTGACTTTATATTATTTTTAGAATTGTTTTTATCTCGTTTATTGTATATTATTTGAATAAAATAGTCCTTGTTGACAAAAAGCAATGATATGTTACTGTGGTAATAGTTGTGGGGGATGGAAAGGGATCATTTTATATGTATTGAACTAGAAAATTGGCGTCAATTATTTTATTTTTTGCAAAACATGAGAAAAAAAGAAGATGTTTGGCGTGGGTGTTTGTAAAGATGGAGAAGGAACATTTACTTTTTCTCACATAGACATACGCACACAAACATAATATATATATATATATATATAAATACTATTTTTTTTTCTTCTACGCACATGTATATAAATCAGCAAAATAAGTAATGTATACATAGACAGAGATACAGACAAGACATATTTTATTCAGATATAGATACAAACTACGACAAACTAACACAAATCTAACTAATGACGGTTCCATGGCACTACTCCCAAAGATTAGGCTAATCTATTGATGTTCAGAACTCACGAATCCAAAATGAAAGGGGTTCCCCCTGATGCTTGTATTGCACTTTTCAAAATACCCCTAATTCAAGTTCTAATACTAATCCAAGACCATCATCACTTCATTGAAGATTCAAAAAGAAAATTAAAAGGGAAAAAAAGGAAGAGAAGAAAGAGAAGCCACGAAAGTAAATTAATACAAAAATTTCAAATTCACGTGTGCGGAGTGTGAATAGTGACGCCAAAATTTTTTCTTGCATAGCGAGCTTGGTAGTAAGATGAGTACGTATATAATCGTAGTGTACACACATATGCATTCTTCATGCGTATGAAATAAAAAGGAAGTGGTATATAAAAAAGGTGGTTTTTATTTCGAATACAGCGTTTGTCATAAAGGGATCAGAAAAAAAAAAAAAAGGGGGGGAACATATATTCTGAGAATTGAAAATAAGAGGATAGAAAAAAAAAAAAAAAAAAAACGAAGTCAATATGTATAAAGAACAAAAGGAAAAAAGAAAAAAAAAAAGGGGGAGGGAGGACAAGATTGGGGAATGGGAATCATTGAAAAGAGACTATACATACAACATGGTAAAAACACATATCTAAATAAAACCTAAGTGGATTTCCAAACAAAACAAAAGATCAAAGTACCGTTTCCCAATCAAAATGATCCGCGGTTGAGTGTTCTGGTTTGATAGACTTCATTGCCGGAATAGTATCGGGTCGTAAAGGACTGTGCGTAGGATCATTGTGGGAAGATGAATAAAAGCAAGACATATCCATATCGTTAGCAGAAGGTGAAGAGGTAGAGGAGGTGGAGGTGGTTGCCAAAATAGGCGGCACTACTGGTGTCTGTGTTGGCGGGGTTGTCGTCACACACGACGACAGTCGGCGTAAATGAGGTTGTGGTGTGTTGAATGCTACAGATGAATGAGGTGAACCACCATCAGGAATGGGAGTTGAGGTTGCTGCTAAATCATCTATCACAGAGGATGTAGTCTGAGGCTGGTGATTGTGTTGGTGGTGATGGTGCTGAGCGGTTGAAGGTGACGATACTGCACTCGATGGCGTTGGCGAAAAACTGGGGTACACAGCTGCTGATACTTCATTAGCCGCTAACTTGGTGGAATTTCCAGATTTGTCCATGAGAGATGTCGAGGCTGATGATGATTGTCCATTAGCGTAGCTATAATAGATTTGCTGACCAATCGCGGGTATACTAGCGGTGGATGCATTGGTGGCGACGGTGTTGGAATCCCCATAAAAGCATTCGCCGTTATTTTTTCCCGTTGATTGTTGTGCCATTGCTGCGACTGACGCTTGTTGGTTGTGGCTATGATGTTGTAGTTGGTAGTTACGTTGCTGCTGCTGATAATAACTGGAGTGATTGCTGGCAATATTTTCCACATATAAATTGTAACCAGATGTTGGCATATAGCTGCTGTGACGAAGAGCTACGTTTGTGCTGGGCGGGCGACGTTGCTGTTGTTTCTGTTGTTGTTGTTGTTGTTGTTGTTGTTGTTGTTGTTGTTGTTGTTGTTGTTGTTGTTGTTGTTGTTGTTGTTGTTGTTGTTGTTGTTGCTGATGATGATGAGGATTAGCTGCAAATTGACGACCATAAGTGTATGCATTCCCGTAAAACCCAGGGGCATTTTCCGAATGTACCGATCCATATCCATATGTACTAGCTGATCCATTAAGTCCAACACCATTTAGATTTTTCGACAATGTGGCAGCATCCAAAGACAGGGACCTTCCATCACGTGTAGCACGACGACTAAAGGATGATGTTGATGGCGACGCTGATGAACCAGCCCATTCAGGTCGGTAAGGGGCGTTTGATGGGTCACTTCCTGATCGATTGCTTCGTCTTGATGGGGCAGTAGATGCACCTCGCGGTTTTTGCTGGTCCATTTCTGCTGATCTATAATCCACAATCCAGTAAGAGCCTTTCCCAGGTTCGTTGATGGGCCTTGGGACTCGCACAAAGATTTTGTTCAAAGATAGATTATGACGAATAGAGTTCTACAATAAAAAAATAACAGTTCAATTATGAGCGCCTGGGTTTTCATTTCGTTTTCCAGTATTACCTTCCAACCAGAGCCGGCAGTTCCATAGTAGGGATAATGTTCAATCACCCATTGGTATATTTCGCTAAGAGTCAATTTGTTGTCCTGGCTGTTTTCAATGGCATATTTAATCAAGGTAGCGTATGAATAAGGAGGCTTTCCCTCTGTATTTTTTTCCACGTGAATATCCTTCGTGCATGGGATTTGATGTTTTTTGTTGGTGGAGATAGTTGATGTTGATTTTTCAGTGGAGATGGATGGTGATGGGGTAGAAGTGGAAGTGGAAGTATGATGTTGATTGAAATAATGATCATAAGATGAAGATGTGGAGACGGTGGAATCAGTAGTGGTGGTTGCAGATGGCATATCCCAAGGCACAAGTTGTTGCTGTTGGTGCTGTTTGCGTTCATCATCAATCAAATGAATTGGTTCATGGTTCAATTGTGCGACTGAGGTATTCATAGTTGAGATAGAGTTGATGGGTGGTAATTGATGAGTATAATAAGATTGGAATTTGTTTGAGGCAGCGTCAGTTTCATTTCCATTGGAGTTGGTGCTATATGGTTCATGTTGTTGCTGTGGTTGCTGTTGCTGTTGAGAACAAGTGGAGTTTGTATTTGGGGAATTCATGTTGTGGCGATCTAACCAGTCAATATTACTGAATCCGTTACTATTTGAATGCAATTCGGTCATAAATCAAAAACAGGTAAATAACAGTACCAGTATAAAATGGTTTGAGGAATAAAATTAATAAAAAGATAGAAAAGCGAAAGAGAAGGGAAAAAAATTCAAAAGGATAATGGACGTAAAATAAAAAAAATGCGGAGTCCAAAATTGATATTTTGAGGACTGGGGACGAAGGGCACTGAATATGTAAATGGAGGGTGGGGGGAGAGTAGTGAGAGAAAGTGGTCATGAGTTTCGAAGAAAAAAAAAACCTTTATACCTTTTCTGTTTGAGACTCCTTTCACTCTGTACATTAATGGCATTTAAACTTGAATCAAAGTTGTGCTATATGATTTTATACTAAAATCAGATCAGCAATATGATTTATTCTCATCGTCATAAAATTTATCATCATTGGTTTCATGTTTGGATTTATACAATTATATAGACAAGCATAACAGGATGACGGCAATGATATGATGAAGCAGAAAGATAAAAAAAAAAACTCTAATTTGGCGCCCGCCCTGGATTGACCAAAACGACACTTCCCGGAGATCAAAGTTATGTTGTCACTGGTAAAATTCACTCGTTTCTTTCTTTTGCTATCAAGTAGCACCCTTGATTGTCTGAACTTTTTTTTTCCTCTAAACAAAGGAAAAAAAAAAAAAAAAAGAATGTTTCAACATCATCGATTATCATGTGGTAAATTTCAAATGTAACTAGCAAGTTCCCTGTATAGAATTGCTTGGGCTCCTGTCCGACAGGATCACCTGTTTGTTTATCTTTTATTTCTTCCTTTTTTTTTTTTCTTTGTTGCGTACCTGATGAGCGTCTATCATTTAATGTCGCTTGACATGTTTTTATTTTTATTTCAAGTCTTCCTCGGGTTTGAAGGAATAGTCCCATTTCATAGCAAGTTATAATCATAAGTTTTATCTCGGGTTCGTATTCATAGAATGATCCGTGAGATGTACTACCCGCGTGGGAGCACATTCACTTTCCTCCAAAATGTCTATTTGAAAAGAGGGGGAGAGAAATTTCGCCGCTCAAAAAAAAAAAGATGTTCATGCCTGACTTCGGAAGACGACCCGACGTTTTTTTTAAAGTTTTACTTTTTTTCCTTGTCACCAAAAGAAGCTCATTCACAAAGTTCAATTTGAACATTTACAGTGCTGATCAATACTGAGTTGACCACATGGGTCTCGTCACTTTTATTAACGGGCGTAATAAAAAGTAAGATGATGGGCCGAGAAAAGGGATGAGCCGAGTCTCTGCTTTTTTTTCTCACACTTTTTGAAGTGGCAAATGTTTTCAAGTGCCGACATCAATGGTAAAGAAATGATCAAAAAACATTTAGTCAAAAAGAATTGCAGACAAAAAAAGTAAATGAATGAGGGGAGGGTCAGTGCGGAAGAAGAGTAAGATAAAATAAAAAAACACAGTGGGTGGACACAAACCTTTCCTTTGTGTTAATATTTACCGTTTCCGCCACTTCACAAATCACATATATAGGCATCAGACATGGGGAAATGACAGACAAAGAATTGACATTGTGTTGGTTGCCGTTGATGGATCAATGTTTGTTTGTTTCTATCTTGTTTATAAATTTAATAATCAAAAAGAATAATAGATGGATAATAAACACAAGTATGACAAAAGACGAAGTACGCTGGGCAAAAGCTTTATTTTTTATTGAGTGATAATCCGAATAGGTATATAAAAATATAAAAAACAAGCAACATAAAAAAAAATCTATACTAAGGAGATTGTAACGATAATAAATGGATGGGGAAAAAATACAACAGATATAAAATGCATCATCACTAAGATTGATTGACACGAGAGTAAGTAAAAACACCAATAATCACCACACCCAGGAAGGCAATCGCTGCAGGTAACAGTATATCTTGATGTTGAGGAGTACCACTTGATCGATCATATTGCTTGCCACTTTTCTTCTTCTTCAGAGTAACGTGTTCCACATCTTCATCATCACTGTCGGTCAGGGTTTCCAGTTGTTCCTTCTTGTTGTTGTTCATTTGCCGAGAAATGCTGATTGAGGTTGGTGTAGCAGGTTCATCTATCTTCACAATTGGCACGTTTGTAATCAAGGTTGGAGATTGTATGGAGGAGGAGGATGTCTGTGCTGGTGCCGCTGTATCATGTACATACAATTTGACTCGAGTTTGAGTAAGCTTTTGAGCCATCATGACAGCATCTTCCACATCAGCGTCAGAGGATATCAATACCAAGTCGTCTTCATCGTCCATATACGAGATTGATAGCCATTCAGCAGCGTCGTCATGATGGTGATCCACAGTATTGCCCGTAGTCGAAGAAGAAGCAGAGTGACTAGAAGCTGCTGCAAATTGTACATGTTCCCCTAAAACCTTTTGTCGCACGCTGTCCAAAAGATGAGCGTAACTGTTTGACTTCATCACAAATCGGTGTGTCTTGCCGCCAAGAGAAGTAAACTTGAAGGTAAAGGAGTTGCTGCCGCCGTTGCTGTTCTTGGTGGTTGATGATGGCACCCGATACGAGGATACACTGCTGGCTTCGTCGTTGTTCATCACCATGCTTGCTGATTCGTTGGGTTGAATTTCCGAAAAACCTTGAAGTTGAGAAAGTGATGCCGATGGTTCCGGGCTGATGACCTGATCCACATGGGAAGCCGAATGTCGATTTCCAGACATGAAATGTGAGCCATTTGGGTCAGATGATATTTGTGATTCGCTTTCTCCACCAGCAAAACTATCCCAAAACCTTGACCACATTGGCCCTGTCAAATAAATAGGGAAACAACATGTAAGTGTCCAAAATAAACAATAGACATTGACTCTAAATCCATAGCATACCTTCACCATCGTTGCCTTGAATACTGTTCATCTAATTTCGAAATAGTAAAATAGTATTAGTATGTCATATTCCTTTTATTGTTCGTTCATCATTGTCATATACCTGTTCTAATGTGGCATATGTCAGTTTCAAGACATCCACGATACCGACCACGCGATGATCTTCTAAAATTGGTAGATTTAGGTAGTGCCCATCTATTAATCGAATTAAATATAAAGTGAGTTTGCTTTGATAGTAATTTTTGAGTGACATTATTATTACCATTCATGCGTTTCAGGGCTTCCAAAACTGTGGTAGTGGGTTCAGCACAGTCAGGTTCAGGGGTCATGACACGCACTACGGAGCAGTTTTCAGGATTCAGCCCCGCAGCAATGACACGGAGTACCTAATCGCAAAAAAGAAAAAACACAGATTTAGCAATTCGAATTTTTTCACTCAATCTTTTTTTTTAACTTACGATATCTTTGCTAGAATGGTGTTAGACAATAGATAAATATATAAGTTAATTCAAGTATCCCGTACCCGACTCGATTTAAACTTACGTAGTGAAGATTCCAGTCAGACGATGATGCTTCATAACCAAGACAGCAGTGGTATGACATTCCTTCATCATCTTGGCGATTTCACGGACGTTGGCCTTATAATTGACTTCCACAGCACCTCGATCCATGACGGTGGTCATATCAGGACATGACATTCTATCCCGCAATACTTCCATGTATTCCACCAATTGCACCGGGTTTCCAGACCACTCTTTTTCAACGCCTTCTAAAGCATCATATAGTTTCCTTGAAGAGCCATATGCCCGTTCCATCTTGTCCAGAGCTTCATAAAGGCATTTTGTAATATCCAAAAGACCAAAGATATCACCTTCATCATTGCATACAGGCTAAAAACACATTTCAAAATAAATAGAAAG
Source organism: Absidia repens (assembly GCA_002105175.1). Classification (NCBI taxonomy): domain Eukaryota; kingdom Fungi; phylum Mucoromycota; class Mucoromycetes; order Mucorales; family Cunninghamellaceae; genus Absidia; species Absidia repens. The sequence goes on along the minus strand of MCGE01000005.1, from coordinate 1,394,035 downwards.
GAGTTGGTAAATTTACTTTTAGGAAAAGAGAAGTATTTTTCTTTACCAAATGTCGAAATCCTCTTGAAACCATCAGATTGAGAGCATCTTGGGCACTTGTTGAAGCTGTCACACACATAGGGTTAGGAGTCATAATATCAGCAACTGGTGTAGCCCTGATCAATTTCACCGAGTATGGTTGGGAATGAAAAAAAAAAAAAAATTGAGTGATCTATTCTTTTTCAGCCATGAGAAAATATGGGACATTGTATCATCTTACCTTGCATCCATTTCATCAACAGCGACCACACGGTATGCAATATCTTTGGCCTAAAATAAGCATCCCATAAAAAAGCAAAATATTAATACCATATGAAATTCTTCAATTTACACAAAAATTACAGTGAAAAAGCGGGGTACTTACAGTGAAGATACCACTGAGATGATCGTCATCATCAACCACCAAGACACAATCACTACGCTTAGCAGCCATAAGTTGAGAAGCTTCAATCACCAGCATGCTTTCCTTGACTGTCAACGCTTGAGCTGGTCGGAGGGCAGACACGGTTCCTGCAATTTTGCGGTATTGTTGCTGTCTTTGCACGGGCGTTGTTCGTTTTTTTGACAATTCTCTTTCAAATTTTTGTCGGATGGCCTATTATCATAGGAGGAAAAAAAAGAGAGGGAGAAGAAAAAAGAGTATAAATCAATTAACAGTATAAATATAAATGGAGGGAGCGTGTTTTGATTTTTTATAATTAAATTAAAATTGTTCAAACTGTTCTTTCAACTTACTTCATCCCGTTTGCTTTGTCTTTGTCTTCCTGTATTGCTATCTGCTTCACTACGACTGGGTGCTTGTAAATGAGATCTTTTCGACATTGATAAACAAAAGAAAAAGTGGTGGAAATAATGAAAGAAATGTAAAATTTTAAATTTCAGGTGATCTTTTTCAATCGCCGCTCTCGTTTGAGACCAAGGGTGGGTAAAAAAAAAAAAATTAGGAAAACACCCTTTCCGGTTCTTTTTTCTCTTACAATATTTTATTTTTCAATGCTACCAATCATCGCAAGACGGACGGTGCTCTATTCATCGAAGAGAACTTTGACATATAGTGCTTCTCTATGGAACAATAACAATGGCGATAGTAAAAAACCTGTTCACAAATATCAAGATCCTTTTCCCGATCTCGCTATTAGACATTCGCCCAATATGGACATCGAAACACCTTACGCCAATTTGGAGCCTATTCCTCGACCCAATGAATCGGAAGACAAGAAACGGGCTCGTCTATTGTATCAATCGAGAAAACGGGGTATTTTGGAAACTGACTTGTTATTATCAACATTTGCGAAACAACACTTGTCGACGTTTAGCATGGCTCAACTCGAAGAATACGATAGTCTTTTAGATGAGCCTGATTGGGATATCTTTTATTGGGCAACCTTCAAGAAACCTCACCCTGAAAATTGGAAGAACAGCAAGGTATTGGAAATGATCTGCCAACACGCCAAGAACAAGGACAAGAAAGTGTTGCGCATGCCTGACCTGTCTCAATAGCTTAGTTTAGTCTAGTCAAGTTTTATTAGTATGATAGATTAGTCAAACAGTCCATAATGAATAGGATAGAATATTGTAGTGTACTGTTGTAGTTGACTTTGAATGTTTATATATATACATATATATGTATTGATCAAATAAATGATTTTGTTATTTTGTTATTTTGATATCTGACATTGATTTAAAATTGATTTTTATTGGTACCGATTTGGTGAGGAATGGTAGATGGCATTGATTAATTGCGTCTTGTATAGATTTGTTGTTAAGAAGAGAAACTAGTTCATCCAACTACGTGTGACATCAATGACTTCGTGTTTGTGTTTTGTCTGTGACGCTTGTCAATCGAAATAATACAGATTCCATCCCGTTTATCACTTTACTTAATTATGAATCATACATTCGTACCTTGATTCCCCGCCTATCAATGTTTCTACACATAGCATAGGTCTTACACATGCTGTCCCAATTAACCCCTAGTTCTGATTCCACAATGATCCTTCACCGTGATTCCCATGCAATAATTCCCCTGATACCATGCCACATTCCAGGAAACTCAATAATCGGAGATCAATCCTTCCCCTGAAATTTAAGTCAAAGTACGCATATTAAACTTTACAGCATACAGTATTCTCCATCATCATACCATAGAGTAGCAAATACACAGTAAAATTAGTCCCTTTGAATGTCGCTATTGTTTTTTATTGAATAAAAAAAATATGTATAATTGGTAAACAAAGGAAGATAAATAGTAAAGGAAACATGACCAGGTCTTTTGATATAAAGCGGTAACGAATAAAATGATATATATAAAAAGAGAGGAGTAATAATTGCATTAAACTGTAAAAAAAAGTAAAAAGGGGTTTGAGGAAGTGATGAAGGGGAAAGTAAGACGGTAGTGTAAAATAAAAGTAATAATAGTAATAATAACAGTAAAGCATAAAAAGACAAAATCAAGCATCAAACAAATAAATTGGGCAGCGAAACGGAGAGCAAGAAGAAGAAAAAAAGGGAGACGGAAAGTAGTAGTAAAGAATCAAATTCAAAACCAACCGCATGACCTATTTTTTTGTTTTGACATTTTGGCTTAACCAGTTGAGACCTTCGAATAATCCATCCCCAGTAGTTGCGCATGATGGATGGACATACCAGGCACGGTCACGCATTTGAGCCAATCCCAATTTTTCAGTGACTTCAGCAGGAGACATGACTAAAAATACAGCAAAAAGAATGTCGTTGTTAACCTTCATCATCGTCATTAACATCCATCTTTTCTTTTGAAAGTATAGTTCATTTTACCACCAGGCAAATCCTGTTTGTTTGCAAATACCAACAAAAGGCAATCCTTCATTTCTCGGTCGGACATGATGCGATGAAGCTCTTGACGCGCCTCATCTATACGATCCCTATCTTGTGAGTCGATAACAAAGATCAAACCTTGAGTTCCAGTGTAGTAGTGTCTCCAAAGATTGCGAATCTTATCTTGGCCTCCGACATCCTAAAATGAAGCACAGAAATCATAATATTGAACTCAAGAGTTAGCCATAAGATCACTTAAAAAGCCCTTTTGTACTGTGTATGTATTGTTGATTTGACTTACCCACACATTGAATTTCACGTTCTTGTAGGTCACCGATTCCACGTTGAAACCAACAGTAGGAATGGTCGTAACAGACTGATTCAACTTGAGTTTGTAGAGGATCGCTAAATCATTGAAAAGAGGGAGGGAGAACTTAGTATCAATCAAGTCAAAAAAATCTAATTTTTTTGGTATTACTCGTTTTCCCGGCACAATCAAGCCCAAGCATCAGTACACGCATTTCCTTGTTGCTGAAGATCTTTGCTAAACCTTTCGATAAATTGGCACCCATAGTTGATGGTAAGATGTTTGAAGAGAGTTCGTGTTTGCAAGATGAATGAATGGAGAGAAAGCTGTAACTGTCTAGTTTGACAAGGTACAAAAAAAAAAGAGTAAAGGAATGGAAAGAGGAATTGAAATTTTTTTTTTAAAAAAAAACTAATGACTTTAGCAATAAATAGAAAAAAGATCGATTCTTTTTAGTATCGTAAAATTGCAAATAAAAGAAATAATATATAAAGAAGGAATAGCAAAAGGAGGCTCGAGAAATAAAAAAATAAAAATTAATCTATGCTGGGTTTGAATTATACCGAGTGAGGAGAGTGACAATCGACAAATTGGAGCAGATGAACAGAACCATGAAACTGGGGAAGGTCGTCTACAGCTATCTTACATATCACCACCATCTTCCTTTTACGTTACATTATTTGCAGACATCTGTATGGATAGAAATATACTAATGTATCTTATTGAAATCGGTTGCTTTTATTTATGAATAACATTTTTATTTGAACTTGTTATTATGCCTTACTTTAATGCCCTGATACCATTATACAGTATATCGCTTATCGCTTCCAATCTGTGGCATAAAAATTAGTCTTATGATACTCTTTTTATACTGTTCCGACTATCTTGAATTATTCCACTCTTACTTAAAATACTGTCCTCACTCTTCGGCATTTCGAGATCAATCAAAAAAAAGTTTATTTTTTAAATGCCGCTACAGGAACTTTGTGTATAAAATGGATCATTTTTTCCTTTATTCCACCCTCCCTCCCCTTTGAATAGTAAACCTCTATCTATACCCTAAACATATATGCGTGCCAAGGAACTTCAATCATTGACGATTGCATTTGTTGGAGGAGGAAACATGGCGGAAGCTATTTTGGGTGGCCTATGTCAGGATACTCGATACCGGCTGGTCTTTAGTGAACCCTCTCGCGATCGACGAGATTACATGAAGCAAAGATACCCAACCGTCGAAGGATACAGCAACAATGAACAAGTCCTCCAGATTTTACCTCACGTAATTATTTTTGCCGTCAAACCACAGATCATGAAAGTGGTCATGTTGGATCTTCAATCGCGCTTACATGATCAACAGCAGCAACTCGGGTTTATTCCTCTGTTGATCTCTATTGCGGCTGGGATTAGTACGACTTCGATACGACACTGGCTGAACCTCGGTGATAAATTACCATTGATCCGTCTGATGCCCAATACCCCTGCATTGATAGGTGAAGGTGCTGTTGGTTGCTACGCTGTGCCCCATGGTGTCACTGCTGACCACCGTCTCTTGACTGAAGCTCTATTAGGTGTGGTGTGCAAACATATTTCCTGGATTGAAAAAGAGCATTTGATTGATGCCGTTACTGCTGTTAGTGGAAGTGGACCTGCTTACTACTTTTTGATTATGGAAGCGATGCGTAAGTATTATCATTTAGATAGAGACAAAAGAAAGTGGGAGGACGCATGACATATCAAAGTAAGGTAACTCACGCACAGTATATATTGACTATAGAAAACGCTGGCGTTGAAGCAGGATTATCAAGTGAAGAAGCAAAAGCTTTGACTGTTCAAACTTGCATTGGTGCTGCAAAAATGGCAATGGAAAGTGAAGAAGATTTGGTTACATTACGACACAAGGTCACCTCACCCAAAGGAACAACAGAAGCTGCTGTTAAGGTTTTGGAAATTGGAAATATCCGTCATATTTTGCATAGTGCCATTTCTGCTGCTCAAATACGAAGTCGAGAATTGGCTGAAGAATTTGGCAAAGATTAGCTCAGATCGTTTAATCTCCACACACCCACAGTCTCCTATATTCACTTTTATCTTTTGATTCCTAGTATATGCACCATCAGTTTTATTATCTATCTCTATTGACACATTTCAACAATAAAACATATTTTTTTTCGCAACCATATAAAAGAACTCGTCTTCTATTACTTTTTGTCCATTCAACACATCTCTTCTTAGGTACCCACTCTTATGATACACACTGCTTATAGATCAGCGTGACGGAATTGAACAAGAACATCAAGTAAACTTTAATTGCTGCAGTTACGTATATTCAAATACAAAACATTCCAAAAATTGATCTACTGAGTGTCAGGACGAGGACGTTGTTGATGTATAGTTTTTATTTATACCACACGTAGGGAGGGGGGAATAGTGAGTTGGGTATATATACTATGTCTAATCTATCGGAGGTTATTCTGACGGTACATCTTGTTGATCAATATGAATAGTAGAGCGAAAATAGTGCCACGCTTCATCACAATGGATGAACTAGAAAGCTAGCATTTGGTGGCACACCCACATAACAACAATAACAACATCGCTCATTATTAAATGGGTTAGAGGATGGTTAATACAAAGAAAATATTTCGTTAAAATGTATTGGTAGACACTAAAACTAAAATCGAGAAATTCAAAGTGACAAGCGTTGAATGGAAGGATCTACTGGAGGTAGCATGAAGGAGACTAATGTGAGATTTGAAGAATGTCCAGGACTAAGATAAACGTACTATTGTAAAATGGATACCAATATACATTAAAAGACTCAAGAATGGTTAAAGAGATATTTTTGTATTGAAGCGCAACCACTGTCGATATTAATCATAAGGTTAATGGTAATAAAAAAGGAATCTATTGCACAAAACATGAGAAGGACTAACGGGAAAAGTTTCATTGAAACATGTAAACAGAGACATATTTTATTGAATAGTATTAATTCAAGTGTAAACACAAACTATGGACAAACTAAAACTAAGCCAAGTAAATGATGGCTCCAAGATGCAAACCAACGGTGGTCCAAAATCCTGATTCCAAAATGAAAGGGTTTCCCCATGCATCTTGTAATCTCTGTTCTGGAAACTCTTCTAAACTAGTCTTGACACTAATCTAAGTCCAACATAATCCCATAGAAGTTGAATGGCGAAGAAGAAGAAAAAAAGAAAAAAAAAAAAGGAAGACGAATAAAAAAACTGGGGAGTATAAAAATCCACGTGGGCGGGATGTGAAATGTTTTTTTTGTGGGGATGTATTTGTGCAAAAAAAAAAAAAGGGATTCTGTTTGAAGCAACTTCGCCTAATCGCTGTACTCAGTGCTCCGTCTCCTGTATGTATAATACATTGGGATTTAAAAATTACGGGTCAAATAAATATGTCTTGAATGGTTTCAAAAGTAATGGCGGTGGTGTACGCACGGAGAAAGAAGGCAATGAAGGACGCATAAAAAAAGTACTAGCTACTGTATATACGTAACTTTGTTCCGCTCACCTTTATTATCATATTAATGATTAAAGTTTATTTTCAAGTACAAAAAAAAAAAAAAACCAGTATTTCTATCATTGCCTATTGTTTCAACTTCTTGCTAAACGGTATTATACTGATAAAAATGACATAAAAAAGACAGGAGTCTTTCTTTATTTGTAAAATAAATAAATGTCGGAGAAAAAAAGTATATGAACAAAGACTTTTTGGTTTTGGTTTTTTAAAAGAAAAGCCAAAGGCAAAGTGAAATCAAACAAATGTATGTGATATAAATAGATTGAGCAAAAAAGGGGACTTAATCCAGAGGGAGAGGGGTTGGATCAGAGGAGCAAATCACAAAATGGTACATCGAACATTTTCCTGTTATTATGAATACAGCAACAGCAAATTCATTTAAACAGTGGTATAAAAGAGTAGCATCAATGATAATTTTTATTAAAAAAACTAGTAAGAGAGGGTAGATAGGAAGATATATATAAAAAAAAAGGCTGAATAATATCTACAAATGGGAGAACAGTGTACACAAAATCTACAAGAAGGGGATTGGGGAAGTTGGTGTGTCAGATTTCACCGTTGTTCCGTAAGGTATGTTTGAATAGTGCCATGATAGGGAAAATTAGGTTCTTTTTGATCCAGTATCTTTTTTCTTAATACAGATATACGTTGTTGGATAGAATCAATAACTAAATTTCAAGTAAAAAAAAAAAAAAAAAAAAAAAAAAAAAAAAAAAACGTCAGGCTATATCATAACTAATGGCATTGATATTTGGTCTCATCATTACCACCAGTTAGTACTTACATCGATTGATAATTTTTCGGTCATCCTCTTCGATTGTCATTTCCTTGTTGTTACGTACTTCCAAAATCGCTTGGAGCATCCATATAGCTGTTCTATAATCTTGTTCGCACTATGATAAAAAGGTGTCAGTAGTCTAGCTTTGGAGGGGGAATTTGTCGATATCTTACCTCTGCAATGTTTTCACCAACCAGCTCATGTACTGCAGCTGCACGGCTCTATTTATGCATAAAATAAATATAAAACATTTGAAGTAATTAGTATACTATGGATATAATAATGATATATACTTCTTTGTCCTTTACCATTTCAAGTGCCCTGTCATAAAGTAGTTTTTCCACACAAGGGTTGTTGCTAGAAGACAAATCCGTCGTGTTATCAACATGTTCGCATTTTGATTTTTCAAAAGATGCACGATCCAAACATTCGTTAAATCGTTCCCGCATCCATTGCACTGCATCATTCAATCGTATGGCGACAGATTTGGAAGCGAAGCCTTCGTTGTGATGTTGCTGCTGTTCCATTTGCATATCAGAAGAGGTACGCCGTCCATGCCAATATTTCTTTGCCATTTCGAAACCAAGTTCCAGTAACTCTAGTGCCTTGAGATGTAATACCAAAGCCTCCGCTGCCAATGTGGGTTCACTAGCCACCCCAATGCCACCACGACCGCTGACCAATAGTTCAAATTTGGAATCGGCAAATTTTGCCACCGCATGACCCATACATGCCGCCTTTTCGATCATTGCCATTGTTTTGCCATCACCATATTCATCATCACCAGTAGCAACGGCATTAGATTCGATTTCCCCAAAAGGACTATTACCACCACCACCATTTCCAACTTGACCATCCATCATCAAAAACCCACGAGGAGACCCAATCATTGTTTGTTGCAGCTTGTTGTAACTTGGTGGAGAATGACCTGTACCGAGTAGTCGTTCACTTGCCATCGATAAAGCCTTGGCAAGAGCAGAGCCCGCTGCACCGGCACTGATTCTTCGTTCCCGAGACACCGCAAATGGTGGAGTATTTGGTGAAGTGGACGCTGGTGCATTACCGTTATGATCAAAAGATGAGGTTGATGATGATGATGAACTTCGTCTAGGTATAGATATTTGTCCCGCAGACTGCCGTCGAAATGGGTATCGTTTGCCGTCATTACTGTGTGGTGAAGCATTGATTTCTAATCGTGAAAAAGAAGCAGTTGTAAGTATCAAATGATCATTTGCGGAAAACGACAGCGGTCATATATTACCATCAGCAAATTGGTTGGTTTCAATAATCCGCCTATCCAATACGACATATTCTTGTAAGACATCTTCCTCTTCTTCACCGTATCTAGTTGAACGTTTGATCACCGCACCAGATTCATGCATGTCGTCTGGCGAAAACTCCTTGAATTCCACTGTCTTCATTGACCGCCGGCGCGAATGTATTGGTGACGTATTTTCAGTGTTGGTATCCCTGATAATAAAAGTAAAAAGGAATAAGTGAACCTGCATGTTTATTATACATGCTGATATGTAGTTTTTTTTTTCGTGTACCTGTAATGTCTAGTTTGTGCTTGTCGTGTTGGTGATGAGGAGCCATAGACCATCTTTCGCATATCATGATACGGTGAAGAGGAAGGGGAGGATGAAGTGGAATTTTGAGCAAATGGTGGGGTTTCGTAAGTAGTTGGTTGATCATATCGTTGTTTGGAGATAGGTCGAGGAGGTGTGGCTGTTGATATTTGATGAGGTGAATGAGCGTGCGACGTTGAAAATGACGAGGAGGAAGCAGAAGAGGAGTAAGTTGAAGCTGGTGGAGTTGGAGAAGGAGCTGGTGGATCCACAGCCAGGATAGCGGGATGGACAAAGAATTCTTCAAAAGAGATACGTTCCACAGGATCTTTCTTGAGTAGTTTTCGGATAAGATCCTTTAGATCATCGCCAACCGAAGGAGATAGTTCTGTTGATTTTTCGTCCGGGAATCTAATCACATCATTGTTATCTTGAATCCTCTTCAGTAGTTCCAAATGATTTTGAGCGCGGAAGGGAGGTCGACCGGTCATCATTTCATACAAGACGGCGCCCACGCTCCAAAGATCAGCCTTCGCATCATATTTTTTGTAGGATAAGATTTCAGGGCCCATGTATAAAGGGGAGCCGCACAATGTATCGGCCATACTTGCATTTGGTAAAAACCTAGCAAATCCAAAATCGGCTACTTGAAGAATAGGGAGTCCTTCTGTTGAATGTTGTCCAATATTTTGTGGTGAGACCAATAATAAGTTCTATGAAGACAACAATTATCAGTAAATTGTAAGCATCATTTGCTGTTTCAATATATCGAGTTTACCTGTGGTTTGATATCACGATGGACAAGATTTTGTGAGCGTAAAAATCGTAGTGCCGATGCTGGTAACAAAAAAAAAAAAAAAAAAAAAAAAAAAAAAAAAAAAAAAGGTATAAAAGTCAATAACATAGCACAGGTGATATGAATACTGCCAAGTCAGGCAGAAAGAAGGTTGTCTTACCCAATTGTTTCAAAAAATGACGAACGGTACTTTCTGGCAAACCACCAAGAGTGCCCCTTGTTGATTTGCTGCTTCGTTTTCGTTTGATGTACTGAGATAAGTCACCCATTGCACAGTAGTCCATGACAAGATGTATGTGAGTGTCAGTTTTCTGATAAAATGAAAAAGAAGAGAAAAAGATAAAGGATGAGTCGGTATATTGTTATGAATCGGATAAATATATGGGAATATATTACCTGGCATTCTGATAGTCCTACAATGTGGTCATGTCGTATAGCCTTCAAGATGGATATTTCGCTTTCCAAATTCTCCAATAGCTTTTTGGTCAGTTTCGATCGTAATACGGATTTGATAGCTACCAAATGACCTGAGACCTACGTGAATTCGAAAAATAAATAAAATAGACATCAGAAAGAAGAAGAATAAAACGAAGTTGCTGGTACTTACTTTATGCTGCGCTTTGTATACTGTTGCAAATGATCCTTGACCAATTTTTTCACAGATAAGGTAACTACCGACAGTGGAGTCTGATTGTTTCGATTTTTCAGAAGTATCGTAAGATTGTGATGGTATATTTTTCTTATTTTCTGTCATAATATTAAGAAAAGAGAAAAAGAAAAGAAAAGAAAAAAAAAAGAGAAAGAGAGGAAGAGAGAGATATAAGTTGTAGGGAAGAAAGATAATGCAGAGAGGAAACTGAAGGGAAAAAATAACAAATGGATGAATTGGCACTTTTTACCGTGTGACCTTGGCTCTCATTTGATTGGCCGTCTGAGTTTGTGTGATCAACTCATGTGTTGCTTGACAAAACAGACATTGCTATCTAGCTGATTGGTTATATTTTTGATAAAAACATGAGTAATTATATAATAAAAGAATGTTCATAAAACTTTCCATGAGGCATTTGAATGTTTGATGAATAACTATGCTGAGACTAAAGTCTGTACACCAAAGCATATATCAAATCAAAAACTTGCATAAAAAAAATGAAATTCAGTTGATGATGTCGCAGTTGTTACACTGAATTGGAGCACATATTGTAGCCGAGAGTACGGTGGCTCGTCATTGAGGGAAAAACAAAGATGCGTGCCACTTTTTTGACCTTGCTTATTCTGCAATTGAGAAATAAGGGGAATCTCCCAATGAATATAAAATTGCTTCGATTTTTATTTTTAATCACCGACCATTTCCTTTCTTTTCTTTCCATTATTTTTCACTTTTTTTTTTTTTTTTTCCTTTGTCTTCTCCTCAGGTAAACAATAATAATAACATTTTATAAAATTGTTTCTGATATTGATATATGTATTTTTAGCCAATTATCATGACAGTGAAACGAACTGTAGTCCATTTACCAAAACCAAAGGGCGCTGCATCTGCCGCAATGACTGAAATGAATTCGCTTTCTTCCCAATCACGATCAACGTTATCAAGCTCATCAATCTCACCACCAACATCAGTGCCATTTTCCGCCGCATTATCAACACCCGGTACTACTTACAATAAACAGTACCACAATAATAACGGTGGAACCAATGCAGAACCACATCAGATGCAGCATTACAACCAACAAACGAAGTCGTCTGATATTGCCTTATTTGGTGGTCAATTTCTGGTATCTGACACTTTGTACTTCGAGGTGCCCCAATCCATCACCGATAATGACATTTATACATTACTATCTTCCTGCCGTCCGCTATTGTAAGAATGCGACAAGAAAATTTATATAAAAAAGCACTTTTTATGATAACCATCCGTCTTCTGATTATCCTCTCTCCTTTACAGGATGCAGCGCAATAAGTATCAAGACCAATATCAAGACCATGTTGCAACTGGCTGGATCCGATTTGTCAACAAGGAGCAAGGTATGATTTAAAAAAATGTGTATATGTATATAAAATAGGCTGAACCTGGGCGAATAGGATATGATTGGAGAGGGAGTGCCCAAAAAAAGGGGGAAAGTGAAAGAGGGGGAAGGGTGAAAAGAAAACGACTTACATAGTAATCATGGTGGGTCACGTTTATTTTTTATAAATACATGTGTCCTTATTGTTTGTTGATGTATGGGGTTATATGGATGAAGGGAGGAAGAGGGAAGTTGGGACAGAAAAAATGTAGGCTTAGGGAGAGACAGACTGGGTCAATAGCTAGTGTATCTTATTTTAGAAACATATCCGAAACTTACTTTCTCCCTTGTTTTTGTTTATTATATTAGCTGATCGTGCATATACATTGTTTGATGGCCTTATCTTGAAAAACAGTCATCGGTTGCAATTATACATCACTCCCGAGGGAACCATGGATCAAGTTCCCAATGCTCCTATCTTCCAAATCAGTCATCTCCCTCTATCTATGTCAAATGAATGCCTTTACAATCTATTTCGATGTTTTGGTCCAATTCGTGTGTGCAAGGTTATTGTGGAAAAAGATTCATCTTCAGACGGCACGGCTTTACTTCAATATTTCAATCAAGAGCATGCTGAAAATGCAATGATGGTCATGGTAAGTGTCTGTGAACTACATATACATATACATACCAAAAGATGGATGCTTATTGAAGAAATGATACATATTATTTAGAACAACAAGTACATTGGCGAAAAATCACTGTAAGTTGATTCTTTATAAAAAAAAAAAAGAAGTTAGAATTCACTTCGTACCGTACTTAAAATACCGTTTTTTTTTTTTTTTTTTTTTTTTTTTTTTTTTTTTTTTGTTATCTAGCTCGATCTTCTCATTGGTGTCCAACAAGCCAGATCAGTCATCTCCTACAAACAAGATCCATCAGATAGTTAACAAATCAGACCCAGTAAGTGCGAAATTATCCGTCACTGAAATATATAGTGTATACATTCTTTTTTACTAATTCATGTACCTTTATATTTTAGAAAAATGTCGTTGACTACACAAACCTTTATATCAAGAATCTGGATCTAGCAGCCAAAAGCGCCGATCTGTACAGTGCCTTCTGTGCTTATGGACATATCATTTCTGCCCGTGTCATGAAAAATCCCCGATCTAAGCAATCTCGAGGCTATGGTTTCGTTAGTTTCACTCATCCTGATGAAGCTAAGGCTGCCTTGAATCAATTTAATGGGAAATATATACTATCGAAGCCTGTTATCATCGCATACCATGAACCAAAACGCCTTGCCTCCTCTCCTTCTTCGTCTATTTTGGCCCCTACGACACCCAATCCTACTACCTCAGCCCAATCTCATCATCATTCTCCTCAACACCAACAAAAAAGGGCAGTTTTATCACCACCTTTGTATCTGGGAAACAATTTTGCCAAAAATGGCAAGGATGATCATCGTTATTATCATGCAGCAACACCAGCAACACCTATAGCATCAGTGCCATCATCATCATCATTATCATCACCATCCGTCTCTTCTTTGGACAAAAATGCTTCGAATGGTCCTGTATGCAGCCATACACCACAGCTTCAACGTGCCCGTATACGAACTGCCATCATGCAAGTAATCAGCAAGGACAAGGATATCAGCCAGCTGGATAAATGGGTGGAGCACATCATGTCACTTCGATCGATCAGTCGTGCGCTTTGTTTATTCAATCCAACCTATTTATTGTCCAAATTGAATGAAGTGATGACTCAACAACATCATTATCAGCAACATGCGGATCTTTCTACTCTTTGCCATAAACCCTTACAGCAATACAACCACACACCGAAGACGCCAAACCTTATTCAAGCAAATGATCAACATTCAACTGCATCCTCTTCAACCACAACGTCTTCAGCAGCAATTACTTCCACCACGTCCACCACTGGCATGGTTCATATGCAAGACATTGAAAAACAGGAGCAACATTATAGCATCGCTCGATTTGTGGAATCTATCAAAGGGTTATCTCTTATTCAGCAGAAACAGCAACTGGGTGATATGCTCTTTCCTTATGTCAAGGTAAATTAATTAGGGAGAAGGGGTAGGGCAGGGGAAGGGGTCAAATGAATGCAAAAAGAAAAATCATCCAAAACCTGTTGGTCTAAATTCAATATGTCTTCTCATTTAGGCAACTGGCACTAAGAAAGCATCCAAAGTGACCATCAAGCTATTGGATACTCAACCATTGGATCAATTGGCCTATTCAATGCATTCGACAGAATTGTTGAAACCTTTGGTGGATAAGGCATTTTTGACATTGAGTCGACAGCAGAATTTTGCCAACGCAATGATGCAAAAGTAGTGCGAAGATCGTTTGCTATTGTTTTATTGTCGTTGTAGATGTCCCACTTATCTTTATTGTTACTTATTTATTTTACTATATCCCTACACATTTTATTTTTATACCAACATATCCTATTTATGGACTACCCTTTACTAACATCTCTTACCTTAACCTTTATTCCCGTCTATTGTCTATCCCTTATTCCCATCTCTTGTCTATCTCATATTGCTCTTTAGTTTACCTCTATATCCATCCAATCAATTCCCATATCACAAATAAATATAAATCCATCAAGTCTATAGTTTACAAATGTCTTTATTGATATGATATACATATATGAATAATAATAAAAATATTGAAATAAAATGTACGTGTGTGTGTGTGTATGTGTGTTTGCGGAGGGAGGGGGTCAATATATCTGTACAATGTGTATGTGGGTTGGGTTGGGGACTTTCAACTACAGAATCAATGTGAATATGGGGAAGGATACTATACTAAATCTATTTGAAGCTATTCGTCAGCCTTGGTATGTTTGGCGATAAATTCAGGTGATGGTTCGTCGATTTCATCCCAGACTTTCTTCATTCTTGCCCGTTTTTCAGCATTCTTGCCCTTGTTTTCGGCCCGTTGTGCAAGGAACTATCCAGAAAAAATAAATAAACAGAATCAGTCTGTTAGTAAGATCGATTCAATACTCGCAAGCATGGTTCACATACCTCTTCCTTTAAGCATTGATCGACTTGACGTTTAGCATCATTGCAAAAGCCCAAGAATTTGTTGAATGAATTGGCTTTATGACACTGGTCCAAAGCTTCAATTACTCCTTCACAGCCTTCGTGTTTATGAATGATCAATTGGGGATGCATAACGATTGATGTATGTGCGTTATAAAAAGCAGAAGGAAAAAAATTATTTTTGTTTACGATCTCCAAAAAAAAATTCAGGCAACTTGAATCTGAGTTTCAATAGAAATTCTAGGAATAGCGCTGGTCAACCAGGGTCAGAAATGAACATACGATATATTGTCATCAATGTAGACACCATGCTCCTTATAATGGAAGTTTTTTCAAATATAATTGAAGATGTATTAAATTCAGTAGCCTTGGTTGACCGGGCAGGTAGCTCTTTCATTTCTTTCGGTTATTTCTATAAAGAGAAAGGTTGTAAAATGATACCCTCTGTTATATGATCATAGATACCCTCCAATTTTTAATACTATCGAACTATACACTCAACGTGTATTCAATATTTTATCCCAACAACAGATCTCCTTTTTCCTTTTTTCTTTTTAAAAAAAGCACCAAAGCCCAGTCCAATGTTATAGTGCAAACCGACAATTTTTTCCCAGACACCGCCAGCATGTTATTATATCATGTACAGTACAGTACAGTAGACTCCCACAATAATCATATCAACGGGAAAACAAAGTAGCATCGTTATTTGTGGGTAATATAGCATTTTATTCATCGAAATGAAAAGGTTTATCGAAAGGAACCAAAATGCAGTTTCAGTGGGTGGCCACAGACAACTTTTCCAAATTCTGGACATTGATTTTTCTTTTCGCCCTATTTTTTTTTTTATATATATATTTCCTGCACTTCACCTTTTTTTTTTTTTTTTTTTTTTTTTTTTTTTTTTTCCTCACAACTGTTGGCTCTACGGATTGTGTTGTACTTAGATTAATGTTAGGATTAGTTTAGAAGGGGATTCAGAAAAGGGATTTCAAGATGCATGGGGAAACCCTTTCATTTTTGAAACTAGGATTTTGGACTACCATTAGTTGACTTTTGGGAGCCTTCATTAGCTTAGTTTAGTTATAATTTGCCCATTGTCTGTAGCCATACTTGAATAAAAACATGCCTATTTTTACTGCAAAGGAAAACACACCATTAGTTCCTCTCATGTGATGTACAAATGACTCCTTTTTACTGTTCGCCCTTAGGTTAGTGTTGATCATTGTTATGCTTCAATAAAAGATTTTCATTTATAGTTTTTCTCATGTCTTGTGTATCTTGTACAGTATATAATATAATAGATTCTTTTTTACAATAGTCCCTTTAAATTAGTGGTGATCATTCTTCAGAAGATCGCAACAATTTCCCCTATGCTACCTCCAATATCGTCCTTGTAATGTATTTTTGATGTGTGTTGTTGATAGGGCTTACACCTCAGGGTATTTCCTTGGGCAGTTTTAATGCTTTTATGGTTTTCTGTCAGTATATAGGCGGTGTCGCGACAACGGTATTGAACTCACACCGTTAATTGCCTCACCTTTAAATATGTGTCATAATTTTAATTTTAGGCCAGTTTAGTTTAGCTGCCATAGTTTATATCTACGTCTGAATAAATATGCCTTGTCTTTTTATTTACATGGCTTATGCGTTTAGTTTGTCTTGTCGAATGAGTTTGTCCACGCTGTATATATAGTGCATGTGTGTGTGTGTGTGTGTGTGTGTGCAAAAGCTGCCCCCACCGCCAAAAAAGGATAAATATGAGGCGACATCGATCGTGACCAGTGCCTTGCTTACTGTCCTGTACTTTACTGGAATTGTAAATATAAAGGTGATAAGGATTTCTTGAATGGGTTTAGAAAATGGGTGTGGGGAACGCATGAGAAATGGACAGTGAAGGTACATAAAATAGAAAGCAGAAACGAATGCATAAAAGTATAACGATTAGAGTACACTAGAAGGTATATAGTTTTACATAAGTGTCCTCGTATTCCATTTCCTCGACCCCTCAGCCAAAACCGACTTGCTTCAGATACTGAAGGCTTTTTGTTTTATAAAGCAGGCAACAACCCAAAGACACTTTTATTCCTTTTCACGTTTGCTATCGTATTACTTGCTAATAGCTTTATTATTGAGTAAAATAAGATCCTTAGCTTTTTTTGTGAGACCCAATTTCTTATTTTTAAATGTTCTTGCTGAACTGCACCACACAACCAATGAGCTTGATTTGCCCAGTGAGCTCACTTTACACACTATCGCTGCCTAATACCACTTGTCATAAAGGTATCAATTCTACATAGTATATAATACATATCTGACATTGTATAATTTGTACAAAATGTCTGTTTTGAAGCAAGTGTATCCAAGTCCCTTGTCCATTTTTTCTACAGAAACATTTTCATCAGGACCAGCAGCGAGCATAAACCTTTTTTCAATCGCCGCTAAATTGACCTTTTTTTGTTTCCCATCGAGCAATTTTTTCCTTTCCCTTCCCTTTTATTTTTTTTGTTGTCATTATGTATTCATGGCTTTCGTTATTGACTATCCTTATTTACTCTCACGTTATTGTGAAAGGTAATTACATACGAACAATGTTGGAGTCACAATTTATTGACTAACTCCCTTGTTTGCTTTTTAAAATATACGTATCCGTTGATCAGCGCAAACACCTGGTAAAAAATGACTTCACCAAAAAAAATAACCATGCAATCTCCCGCTCATATTTAGTAGTTTTACTAACTCATAATCCATCTTCCTTATGACGTAGTTGTTTTGTGGCATGGTATGGGGGATGATTGCTGTAATCCGGATTCTATGGGGAGGATTACTGACCTGATAAAACAGCATGTGCCAGGTATCTTTGTTCACAGCGTAAAAATAGGTGACTCTGAAAATAGCGATCGAAATGCTGGGTTTTTTGGTGTTATTGATAATCAGGTAAACACATACTACATACAGGCGAAGATGTGCATTCTAGTTGGACTGACCTTGATCTTTATGTTTTTTATGATAGGTGGACTATGCTTGTGAACAATTAGCTACTATTCCGGAACTTGCCAATGGATTCAATGCTGTTGGCTTCTCGCAAGGTGGATTATTCATGCGAGCTTATGTGGAACGATGCAATCAACCTCAAGTCCGTCATTTAGTCACATTTGGCTCCCCACATGGAGGTAAAGAATACAACTGCTTCATTTGTATAAGTAAATAAATTGTTGTTACTGACGCAAATGGTATTTTTGTTTATTTTGTTTTATATGAAGGTGTGTCAGATATTCCAAATTGTGAAAATATCCATGACTTCAAATGTACTCTGATGCGAACAATGGTCAAACGTGGCGTTTATACAGATTATGTTCAACACCATGTGATACAAGCCCAATACTTTAAATCTCCATCTGACTACGAAGGTAAACAAAAAATATCAACGATAAAATCGCTCACTCACTCTTTTTTAATTTAGCATATTTGGAACACAATATTTTTTTGCCAAGGCTCAACAATCAAATCGAATCAAAATATCAAAACACGACCTATCGCGATAATTTGGCAAGTCTGGAATCTTTCGTGATGATCAAATTCGCTGATGATACCATGATAAAACCACCCGAGTCAGCTGTAAGTCAAGAAAAGAAAAGAAAAAAAGGACAAATTTGGACTTAATGTATCACGTCAATCCTTGGCTGAAAAGAAAAAAAAAAAGAAAAAAAGCGACAGTACTAACTTTTTTTTTCCTTTTTGGTACATTGTTGCTATTTATTTATAGTGGTTTTGGACTTTGGATCAAGACAATGAAATATGGCCGCTCAAGGATCAAGTCATATATCAAGACGATTTATTGGGATTACAGCTTCTGGACCATGATGCGAAACTCAAGTTTATGACCTGCCCTGGCTCCCATGTAAGCTTTTGTCGTGTATTGAATTAGACAAAGAAAAAGATATTGATTATTTCTTTCTTTTTAGATGCAAATTTCGGATGATTACTTCGTGAACCAAGTCATACAACCTTTACTCTCTTCAACTGGTGACCAGAACAAGGTGAATGGACCCGGGATACGTTTTGTGAATCAACAAGCATAGCGGTCTATTTTGGGGTACGTCTATCTTTCTTGGCTTTCCGATGCTTACTTCCTTAGTGTGTGGCTCATTTTATGTTTTGTTACGATCCATTTTGGGCTGAAAAAGTGGTTTACTTTGAAACTCCGGTCACCTTCCCTCCTTTTACTTCCCTGCGCTTTTTTCCCTTTTTACCCTCCCTTCTATATTTAAACACTCCTTCTTTACCTTTATATATCTTCTTTTCCTTCTTCTTCTCCCCACTCTTACAATTATACATTTTTGACTTGAACAATATTTGAATCATATATTGATATTTTATAATGAAGACGTGTTGTTTACTCTCATTTGTGTTGATTTTATTATGGGCGACAACTCAAGCACTTCCTGTCATTCCTCGACAATCATCACCGTCTCAGACATCTCCCTTAGAACAAACCAACAATCCATTGACTTCCAACAGTGAAATTCGACCTGATTGCAACGACGCTACTGAGCCTACCGATTACGCCGTATCCTTGGATCAATTGGTACAGCATATAACGACGCATTGGAAATTTGATCACTTAGATTCCATTCAAACACAAAGCTACAAACACATTGCGACCCAGGTGCAACAGCATGTTCGAATTACAGTGACTACAACAACAACAACAGCAACAACATCATCATCATCATCATCGTCATCGTCATCGAATCAGCAAACCATTTTGAATCCTTCATCACTAGACGCTATGGATGTCGATATTCTCATGGCTCAAATCTTCGGCGCCGTTCAATCTCACACGCAAGGAAAACTACCTTTAGAATGGGACCGTTTGGGGGATCAGCTCGGCAAACCAGCATTAGAAACTTACTTACGAAAAATTGTGATGGATCAATGTGGCGCATCTTTATCTTTAACCGACGACGTCGATAATCAACATCATGGCAGTGGATCAATCATAAGTGCTCAATGTTTATTAGAAAACTCGGACCAGCTATCGTCCCAGCTCGATCGGTATATTGGAACTCACCTCACTCAGATATTTGAAACCATGGATCGACATGTTTTACCTGATTTGCTGGATGCGACTTCGGACAATCTTCAGGGAGTCTTAGACTACTTCAATTCTGTCTTTTTGAATAAGGATGATCAAGAACTATTACTTCAAGTGCAACCTTGGCAGGGCTCTATCAAGGATACCTATGTGGAATCTATCTTACCCTCCTTAAACAAGGACAGTGACCAACCCTTCCACTTTTTTACTCGCTACACTTGCTTGGCCAGAGTTTAGATTAGTTTGTTATTTATTTATTGTTTGATATGTTTCTTTTTTTAGTGTATAGTTTTTTATTTTTCTTTTTGATCAAACCAAAATTACTCTCCTTTGAACCCTTTTACTTCTCTCCCTTTTTTATTAACCAATATCATCATTCTTCCAACTCCTTGATCCCTCATATTATTTATATCCCACTTATTACTTCACTCTCACTTTGTACATATATCAAAATATCAAATAAAAGATCACATTTTTACATACCATGTTATATCTTCTTGACTTTTTTTTTTTTTTTTTTTTTTTTCTTTGTCGCCCAAATGCAGCTTTGACAATCTAAAAATAAAACCTATTTTAGTTCGTTTTTGTCTCTGCTCGAAATCACGGGACCTGAGGATATTATTTTTGTTTACGTTTTCCATAAAAAAAGAATTGTACCTTTATTTTTAACCAATCGCGGCTATGAAAATAAAAGCATGGTGATAGGTATACCCCTTCCCGATACAACTGATCACATCACCATGTCACGGTGTGCTTTTACTGCGCTCATATTTTAACAATAGAAAAAAAAAGTCTTTTACGGTTGGAGTCATAACATATATCTAAAAGTATACGTAATATATATATATATATATATACAACATTCTCCAGTTTCTATTTCCCGGTTTCATAGAACAGCTATTGTGGCTTTGATGAAAACTTCCACGCGCTTAGTATTATGAAACCATGATCAAAGCCATTTCCTACAATTCCGATTGCACAAAAATATATATATATATCAACAAGATGGGGACAAATAATAAAAGCGACGGAAAAATAAGCACAGTAGGAGTATAATACGCAATTTTGCAACAAGTTTATTGATAAAATGACAAAACTAAACTAAACTAATCAGCATCTAGACTATGCCTCTATAATAGATATCCCAACTATCGGATTTCTCTTTTCCCGTAGACCCTATCGCCGATCATTTGATCTTGTGGTGGTGGTGCTGGTGGTTTTTCCAATGATCCTATAAATTCACGAAGTTATAGCACGTCTTGTTTGATATCACACCCCGCCGAGTAACTTTAGTTTGCGTGTTGATTCCTCGGGAGTAAATTGTTTTAGTATATACATAAAAAATAAAAATAAATAGATAAAGTGTCAATATACATAAATAAAAAGGTAAACAGTTATTTCGAATCAATCACACCAAACACATTTTAGTTTCAACAATTTCATTGCATTTACGTAGTTTTCATTCGATGGAGTCATAGAAGCCATGAAGTTTTCCTCACTACTTGGAAATTGGAAGGTACTATCAAGTGACAACAGATTGGGTATAGATAAAATAATGATAATAATGATAGAAATAATAATAATAATAAAAGGAAGGCTCCTTACCTTGATGGCCCGCTTTATAATATAGCCAAGTGCAGTTCGTTTCAATTTGTTGCACCAGTCAAACGCCAGGCAGGTCCAGGGAAAGCCTGCGCATCAATATAATACGGTTGGTCGGCACAACCACCTGGAGGGATATTGCCGATATTTGAGTTGCAAGTGGTATACTGAAGCAAGATGGGTTGTTGATGCCAACAACGCTGTCAATTTTCGCCAGCAAGATCGTTGACTGTAAAGTAGAAACGCTCTGCTATCAAAAAAAAAAAAAAAAAAAAAAAAAAAAGAAGTAATAAAAATTGAGGGAAACTAGTAATGGGTATTGCAGAGTTTAACGAAATCTACCTACCGGTTGATCTACCCTAAAGCATATGCAAATTATCATCATCATTGTTTATTTGTAAGTGATAAGAAAATGATGTATTGTTGATCAAAAAGGTGAGGGAGGTAATAAAAAAAAAAAAAAAAAGGATAATCATCCTAAAACTATACTAAATATTGCAAATATAGGGAAAAGGAGGAGGGGGAGGGGAAAGGAAATAGACACTCTAAAGACTATCAATTCTTTGAAAAGATGTTCCACCTTTAGGTCGTTCACGCAATTTGGGATTATTCTTGGCGAGTATGTCTAGAGAAGATAAAAGAGATTAGTTGAAAAGTGAGCATCCACCATGCATCTTCTATTAGTTTCTCTTACCTCGCCCAATCTTGGCATAATCTATTTCACAGTCATGTCGTTCAGGAAATCGATGGGAGTCACAAAATACATATTCACATCTACACTTGTTGATTGTTTGTTTCGCCAGAGGTACCTATAATAAAGTTCATGAATGAGAACGAGTACCAAAAAGACAGTGATTTTCCCGGATTTCTTTGTCTTCCCTGGCCACTATGATATGTTTGTGTTTTACTTACCTTGACTCTACATTTGAAGCATCGGCCTTTGTTTGTTTGTACTGGTTTTTTGGATTCTTCAGGTGTATTCGTTTCACTACTGCTAACCGAGTCTGTATTCGTTAAAGTTGTTGGCCTGGGTATTATCGTCTTCGCTGGTTCCGTAGTCGCTTTGATATTTCCTTCTGCTGTTGGTACTGCTGCCGCTGGTGCCGCTGTTGTTGCTGTTGTTGCAGCTCCTGTTGTTGTTGTTGATGAAGATGGACGGGATGAAGGGACTGTTGAAGATGATTGATCACGATCTTCCAAGAGAATTGATGACGGTCGAGGATGTTTGCGTGGTAACATATTGGTGTCATCTAGTTTTGCGTCAGTATCGTCGTTTGTGTTCTTGCCTTTAGCAGTTGATTGTTTAATTTCGGTGCCAGGTGGTTTTGGTGAAGTTGATGAGACACCTATTTACCCATATATCTCAAAAATAATTAAAAAAAGAAAGCAATGGTACAAAGATAATAAAATAAAAGATGTGATGTTTTTTACCTTTATTTTTCGCAGCATAACATTTTGAACAAAGACCAAGAAAATGTTCACTGCCGTAAAATCCACAGCCGGCTGTACAAAGTTGAGGAGTTGTTGGTGAGATGTTGTTACGGTCTTCCATAAGTAGAAAATGTAAATATAAAAGAACGAAATGCCGATTGTATACAAGATGATTAATAAAAAGAGAGGAGGACTACAAAAAGAGAGAGACAAAAAAAAAAAAAAAAAAAAAAAAAAACGGATTTCGGGAAATCAAATACAAAAATTTGTACATGGCCTGCTAGTGAACCAAAAAAAAAAATATAGCCCAGCATAAGATATCATTGGTGGCAGTCAGAATAAAACATCATCACTTAATTGATATTACTGCGACTCAATACAACGCAATAGTTCCTCGGTATAATAAACTGGACCACTTTCAGTGTACTGTACATATACATACTACTGTATATAGTCCGTCAATGCTCTTATAACAAGTATAGTCGTGCATCATATTGATCTGATTTGAAATGTTTCAAAGTATTCTGTGTTGATACAGGTTCTTCACCAAATTTTCGTTGATGATTGTCTTCGTTTTTATTGTAAATTACGGGAGAAATGTATATTGATGTATGTGGATCCATGAGACAGGCTCGCCCCCGTCAAACGAAGTAATTAATTCTCTATGATAATTACACCATCAAAGCAAATATTAATAATTTTTGACCAGTAGTGCATACCATTTTTAGACATATTCAAAAGCTTCAGTAGTATACCAGAATGTTTATTCAAGTAATATAAACACAAAATGAATTAAAAAAGACGCATGCACATAAAAAATAAGGAAGGGTTGAAGTGAAATAAAAGTTTTGTAAAAAATGAATTGGTAGAAATCAAAAGGCAAGTGACTAACGTATAATAACTAAATGATCATGAGCAAACAACTTAATGAGGGATTTGGTAATAATATATGTATTTATTGATAAACCACAAAATTAATACGAAGTGGCAAGGATATAGGATATAATCAGGAGACCGACTGGCAAATTGTATTTTTGGTGGTAAGGATGTAAAACGGCACGTCTGGTCCTATATGTTGTACATATGGGGAAGGTGCCTGTGATTGACTGTGACATGTCGCACAAAAAAGCGGTGGGTGGGATAATAGCGGTGTTCAAGGAAAAAAGCAGAGCATAAATTTTTGTACCTCCACCCGTTGATTCTATCAACGGAAAGATGGTACGACGCCGTTATCGAATCAATATCATAAAATCATCATAACATAGTCCCTCTATATCATTAAAAAAAAAAGGTCGATATGCCCATGACCAAACATCACTATATACATATCACTACCAGTACCATCCTTGTTCCAAAATATAAAAGAGAGTCAAATAAACTAATGTAATGCAATATAGTAATATCTTTGTATTTTCATTTTATTGAGTTTGATCAAGGGTAGAGATAAAATATGATAGGAGAAGGGGGAGGAAAGTAGTTCGTGGCTAAAAAAAAACACCAAATGGTGAAGATAGGGATATCGATGTTGAATGAAATATATGAATAAAAGGGTGGGGATGTATAAAATAAAACAAAGGGTGGGTAATAAATAAAAATAATGATAAGGGTGGTGAAGACTAGGAGCGTTATGTATCAATGCAGTCCTTTACCGCTGTTCCTCTTCTTTCGTTTGTCGCTGTGGCTCTTCATCATCCTGATATTGTCCTGCAGCATCACCGTCTTTTTGAATCACTTCCATCACTCGTTTCGCCAATCCAACGATATCACCCTCCATGTCTTCTGAGGTTTCTTCCGCTGAGTCGTATGCTGATTTCGGTTTGTTTTGAGATGACGTGTAGGCAATGCGTCTGATACAGGGGACGATTTCATTCGATTGGGATATTTTTGATACAAGATCCTGATCTAACACCCAAAAAATAGTCATAAGTTTAACCTTCATTTTTCCACATACATTCAATACTCTTTTTTCTCGTATGTCATACCTCCACCTTCTAAAAATTGTTCCACTGTCCAAACACCAATATGCTGAAATGCAATGTCTTGACTTTCACTTAAAAAGTGCACCAAAAACGCATGTAGGCCACCTGCAGGTTCGTTCCATACCTTGACAAACGGTGAATAATCCTTGACTACGAAGAAGATATAGATATAAATATATAATATGGCGTTAACTTTCATTCTACACCGCCTCCAGATCGATTCTCCGACTTCCTAGCCCCCACCCTTTATTACCTTTTGAACTGAGATTTCCAATAGCAGCAGCAGAGTTTCCTTGCACTTCCATATTCTGACTTGAAGTGAGAGGCACCAACACATTCAGAACACCCATGCCAAGTAAACGTTGTTTCAATTCATCACTCAAAGCCAATACCGCAATAGCAGCCGTCATTTCGGTTTGGACACTTGTTGGGACTTGGTTGATAAGGCTTTTGATTCGTTCAACAGCACCAGCTTCAATGATAGCGCGCTTGTTCCGTTCCGAGCTTGCCGCCAAATTACGTAGTGTTGATATGGCGTGACACTGTATTTCTTCGTTCTCGTCGTAAGATAAAAGTTCGATCAAAGGATTGACAAAGCCTTCGTCAATGATGGGTGATTCGTTGGTAGGGTGAATGGATATATTTCGTATACAAGCGACCGAGGACAAGATGAGCGGTAAAAACGATGATCTCAGCAAACGGAGAAGAGGAGGGAGACCCTTACATCGCACGATTTCCAATTGATATTTTTCTACAAAAGAAATAAAACTGGTCAGCGTCGTCTCGGTACGTAACTTGTTTGATTCCATTTCACTTACCATCTGAAGCCAAATTTCGTAACGCTAGTGCTGCTTGGCACTGTACCTTCAAGCTCTTAGTGTCCATCAAAGCGATCAGGTATTGAACAAGTCGAGAGTCAGTTTGAGCTAGTTTTTTCCGGTTGTTCGCTAATAAAAAATTGAAAATGAGTATCTATACAGCGACCCAAATGATCAAATCTTCCACACTTCACATGACATTACCATCAACCGCTATGTTGCTGAGGGCTGTAGTACAGTAATATTGGACATCAGCATCTTGGGAGCTTAACAGGCCAATAAGCACCGGAATGGCACCCGCATTTACCAGTTGTTGTCGGTTTTCCTCTATATGTAATCAATCAAAAGAAGAGGGGGGATAGGTTTAAAAAAAGAAGCGTCAGTATACCAATTCAATTTTCAAAATTTGAAGACCTATTATTGTTGGTGATATGTTTAATTCCGCTTACGTGTATGGGTCATATTTAAAAGAGCCCCTGTTGCGTTCCGTTGTACCCGCTGATCCTTGGAGCGTGCCAAATCCACCAGTAAGCGAAGGGCATCTGATTTAGCAATTTTGGCCTTATTTTCATCTACATGAAATAAAAGTGAAAATTGAGTTGGACTATTTCCGTTTGTTAGATGGTAAGATCGGGGAGGGAGGAAGAGAATTTACCATGTGTAGCAAGGTTGGTAATACAGCCCACAGCGTTGCACTGCACCTCTACATTTGGACTGCCCATTTGACGAATAAGTTGTTCCAATCCACCGAGTTTGACAATCAATAGTTTGTTTTCAGCTATACAGGAAAAAAGAATGCTTCTACTGAGTATCATCATCAATGTCATCAGGAGTATTTCATGTTTCACACTTACTATTGACAGCCAAATTGCCTAAAGCTGCACTGGCTGCCCGTTGAACTTCAATATCATGGGATTGCAACAAAAATAAAATAGGGTCCAGAGTTTCGCGGCCAACTTGGCGTACATCTGTTGAATAAAATAATAGAAAAGAAATCATCATCACCAGTTACCCACTAATCGACACCCAATTCCCAACAAACTGTTCCGTCCTCCCCCCCAAAAAAAACATCCTCCCCAGCCATTACCTTTTTCGGTGATTTCGGCAAAGGCCAATGCAGCAGAACGTTGCAAGTCTACATTATCAGAATAAGCTAATGTAGACAGCGGTCTTAATGGTTCGCCTTCAAAGAAATTGGTATGACTTCGATCTAAGTATCAAAAGAGAAAGTTTGAATAAGATGGATACAGGATTAAGAGTAAAAGTAAAAACGTAGACCTACTTTCCAAATATTGCAATAGCTCGGCAATTGCTTCGCGTTCATTTTCTTGTAAGAGAGGTTCATACAAACCAGACTTGTTTTTTTCTACATAGTGAAAAATACGCATCAGTCATACGTTCATTGGCTTGTACATTCTTCATATACTTACTTCCACAGCAATCCTGACAAGCACTGCAAGTATTTCCCATTGTTGAATTAGATGGAAGATTGAAGGATGTATAAAAGTGAACAAATGTAAATGGAAGGGATGATATCAAAGGCGGAGAATAAAGACCAAAAAAAAGTTGTGTGTTTTAAATAAAGAGGGGAAAAAGTGTTGTTACGATTGAGGAGTTTGTTTCAAAGAAGCGTAGTGTTGACTATTGAGTATCTTCTTGTTTGGGTAGGAAGAAGACAAGAGGAAATAATGTTTTCAGCAGTAAAAAATGGTCTATATAAATAATATAAAAATATTTATATATATGGAAGAAGATAAAAAAAAGGAAGTAAAATAAAAGGCAAACACGTTGCGAAGATATTGGTACAACAATAGGGAATGGGGGTGGGTCGAGGTTCAAGTGGAAGAAAAAAGGAAAGAAACAAAAAAAAAAAGCTTTGGGCTGTTCTTATGGCGGGAATTTAAAGTGACTGTGAGTCCGCTGTAACACGTGCAGGAACTTTACCATTGACACCCACCCGCACCCTGTATTCTACCAATCAGAATGATTTGATTTTGACAATAAAGGAGTCAATGAATTTGTTTATTCATGATGAATACCACATGGGCAAAGAGGATAACTGAGAAAAGTAGACTAAGCTAAATATAACATCTTCTTCAATGCATCTTGACCAACTATGTAACACCACCATAAATAGATTGGATAAATCATGCAGTTTAGGCAACCATAGTGGAAGCAGTAGCAGATTCACTATTGAAAGAAAAGAAAAAATCGAGGTTAAGGGTAGACAATCACCAATAATGCGCCACCCTAGAAAGGGAGAGCAACATACAGTAGGTGTAATGTCAAATATAGATATAAAAATAATGAAACTGTTTCGTTCTATAATGGTGATTTGCGGTCAAAGGCATTAAAAAAATACCTTGAGCTAACTCCACTATAAACAACATGCATGCAACAACATTTATAACACATAAAAAAGGATACTATTTCCAGTTGGGAGGCAATTGGCCGGAGGTCTTGTAGTAACGAGCGAGACGGTGAATACGGGATTCAATGAGAATCAAACGGTACTTGGAGCCCTTGTCCTTGCGGTTACGTTCCATATGCTTGCGGATGGAGACGGCCTTCTTGATCAAGTGGTACAAATCTTCAGGGATTTCGGGAGCGAGACCGCTGGACTTGAGGATACGAAGAATCTTGTTACCAGTAACACCCTTGACTTGAGGGATACCATGAGAATCACGGAGGATGACACCAATTTGAGCGGGGGAGAGACCCTTCTTGGCGTTCTTGCAGATCATGTCAACAACTTCTTCAGGAGAGGTCTTGACCCAAGAAGGAGGAGTACGACGATAAGGGAGGGCACTGCTAGAGATACCTTTACCGGGAGTGTGCTATAAAAAAAATAAAACCAGGTTAGTTTCAAGAATATTTTTTATTCAGTGGCCCTTGCATTGCGTTGTGAATATTTTACCATGCGACCCATGTTGACTGATTAGATTAAGAAAGTTGGGAAAAAGAAAGAGAAGGGGAAAAGGTATTCAGCTGTGAAAAAATTTGTCTTTTGATCTACCACCGCAAGCCACATTTGTCAATCCCCGATTCAGGGCCACCTTGAGCCTGGGCTTCAAAAGGACCCTGCGTGTCAATGACTGGGCGTCACTTTAAACTTGGCCCTGTATTAAATAAAATAACCCAATTACACAGCACATCATATTAACGGCAGAGGTTTATTTAAGTTGAATGAAAAACTTGTCCATCCTACTCAATCATTGAGGTTTATGTGGCTACAAGCCATGGGCGGGCTGTACGATGATGGAGAGGTTCCTTTCTACCAATTGGGACCATTTGAGTTGTAAACTATTGGCTATGAAGAATGTAATAGACGTCAAATAACTTGTGGAAAAACTGTAGCACCCTAAAATTTTTAAATAAGGAAAGTAAAACTATACTGTAACTACTTCGCAGAAAATACTTCTGTATATAATGATGGCTTCAAGTGCATAAAGTATTTACTGTTGTTATTGGGCAGCTGTCTGAGTTACAAAGTGCCAGCCAGCTTACTCCAGACACGCAGGCGGCTAAAAAAAATAATTCATTGCTTTTTCTCGATTTATATTTTTCCTCCATCGTTATCAAACTCACCACACATTCCCTTCCTTTTTCTTGAAACTGAATAATTTTAAACGATCCCACTGCAATATGAATACAACTTCCAACGTGGAACAGAACGACATACCAGCAAGTCATTTCGGGCAACAGCAATCATTACAGTCGAAATCATATGGGATTGCAAAAAACGGCGTCGACATGAAAATTGGTTTGACTGAAAATGAATCACGTATTTGCACTCTTCTTCAAAAGGTATCTGATCACATATCAACGGAACGACCTGATCTACCCCGGATTGAATCTCGTATTGCTGGCGGCTGGGTTCGTGACAAGGTAAAGGCTTCAAAAATGAAGGACATGCTACCCAAAAGGCTATATACTGATAATTCCTTTCTCTTACTATGATTTTGTTTAAAAGCTTTTGGGAATGGAATCAAATGATTTGGATATTGCTATTAACAATATGATGGGGTTCGAATTCGCCACGTACTGCAATAACTACCTTCACCAACAAGGCCTCGCCACACGGTCTATCTCGAAGATTGATAGCAACCCCGCCAAATCGAAACACCTTGAAACAGCAACCACCAAACTCTTTGACCAGGAAATTGATTTTTGCAACTTGCGTACTGAGGTGTATACTGAAGATAGCCGTATTCCTACTGCAGTGGTAAGAATTTTAGTGCGCTACTGTCATGGCAGATACTTACCATACTATTATTTAATTGTTGTAGACTTTTGGCACACCAACAGAAGATGCTTATCGTCGAGACATTACCATCAATAGTTTATTTTATAACATCAACACCAACACTGTGGAGGACTTCACCAACCAGGTAAGAGCCCGTCATGACAAAAGGACAGTAAGGGATTAGCGTATTGACATAAATTCCCTTTTCATTATAGGGACTTCCCGATCTTTCCAAAGGGCTTATTCGAACACCGCTAGCGCCTTATGAAACATTCCGCGACGACCCTCTCCGCGTCCTTCGTTGCATTCGATTTGGCAGTCGGTTTGGTTTTGAAATGGTGTCTGAATTATCGGAGGCAGCAAAGGACCGCACAATCAAGGACGCACTAGTAAACAAAATCAGCCGGGAACGTATTGGAACCGAAATCGATAAAATGCTCTCTGGACCTTCTCCATTGTTATCTCTGCAACTCATTCATCAATATGGACTCTACGCTACTGTATTCGAGGCACCCGAAATTGTATCACAACCACCTGAAGATGCCTGGCAAGCAGTCCGTGCAGTAGGAGTAGTGCAATGGCTATTACAGGAAGGAGCTACCAGCCCATTACGACAAATAACAAGCAAAGACGAAAGACGAACGATATACCTTGCCGCATCCCTTTTACCATATTTGTCGGTGATGTCGGAACTGAAAAAACGACCCATCTATGCCGTCCAACTTGTCCTCCGGGATTCTCTCAAATTGAACAACCATGATATCAACACCATCTCCACTTTATTCAGAGGTATTCCCACCTTTCAACAAGCTGTACAACGTTTGGATGAACAACACTCTTTATCAAGATCTGAGTTAGGGATGCTGATTCGCGATATCGGCTCGCTTTGGCAAACGTGTTTGAAAATGGCTCTCGTGCACGATCTCCTATCATTACAACCTAGCATTACATGGGACAGACCGGAAAAATTGGATACTCTCCTAGGGCCTGCAGAGGAGGTTGTCCGTCGATATCATCAACTATTGGATCACGCTATCAAATATTCTATTCAAGATGCTCATATTTGGAAGCCAATGATCGATGTAAGTTGCATAAAAATCAAAAAAAAAAGTTGGAAGTTGGTGAATGGGGTGTAGGGATACTGGTGAACAGAAATAACTTATGACACATTTCCTTTTTTACATAGGGGAAAAAAATCACACAATTACTTGACTTGAAACCTGGCCCTGTCGTGCAGCAATTACTGCGTGTGATGATGATTTGGCAACTGGAACATCCTGAAGGCACTGTTGATGATTGCGCAACAATGATGAAGCAATACTGGGTACAAAATAGTGCACGGCATCAATCCTAGATACAGCAATTATATACACCTAGATAGCTTTATTACTTTTTGCTTATTTCGTTTAGTCATACCTTTTATTTTTATATATCTTGATCAATAAAGAAAAACATTTGACCTAATTTGTTTATGTCTTGATTCATGGCACACAATGTAAAATATTTACGGTGCGTCAGGGATTCAAAGCCAGATTTTTGTTGCATGATTTATTGGTTCTTTTTTTTTGATGTAGAGGTTATCGGTGAACATATGGGTAAATGAAATAATTTAGGAGTGGTCACATTGGAGTCTCATTTGTTGAACCATAGTCTTTATTCGAAATCTTCTGGTTGAGAAATTTTATGTGTATGATATAAAGAAAAAGGAAATGCTAGCCAAGTTGAATCGCAAGTTACGTAAAGAGATATCCAAGGTTTAGTGATAGCATAGAAACTCAAGCGCAGGGACGAAAAAAATTTCGCGAAATCTGGCTTGGTTTCTTTGATATGGGTAGGGGAAGGCTCGGGGAATCTCTTATTGCACTCCCAAATTCAAAAAGTATTTTACGGAATTAAAACTACTGAGTTTCAGGAGGGAGAGGGAAATTGATGTGAGTATTTGATGGAATGTGAATAGATGCCTCCACCAGTTGCACTTCTGTTGATTTATAAGTTAAAGAGGGTATAGGCTCATTAATATGTTTAGTGAAACATGAGTAAGACGGTTTTTGATATGCTAAGACTGGGTACCAGTCATTGGCGCTCCTGGGGATAAATATTCATAGCAGCTGAACCGAAAGGAAAGCGTTTGATACTACATTCGTAAAATAGTCATGATAATCGCTTTTCTCACTATCAACTGGGTCAGAGGATGATGAATAGAAAGGCATATTTATTGACGTGACATAGCCCATACTAAACTAAAGGGAATATTCTCACAAGGTGCCCATTGTACCGTACACTGCTGCAATGAGGGAAACTAATAGTTGATATGAAGGTATCACCTAGACTTACGGGCGACGGTAAAAAAAAAAAGGATCTATTGTACAGTTTATTAGTGAGGAGAGGAAGTAAAAGGATCACATTAAAAAGGTTATATTAGTGCAAAGCTTGAGAGAGATCATCTATAGAATCTATAGAATCTATTGCACAAAACATGATAGAGACTAATGGAACAATTTCAATTAAAACACGTAAAAAGAGATATACTTTATTCAAACATAGATCCAAACTATAGCTAAACTAATACTAAACGAAGCTAATACTGGCTCAAAAGCCAACTAAAGGTGTTTCCAAATTCTAAATCCAAAATGAAAGGGTTTTCCCTTGCATCTTGTAATCCCTGAGCTGAAAACCTTCTAAACTAGACCCAACACTAATCTAAGATCACCATAGCCTCAAAGAGGTACAATGGTGAGGAAGAACGAGGAAAGAAAAAAAAAAATTGGCAAAATAAAGAAAGGGGAATGTGAGGCACACAAAATCTTCTAAAAAGCCGGAATTTGAATTTTACGTACTGTCAGAAAATAAAAAATGCAAAATCACTCACTACTGCTTTATTTTGTTCTTTTGTCGTTGTTTTTTTTGTTTTTTTTTATTCTTGTATATTACTATAGTGTTTTTAATCTTATCTTAAAACAAAAAGACTTGATCCCTCCACCACATTCATTCGAGGTTTATCAGCACGGCAAAGGCACTACCATTATTATTGATATTTTTTTTACTATGACATAAAAAAAAAGGCTGGATGATTCAGACTCCGCATTTTGCTTTCTATTTTTTTTGGCTCCCTTTTTTTTTCCCTCTCTTTTCCTCTCTTTTTTATTTTTTTCCTTCATGATAGTCTGAATGATATGACGGCAAGGCTCATAGGGGTACTGGTGATCTAGGATTAGTGTTGGAACTTGAATTAGAGGCGTTTTCAAAAACGTAAAACAAACATCATGGGGAACCCCTTTCATTTTGGATGCAAGATTTAGGAACGTCAGTAGATTAGCATCATGGAATCGTCATTAGTTTAGTAATAGTTTGTCATCGTTTGTATTCTACCTCTGAATAAATATGTTTTTTTTTTTTCTATAATTAGTTCCTATGCTGTACGTTTACAGCATGAGCTTCATCGAATGTGTATTACATATGCATAGAAAAAAAAAAAGTGTGTCTATATATATATATATATGAAAAAGGAACGGATTGGGTATTATGGAGACTTCTTCCGCCAACTTCATATAAGTTTGTGCGTAGAAAAGAAAACAGGGATGTGTTTGTGTGAAAAAACAGCTATTACGGTGTATTTTGTTGTGGTGGGCTATTCAGCGCGTCGTCAGTGGGGTTTTTTATGTGTGCTGAAAAGTAAGAGATTAAATACGGTGATGTGAGTAGAGGAAAGGTAGGAAATTTCAAAGTCATAGATGGTTATCTTAGATAAGGATTTACACCATGCTCTTTTTAATATATTAATTAGTAAACAATAAAAAAGATCTTTTGTAACAATTTGTATGTACTGTACATATGCTGTGTAGTGATGTGACTTTCGTGTGCATATGTGTGTATTGTTTACTCATACTGTGTAATCCTTAGTTTATAGATATATGACATGTAATGCCATGGGTAATTGCGAATTGGACGGTTTAAATTTTTGTGTTCTTTTTTTAATTTTTAATAGTACGGTATACGCAGGAATAGTACTGTACGTGCGAAAATTGTACGTGTCCCTAACATTCCCCGCCCCCCAAAAAACCCCCCCCCCAAGTTTATGGGATTTGGTATCTTCCGTTGGCCTCTCAGTCAGAGGGTTACGGTTTTTTGTTTTTTGATGGATACAAAATGATATTATGAATAAAATAAAAGTCTACATGATACACAAAAAAAATCGCTGCTGATATTGCTCAATGACTATATTGCTAAAAAAAAAAAAAAAAAAAAAAAATGCGATGCTGCATAGAGTCAACTTCATTGACACAGCACCACAAAAAGAAATGTCACATCGATTCCGTTAAAGGTTTGCCTAAAAAAAGAAGTTTCAGGACATGTGCTTAATTCCAGCACTTTGTTGCAACAAAAACTATTCAACCGCTTATAGTATTGAGTAATTATAACATATAGTTGCTCATCCTAAACGGTATATATGTATGTGTCAAAGAAAAGCAGGTGTGTGTATGTGACCCCCCCAGTATTGAGCACAGTCTGCTTCCTGCGTAGATTCTTAAAGTTCCCCCGCCATACTAAGATCTCTGTCCATTGAACAGCCAAACAACAACGACAACAAAAAAAAGGGGGTGGGTGAAGCGAAGAGATAAACCGTACACGCAGTTTAAAAAGAACGCATAAATAATTTAAAGATACCAGTTTATAAAAAATATTTGAATACATATAATATGATGGTATAGTTTAATTTTTTATTTTGATGTGATGCACTGTATATACAGATATAAAAAAAAAGAGTGCAAAGATAACTTGATATAGCAAAGTGATATGAAAAATATAAGAATGTATGTACATAAAGGTGGATATTTTAAAAGTGTGATGAGAGAGGATGAGGTGGGAAGCTATAACTAATGACTGCGATATCAAGATAAAAACTAAACTAACCAGAAGGATAAAAAGAGTTTCAAGTAGATCTTGATCGCATTGATAGATAATCAGAACCAAGTTATCTTCATGGAGTAGAGCGCCCGCCCGTTTAGCATGTTCAGGATTGAGTTGTCAGTTGAGAATCGCATTCATATTGGCAATCCGTTCTTCTACATGATACAAGACCAAATCATCCAGAAAGTACAGAAGGGCTTTCAGTGAATCTAAATTCGATATGATCATAAACAAGCAATCAGCCATTTTTCACTTGGAAATTAAAGTTTAGGTTGAAATTTTACCTATACTAGGAGCAACCATGGCATAAAATTCCTGTATCACCAAACCGGTATAGACTTTCCATTTCAACATGAACTGTTTGGCTGTTTTCAGACATTCATCAATGTGTGTTTTTTCTCGAGTCTAAACATCATAAAAAGTGTTAGCATCATGGTACGCTAAGCTGCAGACCTGTTCCTCCTCTCGTTCTTTTTTTTTTTTTTTATACCTTTGGACCACTTGGCAAATATTTGTGGACCAAGTTTCCTTCCCACTTCATCCATTTTCCCAGAGTATTATCGTCATCCAACAAACTAGGGATATCTTGTGCCACTATGCAATATATATTTTTTTAAAAATAAGAGGCTTGCGTTTGTAAGTTTTGGTCTTTTTTTGCGTTGCCTATACACTTACATATTTGACGAATATCTTCACTTCGGCAATCACAAATCCAAGATACGTGATCTATAATGGCATCAATATCAAGTTTCTTCCAATCCGCTTTCATATTTTCCATAAGAATCGATTGGTGCAACACGTCGCTGGCAATCTTGGCATATTCATTCAGTGTCAAGTGGCGTCGTAATTTGGCAACAAAGATACTGGCAACCTCGAATTTCTTTTGACGTAGCATCACAGAATAATCCCGGAGCAAATAGGTTAGGAACTTAGGTAGGGTTTGGGTAAATCGTAAAAGTCCAGACATCATTCGATCAGTAATAAATGTATCCACTTCGGGTAACAGGATAACAATGAGAGACTACAGGTATACCAAACCAACGATAAAAAAAAAGGAGCGGGGGAGGTTAATTACACACGATAAATGATTTTTGAAGTTTTAAGACATATTATATTGACCACTTACATCGTATAATACACAGT
Source organism: Absidia repens (assembly GCA_002105175.1). Lineage (NCBI taxonomy): Eukaryota > Fungi > Mucoromycota > Mucoromycetes > Mucorales > Cunninghamellaceae > Absidia > Absidia repens. The sequence continues at coordinate 1,357,898 of MCGE01000005.1, read as the reverse complement.
CCCAACGCCAAACAGCTTCCACCATTTTATTAGTATTCAAGAGTGATCGGTATTGACTTGGTGTTTCGTAGTAAAAGCGCTCATATATACTTTGAATCTAATAAATTGTGAAATGATAATAACGAATCAATATATGGTTAGTCAATAGGTCGCATGCCCCGCCATCTCCACGACATTCACTATTTTTTCTAACAACTTACTTGATCGAATTGACCTGCATAGATTGTATTATAAAGTTCACGGCAATGCTGGTTGTAAAGGTTCGCCAATTCATCAGTCAAACTGCTGGTATCTAACGCCAGCTGGGATGACGTTGAAGCTGAGGAAGGCGAAGATGCAAGTTTTGCAGGTAAAGGTGGGGAATAGTTTTGTTGATATGGTTTGTTTGGTCCCGAGAAATCTGACACAAGATCGCCAAGGTGCGGGGCCAAAGGTAAAGAAGAAGAAGACGATGATGGTGTAAACCCAATAGGTGGTGGAAGTCGATAGGAAGGAAATCCATGAGTATCATAGGTGGAATGGCTATTGTTTTCTGAAGAAGAGGTAGTAGGTAACATAGATGTGTGTGATATTGCTCTTGGTCTAGATGTGGATTGATCAGCGTCAGTGTCCCAGTTGATGAGCATACCAGCCGCATTGGAGTCTAATCCTTCGATTTGTTGTTGTTGTCCATGATGTTGTTGAGCATAAGATTCCATGGAATTGGTAGTAGGGAGTTCCATCAAGTCTAACCTGTCAGATTGCCGGGTTTCAATGCGTTGAATGTTGCAATATTGGTATTTGGATTGCCCGCGGTTACCCAGACGACGTGTCGAAATACCTGGGAACGTCATTCGAATTAATTTTCCAAAGGTAGCTGCGTTAACAGGTTTCGAATACCTTGAAGTGCAGTAAAGTTGGTAATGTTCAAAGATACTAGATCGAGGCACGTTGGAATTTGGCATCCGTTCATAATTCTGAAGAATCCTATAGCAAAAATGATATATTTCAGTCATGGGGGTTATTTTGTTGTCTCGTTGATAATATATATTACCATGAAATAACGTCGTTATTTTTTTCATGTCCCGAAGTAGTACCTAGGCTTGAAGTGTTTCCAGAAGTTGAAGGTATAACATGATTTGCTAAAGTGGACGTCTGATCGGCTGCTGGAAGTATTTCAGGCACAGTGTGTTGGGGACGGGTAGCTCTTGTCGGGATTCTGCGATGAGATTCAGTCACGGGGGGAGAAGGAGCTTGATCATGAATGTCAAACGAAGGCTGATCTAAATAGGAAGAGGGGGATCTAGATGTTGAGTGACTTGATGGAGTGGCAGAGTAGGATACAGCATTGACAGTAGGGTTGCGAGCTTGAATGCGTGTTGAGAGTCGGCGCTTTGCAGTGTTGACCATGGTGTGTTTTGTGTGTCTATCCCGAAAAATAATAACAAGAGGAAGTCGCTTTGAATTAAGATGATTGATTATTGCCGATGATGATCACAACACAAAAGAAAAAAGAAGGCAACAAAAAAGGGTAGAAAAAATGGAGGGAGAAGAAAGGAAGAAATGTGTGGATTTCAAGGACCGTTCTTGGAATCTGTTCACACTGTCACTTGGCGCACTTGCACTTTCCTGATTCAAACTCAGAACAATAACAACAAACCTCAATTGTTTATACAAAACCTCGTATATAACCAGTGTTAAGGCGATGATATCTCAAATTTAATCACAACAGACTTAATATTCAAATGAAAATATATATACTATGATACCCCAACAAACACTCTTAAAAATTGGAAATGGTTGGCTATGTGCCAGTATATATGTCAAATCAAACCTAACGAAAAACAGGTGGACAGGGTTTCAAAGGCTCTGAGCAGTTGCGCAGTAATCTCATTATAATATCACTCAGATCGAAGAAAAACGTTCTAATCAATAAACATATGACACATAATGGGGCCTTTTCATAAAACATAAAGTAAACATTAATTGTTGCAATTTTTTATGTCCTGACATGTCCTAGATGACATGTCAGAGCGCTCACATATTGCACTCCAATTTCAAAAAAGCTCTTGCGCACGATTCGAGCATTTTCACACTTTCATAACATGGATCTACTTGTTTTAAGGGGTGGGTATCTTTGAAGTGCGGTTTTTGATGAAATTCGACGGCCCTGCCATTTCGCACCTTTGTAAGCGGCACATTGATGTTCAACTGAGTTCAATTAGCATGATGAGGCGGACATTCTTCTTTTTTTAAAAAAAAATAAAATAAAGGGAGAGTCTTTATTATTATGACCTTATGTCAGCCAATAAAGCAGGGGAAAATGCTTTACAGCGTAGTGGCTGCTACACTCGCTGCAAAACTAGGTTCATTAGTATAATTGATCGATTAGAAAATAAAGTCCATGTGTAATATTAAATGACCTAGGGCTATTAATGAATAGCGAAAGTCGAGGGGTGGAGGGTGAAAAAAAACCACGTTGGCAAGCTAGGACGCAGGTGTTTTGCAGGATACACACAAAACAGCTATTTTAACTACTTTATTTACTGTTTAAAGGGAGATAATAATTACTAAAAAAAATTACTGAAACATGTTGGTAAATACTAAGACTAAAGGCGTGAGGATTCAATGCAACAATGGATTTATTGGAAGGGTCTGTAGAGGAAGCATGTGAGGGAATAGTGGGACCTCTGAAGAGTAGTCAACACGAATATGGCGGGATTATTATATAAGGCGAACTATTATACGGTACAAGTTCTGAGAAAAACTAAAAATGGCATATGCTACAGAACAACAACAACCAAAACAAAATATAAATGGGTAATGGAAAAAGGAATTTATGTTGCGTGGTGTTGATTGTTGCAAAAAGTAAAATAGAAGCTTTCATTTTCGTAACCGCCAAATCAACACAAATGACCCACGGAAGACATTTGAAAACCCGCTCAGCTGATTTTTATTTTCCATTTTCTTTCTTTCCTTTCCTTTTTTTTTTTTCCTTCTTCTCACCATTCAACTTCTTTGAGGTTATGGTGGTTTTATTTTAGTGCCAGGACTAGTTTAGAAGGGACTTCAGATCAAGGATTACAAGATTCATGAGGAAGCCCTTTCATTTTGGATCTAGGATCTGATGGCGCCATTGATTGGCATTTTGGGACCTTTATTAGCTTAGTTTGGTGTTAGTTGTCATAGTTTGTATCATCATCTCAATAAAATATGTCTTTTTTTTTTTTTTTTACATGCTTCAATGAAAAATGTCCCATAAGTATCTCTCATGTCTTGCTTCATGCCTTGTACAATAGATCCTTTCTTTTTTTTTTTTTTTTTTTTTTTTTTTATTACTACAATCACCCTTTTTGATTACTGGAGAGCGTGCTGTGTTTCAATAATACTAGTCTTTCTTACGTTCTGCGCTCTATATTAGACACCTTTTTATAATCGCGTCTTTACATTAGAGCTGACCATTCCGGAACTCCCATCAATCCCCCTGTTAGTCTACCACCCACTACTGATATTAAATCCTTCCATTAGATCTCTAGTGACAATGAACCTTTGTTTAATCTAGTACCTATCAATATGCTTCAATAAAAAATTACCTTATTTTCTATTAGTTAATCAATTTATGGCTCATATGCTAGTGAGAAATGTCGTTATTGTTTGTCTTCTGAGAGTTCGTCATCGATCACCTGCTTTCTAGTCACCCACTTTGTTCACTTTTGGTCATCTCTCTCCTCACAAATCCCAAGCAACTGGTTGTCAGTCCTGGAATGCTCTACCGCTCAATACTAATGAAGCCAAACCATGTCAACAGTGTAATCTTCCCTATAAAATATTAGTCTTCGCTTGCCTGGACATACTGTATACATCAGTTCATTGTTTTTATTACGTACGGAATAATAATAGTATCCTAATAATAAAAAAGCTTATAAAAACCTCACTTCGACGGCACCAGCAACACCTCTGACACACAACAGCTCTTTTATTATTTATATTCTTATTATTATTCTTTGCAAATGTTGGAATGTTTAAATCCCGTATGAGCCTTTATTTTTTAATTTGGGAGTGTAAAATGAGAGTGTTCCGAGTCAGTCCATTATTCTTAATGCGAGGACCTACTAGCACTCTCTACAGCATTTATGTGATACAGTATGATGGCGTGAAATATGTGCCTGTATTTCTTGGAAGTAATTGTGTCAGCGACTTGTATATAAAGTAGCATGTATGTTTTTTATTATTATTGGTGTGTGTGTATCTATATAGGAAAGTCACTAGATAATGAAATGAGATGGACTGGACCCGATGTCAAAAAGCAACGTGCCCAATTTGGAAAATTGATACAGCGGTGGTTGAAAATAGCATTGTATAATGTAGAATTTGGGAAAACCAAAAAGTATTTCCATCCCCCTTTTTCCGTCCTTTACGTTTCATTTCATTTTTATCAAAAACATGCTTTATGACGTATTTCTTCAATGCTATTATACTATATCCCTTTTGAAAATTTGATATTCTGAAATAAACCGTCCATTTCTAGCAATTTTTTTTTTTGTTTTCTTTTCTTTAAGGCTTTCTTACTACATTGAACATGTCATCACTTACCACTCCATTTCCCACGTCTACTACTCTTAATTCAACTTTGTACAGCACCTTTTCTTCTTTACCCACATCAAATATTACAACCGCCATCAACATTCCATCTGCTACTGGAACACCAAGTGCATCTACAACAGGAACACAAAGTCATGGCACAAATGAATCGGACATCTTCGATCCTCCTCCTGGCTCTATTGCTTCTTCAGCACAGCAAAATCAAAACGGTCTTAGCACACAACTTATTATTTGCACCTCGGTAGGACTCTTATTCTTTTTGATATTTTGTTTTTTACGGACACGGTAAGTTTTTTTTTTTTTCATCGTTTTTATTTCGGTTCGAAACGTTTATGATTGTGAACACTCACTTTTCATACTCTTTTTTAAACAATTAGTTGGCCGGTTATCTTTGCTCCAAGAAAAAGTATGAAGAGACGGAAGCCTCCTACATTACCAGACTCCTTTTTTGGCTGGATCATTCCTCTCATTCGTATTAGCAAAACGGAAATGTTGGATAAAGTTGGTTTGGATGCTGTTATTGTAAGTGATTGAAAAATAACGACAGGGTGACACAACATGGATGATGGATTAATTCTAATTATATATAATTGATAGATGCTGGACTTTATTGTTATGAGTATCAAAATATTTGGACTTTGCTCCTTCTTTGGTGTAGTGGTATTGATCCCGATCAGTGCAACAACTGGAAACTTTACGGATCCTCTCCTTAGCTCTGTTGATCATCTCTCCATCACAGTCGTCAAAGAATCATCCCCGTATTTAATCGCCTACCTGGTCTTTACCTACTTCTTTACCTTTGTGACCTGGTTTTTTTTACAACAAAATTATGATTCATATGTTTATATGCGGGCCCGCTACTTGATGCAACTTTCTGGTACTTTGGTTTCTAGATCTGTTATTGTTACTGGACTTCCTGTTGAATTGCGTACGGATCAAGCTCTTGCCACTTACTTTGAAACCTTGGGGATAGGGGTTGTCGTCTCCTGCCACGTCGTTCGCCACGTCAAGAAGTTGGGCCATATTCTGCGCAAACGTGCAAGGGCTTTGGACAAATTAGAGGAATCGTATGTTAAATACTGGGGAAACCCTTGCACGGTCATCACCAATTACCATCCTGAACAAATCATTCAAAACGCACAGCGGATTCATCACCTAGAAAGTTTGAATGATAAAAAACAACCCTGCAACAAACAAAATGACGGCACCAGTGCGAAAACCGATCAGTCTAGTGACAACTCAGCAATGGATGAAATGACTAGCGAATACATTCTACATCGGACGAACAAGGTATCAGACACTTACAATAATACCTGTAAAACAGTGAACAACACTATTATCGGATACCAACGTGGGCATCGACCTCAGATCAAGACAGGACTTTTTGGATTATATGGTGAAAGGGTGGATGCTATTGATTATTACACCAAAGAATTTGATCACTGGGATAAAATGGCGACCGAAGCTAGGGCGTCATCTGAATTCAACATGACATCTGTAGGCTTTGTTACATTCGAAAAGATGGAAAGTGCGGTAAAATACATGAATAAACCAATATCACTGGTATGAATGCTATACTCACTCTTTTTTGTTTGTTTCTTGTAGTTGATTGCGTCTCAAATTGCAATATGTCCTGTGCCATTTCGTTGTAGAACTGCCAATGCGTATGAGCCTCGTGACGTGCTATGGAGAAATATCCACATTAGTGGCAAGCAGCGAGTGGTACGTGATATTCTGGTTTGGAGTGCTACCATTGCTTTAGTGATCTTCTGGACAGTGCCTATCTCATTTATATCCTCATTCACTAGTATTGATGCAATCATCAAATTGGCCCCTGGACTTGGCTCTTTTATTGATGAACACAATTTCCTTCAAAATATTGTGCAAGGCCTGATACCAACACTTTTGGTCAACATCTTCATGCAAGTCCTTCCTCTCGTATTGGATTGTGAGTAAATGTTTACATGTAACAGTATATATTGAATACTCACTAGTCATATCTTTATCCATAATGTGATTTTACAGTTTTAGGTGTCGTCCAAGGGTTGCGTGCCCGAAGTGCTGTTTCTGAATCAACGCTTAGCAAGTAAGTTTGCACTGTTTTTATTTCTATTTTTATTAAAGGTCTTCAAAATTTAATAAGTTTTTGTTTTATTTTTATTTTATTACCATTAGGTATTTTTTCTTCCTCATTTTCAATGTCTTGTTGGTGTTTACGATTGTATCGACGGCTATCAACACTGTTGTCCTTTTATTTGAAAGACCTACCGAAATTGCACGTATTCTTGCTACTAGTCTTCCAAAGGTATATTATGATTTTCTGTTACTCTGAACCTCATGCACTAATGCTGCTTTTTATTTTAGGTCTCCCCGTTTTTTATCAACTACACTATCCTACAGGGTTTATTACTGTAAGTAATAAATAAATAAAAGGTCGCCAATGATGATGAGACATGTGCTCAAAACCATTCTACACATTCCCTTTTAGAATGCCTTTGAACCTTCTACTGCTTGGATCACTCATTGTACGAGGCTTCACTATTTATTTTTTGGCCAAAACTCCGCGTGAACATGCTAATGCCCGTGCCCCGGATTCTTTCAACTATGGTGCTGGTTACCCCGCTCCTCTGCTAATTTTTATCATTGTACTTGTCTATTCAACAGTGGCGCCTATTATTTTGATATTTGGTTCGTTATATTTTGCAATCACATATGTCGTGTACAAGTACCAATTCCTTTATGGTAAGGAAAAAAGAAAAAAACAAAGACAAAGGAAATAAGACATATATCTTTTCTCACTATCATACACTTTTCTCGTGTTTATCTTACTGTAGTTTATTTTCGGCCTTACGAAGCAGCTGGTCAACTTTGGACTTTGGTTTTTCCTCGGATCATCACAGGCATGATAATCTTCCAACTTACTATGTTAGGTTTATTTGTCTTGAAGGATTCTTATGTACTTAGTGGACTATGCGTACCATTGATTGTCTTGACTCTCATATTCAAGTTTACTATTGATGCCGCCTATACTAGAAACAGTCTCCATCTGCCAATTCAACTTTTGAAAGAACAAACAAACGTGGAAGAGGATAGCGACAACCACAATAACGTCGACATTGGAATTGACGGACACGAAAATAATCAAGCAACAAATGAAGCGACCGGACGGAGTAACATTGCGCAGGATCGATGGATATCAGCATTCAGCAGTATTCAAAACTCTTCTCGACATCGATTTGACCAAAACAATCAGCAACAACAATCACTGGTGCAACCTCGGCAGCGACATATGATTTTGGATGAAGACAATTACCGGGCAACTCCTGATAATAAGACAGATTATCGACAACCTCCCATGTTCCTTAATCCAGGTGTATTGGATACTGGTTTGAAGTGGTATGGTAATCCCTATTTAGTTGGCGAACTCCCTCATTTATGGCTTCCTGTTAGGTCAGCTTCTCCCCCGGAATCATCTCATCCACGACCTCCAGGCATTCAAACACAAACAACGGAAGGACAGCATACCGATCCCATGAATGATAATGACGACCTTTATTGCCGAAATATAGACAACTATGAACAACAACTATCAGTAACAGCTACGGATATAGCTCAAGCAGTTCGCGTACTTGAAAAGTCACATCATGACAACGTTGATTTGGGCCATGTTTGCATTAATGATGATATCCAACAGCCACAACATCATCCAGGACCGTTCTCTACGGGCAACTCTTTCGGATCGCACATCAATGGAATTTCGAAAAATAGCAACCTTGGCAATACTCGACAACTTCCCAATAATGATGGCAATATGGACAAAGACAATTCAGATGACACTGACGACGATTATAGTGACAATGACAATGGCGCCAATGCAACATCAATTTACCATCGAATATATTACCATCACCCTGAACAACGACATTCATCTTCTACATATAGACCCTCTTCTACTTGCATCAATATATTGCACTCAACACCGTCGCTCCAATTAGTCTGTAGCAACACCTCTTCCACGCCACCAGCAGATTGATATTTGGAATATGGTGATTGAACCTTATTTTTATACATTTTTGTTGTCAGTTTTTTCGGTATGGCGATCATTTGATTTTTTTATTCTCTTTTTTGAAAATAAAGTGCCATTTACTCATTTACTTCGTTTTTTATTCTTTTTTTTTTTTTTTTTTTTTTTTTTTTTTTTTTTTTTTTTTTTTTTTTTTTTTTTTTTTTTTTTTTACCTCGCCCTCACCGTCACCAAGACGTTTGTTACTCTTCACATTTGGAATCACACTTACAATGAAAGCACCCCTATCAATCAAATTTGGCTGACTTGACTCTGGTAACTACTGACGCAGTTCCGATCGTGGCGCCACCTCTTTACTTAGAGAAGAAAAATGATCCTCCTCAGAAACAGCTCGACAACATTCGCTCTCTTTGCCTGGAAAGGACTCACAGTTATATAGTCAAATCAACAAGGTAGGACATGAAACACAAAATGTCGCTTGTAACTATCACATCAATTTGGGTAATGTAGGATTGCCCTTTTTAATCCGATATTTCCTTATGAACTAACGTATATCTTTGCCTTTAGTTACAGCGGATGGTTCCAAGGTGTATACTGAAGATATATATTCGGACTCAGATTACGACCTGGGTAACGCTTATTCAGTCAGCAAGCAGGGTTACACGTCGTCTTCCTGTCATGATCCCATTTCTAACCTCAAACATAGGCTTATCAGCATCATCATTACCATCACGACGGATATCAAAAAGCATCAAGAATTACAATTTGGAATCAACCTCACTATTTTATGCAACTGTTATTGAATCAGAAAAATGAATCTGGGACAACTATGGGCTGCTCGATCCAACACATTCAAAAAGGTAGTACTAGGCGATAGATGACATTCGATCATGACAAACAAAATGAACAAGGTATATAAAATATGCATGGAAAATATAGACATATAGTAGCTGATTATATTTGATTAGGTGTTCCTATTGAAAAGAATGAGAGCCCAGCTGGGGGATACTTATGAAAGGCAGAATTCTGAATATCAATATAAATCAACCAATCTACCAAAATGGATCCTTCCCAAACGGAGCAAGGCGGCAAAAAATGACGGATTTGACGATGACGATTATGACTTTATTCTCAAGGTGGATGACATACTTGATGAAGAAAAGGAATACCAGTAAGTGTTTGAAATGGATATCAGGATGATAAATTATTTGTTACATTCCATTTCTCACTAATACTTTGATTGTTAGGTATAGGAGAATTAGTTTACTTGGAAAGGAACCTTTGGTCAAGTAGCAAAATGCGAACGAAAAACAACAGGTGAAGTTTTTTCGTTCAAGATCATCAATAACAAAGTCGATGGAGGTGGAAATTTCGAAACAGGTAAAACAAAACTCTGATCAATTTTATAGGAAATGATTGAAAACCACAGGCTGGAACGACCATTAATGCCTTTCTATTTTTATTTTTTGCTTCCATATGTGTGATGTGTGTGCCTTAGCTCAGTAGCAAATTCGACTCAAAAGGAATACACCATATCTTGACTTTACGCCATACGTTTACATACAAAAACCATCCTTCTGGTATTCGAACTGCTCTCCTTCAATCTATATGAACTTATCAAACAAAATCTGTTCAAGGGTCTTTTTATCAACCTTGTGCGGATCTTTACTCTTCAGCTACTGGACACTCTATCTCACTCAAGGACGCTAAAATCATCCACTGCAACTTGAAACCAGAGAGCATTCTATTGACTTCGTACGTAGGGAAAAAAAGGGGGGGGTGGGTAGAAAAAGGGATTAAAAAAATATGTCTTACTGATGCTGATTATTTATTATTTAGGTTCGATACTCCCATCATCAAGGTGATCGACTTTGGATTGGCTTGTCACGAAGCGAATAAAATCCACATGTACATTCAATCTCGGTTTTATCGCTCACCAGAGGTGCCGCTAGACTTCAATATACTGGAGCAATTGATATGTGATCAGCTAGGTGTATTGTGGCGGAAATCTTTCTTGGAATTCCTTTATTTCCTGGAAACTTGGAATACAACTGGTTACAACGCATCATCGATATGATTGGGTAAAACCTTTGATAGTTGGTCTCCCCAGAATCCTTTAATTGTGCTCATCATCTATTTTTATTCTATATGTAGTATGCCTCCTCAAGATATGCTGGACAAGGAATTGAATTCTGATGAATTTTTCTTTAACAAGGAATCCAAAGGAAATGGCAACTATATATACACTATGAAAAGTCTTGAACAATGTGGCATGGAACACAAAAAAACGGAATTTCCTGGATAAAGAACCTGCGCCCAAATGGAATCGTCTGATCTGATTTTACAAGCCAAATCAAGGTAGAAAAACAAAAAACAAAAAATAATCCAACTTGATTTGAAATTAAAGGGACATTTTTTGTTTGTTCAGATTTGGTACAACGCCACTCGATGATCGACTTTCTACAAGGTTTACTGGAGCTCAATCCTTTGAAACGTTGGACACCTCAACAAGCCCGATATCACCCGTTTGTCACAGGCGAATCGTTTATCAAAGCATCTAATCCCAACAATTTGGCAAGGAAACAGGTCTCAACAACAACAGAATCACACAATCAATCTGCATTACTACAATCAACATCTTCTGGGAATTCTGTCATGGTTGAACATCTTCCAATTGAATAACAACAAGATCGATCTAAGCTCAACAATGTAGCAACAACGTCTCACAAAGGCTGCCATTCTTGCTCACAAGGCCACTTGGGTGACTTACTATCTCCCGAAAAGCATTGGAAATCATCTTTTCAACAAGATGGATCACCGGAAATGAACTCACATGATGCACCTAATGTACCGTCACCATTGCAACAAGAATAACAGCTATCAAACACAGACACGATCAACAATTTACACCTTGATTATACCACATCTACTAGCCATGGCTACAACAATACTGACAACATCACAATCACATTAGCCTCACAACACTCATCAGCTTTACAAAAACCTACTATTACACCCAATGTTAAAATTCAGATCGGGTCCCGATATGCATGCAGGAAATCTGGTAAAGACAATTACAGCGGCAACAACAATATTATGGATTTATCTTCAACAAAAGCAAATCAAAAAACCGCGTTGATCGGTACAGCAGCGATGGTGATTGGCTGGTGGAACCTATCATCTCATATTTTTTCGACCCAAACCGAAACGCCGATTCTCTCATGAAGGTGAAGCTGCAGGTGGGTTACTATGATGCGACAAGACAAAAATGTGCCTTTGGGTTCACCTCCACTATGGCAAATGGTAAACATGGAGAAACTACTACGAAACGACGAACTATACTTGGAAATTAATGATAAATTTTAGTTAGATAGATATTTTGTTTATTTAGCATATTAGTTTCTTTTGCCCACCCATTTCCGTTTTATATACATATCATATCTGCCATTTTAGATTATATTTCAATCAATAAATGCAAACTTTTTTTATATCCAACATACACCCATTGTCAGAAATAAAATTATACTTGATCCAAAAAAAAAAAAAAAAAACGACCCCTTTTATTTCTATTCACATACATACAGACTTCAGGACCCACAATAACGATATCAACAGAAAAACCAAGCTGCATCGTTACTATTGGCAATATTGTTATCCTGATATATGTAGTCAAAACATATCTAGGAAAGGCAGTCGCCTCCCTCAGCCTAAGGCCACAAATGTTCAAAGCCCGCCCACGTGGATATTTATTTACACTCCAATTTTTTTCAACACTTCCTTTCTTTTCATTTTCATTTCTCACTTTTTTTTTTCCTCATCATTCAACTTCTTTCAGGTTATGGTGATTTAATATTAGTGCCAGGAATAATCTAGAAAGGGTCGCAGAACAGGGTTTACAAGATGCATGGGGAAACCCTTTCATTTTGGATTCAGCATTTGGGACCACCATTAGTTGGCTTATTAGAACCTTCATTAGTTTAGTTTAGTATTGGTTATCCATTGTTTGTATCTACATATTGATAAAATTTGTCTGCTTTTCTTTGCTTCAATGAAAACATGTCTCGTTAGTCTCTTTCATGTCTTGTGCAATAGTTTTTTGTTCTTTTTTGTTTTTGTTTTTGTCACTACCATTGGCCCTTTTGAATAGCTTTGGCTGTTGTTATTGCTTCAATAAAAGATAATAGTTTATAATTATAATTTTTCTCATGCCCTGTCTCCGCTGTACAATATATTAGATCCCTTTTTAAGGTCACCTTTCTAGATTAGTGTTGACCATTTCTCAGATCCCCAATGGTCTCCCTGATGCTATCACCAATAATTCCCTCGTAGTGTGTCTTTGATGTTTGGTAGAATGGGTTACTCCTGGGGGAGGATATATTTCGTTGGGCTATTTTATTGTTTTTGCTGTGTTTTACCAGTCTTAAAGCTCCCTCGGCGACGGTATTGAGCAACATTTTAGACTATATTTTTATTTTTTTGGCGAAGAGCATGACTTGCTCGGCATTATACTGAAAACGCTTATTTTGAGCGGATTAGTTTACCTATACAATGTATGTTTTACTTCCAATAAAAAATTGAAGTACGCTATCACCCACCATTGTTTGCCTTGAAAGCATTTTGTATTCTGGGTATCGCTAATGCGGGTCCCTACTGTAGATAATGATACATACACGTGAACATGTTGAACATTGTTGATCCCTTTAGTCATCAATCACCACATTATGATACAATATAAAGATGTGTATATGTATATAAATCAAAAATAGAGTTTTATTCATAGACCAAATATTTCAAAATCATGTATAAAACAAATACCCCAAATAATGTTTAAAATAAATAAATCAATCGCATATTCTATCAACATATAATACATCAATGTAACTAAACTATCTCCAAGAATCCAATTCTTCCGGGTTGACATACACATTTTCACCGTTCTCCCTGATCGTTTCTTTCTTCTTGTCCCGTACCAAAGGTTTCCGCATGTCTATAGAAAAAGAAAAAAGATATCAGAACACGCGCGTTGAAGTAGGCGATTTTTTTCCCCAAGTACCATATGCATCTTCACTATTGTGGGATCCACCATAATAGCCACGCACTCGCCTATAAACAGAATAGTCGAATTTTTTGTACATGTCCACTGCCACCGCATTTGATACTCGAACATAAAGATCCACAAACCAGCCATTATATCTACACGTAAAAAACAAGTGTGTGTGTGAATGGAAGTATTTAAGTATCAAAATCACTTCAACTCCCAATGATACATAAAACACCTCATTGCCTCCAGCTTCCTCATATATAAAACTTACGTCTTTTCGGATACTTGTTCTAACAAGTTCATCATGCCATCAGCAAGGCCTAGCCTTCTGTATTCTGGGGCAACTGTGATCGCAGTAACATGCCCGTGCCAGTTTTTACCTGTACCTTCAGCCTTTCCCATAACTATTGTAGAGTAAAATAGTAATAATAATAAAAGGGCAATAGGTCACTAGACTGTTCAACTTCACCTGCAACACTAGATCCTACCGTAACCCATCAAATTATCGTGAGGTGAAATTTGGACAGTAAAAAGATCAGGCCATTGTGCAAGGTATTGTAAATAGAATGAGATGTTGTACTAAGTAGAAAATTAAAGAGAGAAGAACACGTTATTCACTACACTGCTAGGGAGAGGGGAGGGGGTAGACTTACTGTTTCCGTGAGCACGTCCAGATTCCTACCATACAAAAAAAAAAAAAAAAAAAAAAAAAAGAGGTTAAAAATAAATATGATCAATGAGGAATTTGAAGCTTACACATTGTTGAATTCGAAGAGATCTGTTGCCTTGAAGCGTCGTAATAAACTCATATTTCTGTATTTTGGGAGAGCGAAGACAAAAAAAAAAAAAAAAAAAAAAAAACCTATTTTTCAAGGGCGAAAAGAGCGGACATACAAAAAAATCATTTGCACCGATCAGTTAGGATTCATTGAAAAAAAAAAAAAAAAAACTTTATTGAGAAGTGGACCTTAATTATGCATAAGACAAAGATAATACAATGAAATAAAAGGAATAGGGATGCACATACTAAAATAAAATAAATAAAAATGATGATAAAATGATAAAGTATAATGATTCTATGCTATATGGAGATATATTGACGTGAAGGGGTAAGAGCTAGATAGATAGATGGTGTATGGCTTGATTCCAGATAACTACAAGCTTCGTTCTTCATCAGTCCAATATCCATTACGAGGATATCTATACAATTGCTGGTGATAATCATCTTGCTGCTGCTGGTGCCGTTTTTGTGCCGATGACGAGGTGTACACGCGGTGCATATGGGTCAAGTCTCGCAAAGGTAAATCTGGCGAGCTTTTCCACATTGGTTGATTCCTTGAATTGACTGACAACGACTCTTTCATCACCAATGGTGTGCCTAGAGTAGTTGAAGAGATCAGGCTATTGACCTTACTCCAGTATTGTTCCTTGAGTTCGATGATTGTTTTAGTAACATCCGAATCATATCCAATTAATAACACCACAAAGAGATTGATGACTGGCCACACAATCATGATAAATTGGTTGGACATTCCCTAAATACCAAATGTTGATTAGAATAAAAATTAGAATATTGTGCTTCGTTCGGTTTCCTTTGTTCGATGTAATACATACCATGATTAGAAAGATACCAGAAATCAAATTCACCACTGTCAAAGTCACTGTTCGGATAATGTTGTGAGTGACCACAGCGAAGTAGAGGGAGACGTTGACTGGTAAATGAGCCTTTTCAAGTCGTCGGATGTGTGTAACGAGCACCCAAGTGATTACCACACTAACATAGACATCTATAATGAGGTCAAAGAAGGTATATATCGGACCAGTCTTAAATAGATAAGTAAGATCAGTATTTTTAATTACACAAATTTTCATTCAAATCTTACGTAGAAATTGTCAGTATAGGTGCACATGCCATATTCATCATATCCCAGTTTGAGAAATACGGTATCAACCACACCGATAATGAATCGTAGTACCAAGAACACCAACATTGAATATTTAGACACCGTTTTCCACGGAAGCGGAACAATAGCATGTGCCCGAGAAAGAAGAACATAGTTGCCAGCCACCATTCCAAGTTGGTAAAATATATCAGCCAAGTACGCACTAACATAGCAAGACGGCCCTTGACTTTTTGTCAAGCACAAGCATTATAGCATACACAAGAGAAAGGTTAAAACACGACCTTTTTTTGATAGAGTATCTTATTTCATTGAAACTTACTTTGTATAGAAAGACAAAAAGAATGAAGTCTTCACAGCAAAAAAGAAGCCCAAGAGACTTTTACCAATATGGATATGTAGCAATTTCTTGTTTCTGAACAATAAGATATTCCGCACGCAAAGTTCAAAGGCATAGCTGACCACCACCGATTGTATAATGATAGCTGTCAATTCATTGCTTTGCAATGCACCAAGCATGTCATTAAACTAATATCCTAAATGTCGTTTGCTTATTGATTTGAACTGATTGTGGTGTCTTAAAAAAAAGAGCAGAAAAAAAAAAAAAAGAATGGAAAAAGCAACTTTATGGAATACGTATTGTAACTCCGAAATGGGTCAGTTCTCAGCTCCATGGTCCATCTTTTCTTGATTTGGCAGCAAAGAGTCGGTTCCATCAAGCCTCATTCATCGCTAACATATCTGAACACATGTGGACATCACCCTCTCACTATAACCTTAATCAATAAATATAGCTCAAGGTACACAAGATGGAATAAAGATGAAAGATGCTATTTCTACCAAGATTTTAATTAGAAATGAATATCAATACGAAAAGATAAATTAATTCATCTTCTACGTTTTTTCATTGATGATTCACTTCTTTGATTGCTGATTTCTAAGGTTTCATTGGGTCGTTATTATTGTTACGGGAGTAATATAAACTCAGCAATGTGATCCTTATTATTGACATAAAAAAAGTTTTACCCGTTTGTACGTGTCTATGCTCGAAACCATCGAGCAAGATAGATTTACTGTTCTTAAATAAAAAAAAATTCCATTTGCTTATTTCCATTATTCTCGCGTCAGAGCAAGTCCTAGCTTTTTTCCACATATTGTAATAACAATGTCTCATACCTGCCAGAAAGTCTTTTTCTGAAACAAGCAGCGGAAGATTGAAACTCAGATACCCATCCTTTTTATTACTGGGCGATTTTGCGCCCAAATGTCTTTCGGGCGATAGTTGTAGTAAGAAGTACGCTGACTTTTTCTTTATGTCCCCAAGAAACAACCTGATATAAATTTGATTTCCATTTATAATCGGACAGATGATGAACTCTTGAGCGCAACAATAATTCAGAAAGAAAAAAAATCAAAGCATTTCAAGAAATAAACCCCATCGACAGTCACCGCCGAGTATATTCCTTACCCAAAATACTTATCTAGTCAAACAACCTTCAATTCTATAATAATGGATTGGCTGACACTTGAGATTATTTCTATCTATAATATATTTTAATTATATGATAAAGACTGATATTATTGTTTCCATCGTATTAAACATAATAGCAACGACAACAACAACAACAACAACAATAACAATAACAATAATAACAATAATGATAATGATAATAATAATAAAGATAATTTATTTATTCATATGCGAATGATAAAAAAATCACAAAGCTAAAAAAAGTACAAAGCACAAATAGACTATATCTATAAATCTCCTCTATTCCTTGGTGGTAGGATGGACATAGAATGCCAGAGCCACAATAGAATAAACAGACTATAAATAAAAACAAAGAATGAGCAATCCTATTTTTTTCAAATACCCTCCTCCCCTTTATTATCAGCCATGCTTACCAAGAGTTGGACACCTTCTAACCAATTGGAGCGACCGTCTTGAATCAAGTAGTTGACAATCAACACACTGGAGAAGAGAACAACAGTTTCAAAGTTTTCAAAGAAGAGGGTCATGGGTTGACCAATGATCCAACCAGTAATCACCAAGACAGGAGTCACCAACAACCCGATTTGAAGAGAGGAAGAGACGGCAATACCAATACAAAGATTCATCTTGTTTTTCAAGGCAAAGGTGACAGAGCTGACATGTTCAGCGGCACTATAATGAGATTCACGAATGAGTTACTATTGTACATATGCATATAACGCTAACAAACAACTTACTTTCCAACGATGGGCAGCAAGATAATACCAACAAAAGTTTCATCAATCTATTAATAAAAAAAAACCGACAAACGGTCGATAAATCAGATGATAAATGACATACAAATTTGATAATAACTTACTCCCCAGCTGTCAACGACACCTTCGATACTATCAATCAAAACAAAATTTAGTAACATATAGTGATTGTAATTTATTCTTGACGTCAAAAACTTACGCTCCCACTAAAAATTCAGCATGCAACGAGACAAAACCAGCAATGACAATAAGACTGCATAAAATAAACAAAAAAAAGTCAGTACCCTGATTAAATCACTGTTCCGATATGACAGTTACACTGCTCACTGATTGGTTACCTGACGACCGAAAAACCTAAGGTGGTGTTTGGGGTTTCATCTTCATCAGCTTCATCTTCGTACTAAGAGAAGAGAAAGTTGGAAAGGGGGTAAGTGTTCACGCAAAACAATACATATATTCGGGTTTTTTGTCATACCAAGTAGGTGTGTGTTTTCAACTATGCAAAGCAAAAAAAAAAAAAAAAAAAAAAGAAAAAAAAAACATGTATTAGTGCATGTGTCAACACTTAATGCACATATGTACATCATTTATCGTTTGTTACCTGGAAGAATAAGAAGAGGATATAGACCAACAAGAGGATCAGGGCAGTACCATGGCTGAGTTTCAAGATACCTTCCTCGGCTTCGCTGGCAGTGTTAGCAGTAGCAGAGAAAGCAGCGGGAATAAGTAAGGACAGAGTCGTAAGGGCCAAAAGAGATGAAGACGTTTGAGCGGCTACACAGGAAAAGAAAATGGATAATTAGGATTTGAAAGGGTGCATGCGTTTGTTCATTCTCCTTACCAGTCACATTGAAGCTTTGTTCTTGGCGTGTGGAACCACCCAAAAGGAAACAAAAACCGAGAACCTAATAAATCACAGATGATTAGATACTAGACCCTTTTCTCTGATTTTTTTTTTATTATTGTCAAGCCTTACAAGTAAAATGTTGGATAAAATGGAGCCAAGGATGGAAGCTAATCAATTAAAATGATCGACATGATGACATGTTAAGGAAAGGAAAATAGAAAAAGGAATAGTAAGTGATCAGCATCGATTTTCGGGAAAGTTTTTTTTTTTGTATTACCTTGAACGACACGGATTAAGCCTTCTTTCAAGGCAATGATACCAAGAATAAGCTCAACGGCGTTTCCGAATGTGGCATTGAGTAACTATTTTGTCAATAAAACATAATATTAGGGTATTAGACTTGAGCCTTTTTTATTTTACTATAGTTACTTACGGCACCAATGGTGCTTCCAGTTCTAAGGGCAATTTCTTCGGTAGCTATGAATCAAATATATATATATAACCTGTCAGTATCGATAAAGTAGTATTAGTGGTTCGTAGCAGTTATTTCCTACCAAAACCTAAAAGTTTAGCCAAGGGAATAATAGCCACAAAGTTTAGCGAGAAGACAACAGGGTCAGAAGCTTTCATGAAGGAAGCAATGAGAGCGATGGGGACAAAGACTAGAAGGATATTGAAGTATGACGAAGTCATTGTCGTTTTGAAGGAGGAGAAAAAGGTAACGTCATGTTGGGCACCATGACTAGGAGAGTTAAGAAGAGGTTCGTTTTCACGATTCATAATGAAGAGACAAAAAAAAAAAAGATAATGGGAAGAAAAAAGAAGCCGATAATTAGTTGGCGTGTGCGAATTTTTATACATCAAAGAGTCTGTCGGCAACTGAAATATCAAGCCAGAGAAAATTTTTGGGTTTGTGCTCACACTGCGAGCACACTGCAGGATCCACTGAGAAATCGAATTCAATCCAAGATTACGCATATAGTACAGGAAAACACATACTAATTACCTCATATTAAAAAATATGACTTATCGATTTACAGCAATGTTTATACAATATTTTAAAACTATTCTATAGAATTGATGCGTATACTACATTTTCTAATGTATAATTTGAACCACCGAAAGGGGGTCGAGCTTTTTTTACTCCCTCTCTTTTTGGATTTTTTCTCATTTCTTTCCCTCGTTTTTCGTTTTCCTTGTTTTACGAAATCCTGTATCTTCATATGAAGTGTTATCCATTATTTATACTATAAATACAAAACTCATAATATTCTTTGGCATGACTATCTACTCTCAGGAAAAACCCCCTGGCCGCCTCAACTCAACAGAGTCTCATCACTTTAATCTCTTTGGAAAACCAGGCAAGTGAAGTAACCATCGGGGAGGAGTACTCAAGGTATGCATAATAACTAACCCTTTTTGTTACTATTTGTAGTTTCTTTTAGTTTACGATCGAAAATAGGCTGGATAACTTCAAAACGACGAAAGACGAGTGGTAAACGTTTGCTCTCCTTGCTTACTTGCTGCTCTTTTGCTTACAAAAAAGGTCCAAGCACTAGTATACATCAAACTACTTCTCAACCTACAACACATCGGCTTGATATTAACAATGCGATGCCATCACAAACTGTCACTTATTCCACTACCACTTTATCACTCAAAGAGACCAGCATATACGACAACGCTTCCACTGACATACGAGCGGAGGGTACTGACAAGGATAGAAGTGTTGAACATGGAAGGTCCCTCTCATTTATTAAAAACGTCAAACATTACCAAACGGACGACAACTATATATCATCAAATCAGGATAACATGAATACAACTTTAGAACTGGGTCATCATTCAAAAGCATTGGTACAAAAGGGCATCAGCCGCATGAGTCGGTATGATGATGATATTCACCAAACCACAAGTCCTTCCTTCGAAATTGAGCAGGTATTTGTAGTTTCTCCTCTTCATCAATCATCCCCCTCCTCCTCTCATCCCTCCCCTTTATTACAAATGTAGATCTTTAAACTCACCCTTTTATAATGTGATAGGACCATTGGCTATTAGCACCAATTAGCGATCAAGACAAAGGCCGCAAATGCCTTATACTTGATCTAGATGAAACTTTGATTCATAGTTCTTTCAAGGTAAAAAAAAAAAAAAGATAAAAGTTGACTTCTATCACCATCTTACCATTTGTTGTCTATAAAAGGCTACCCCTCAAGCGGACTTTGTAGTACCAGTTGAAATTGATGGCACTTTCCATGATGTTTTTGTATTGAAACGACCTGGTGTGGATGCTCTTATGAAAAGAATGGGTGAATTATATGAAATCGTAGTATTTACCGCCAGTTTATCCAAGGTAAACAATAAACCAACAAAATAAAAGGGCATATGGTTACTTACAGTTGGTGGTTACGCTGATCATCTTTAGTATGCTGACCCCGTCTTGGACACATTCGACATCCACCGTACTGTGCAACACCGGCTTTTCCGTGAATCATGCTTCTATCACAAAGGTACCTATGTCAAGGATCTATCACAGCTCGGCCGTGAACTGAATCAGGTCATTATCTTGGACAATTCACCTGCAAGCTACATTTTCCATACGACCAATGCTCTCCCTGTCTCATCGTGGTATAATGATCCTCATGACTCTGAACTGATTGATCTGATCCCATTTTTAGAAGATTTAGCAACTGTGGAAGATGTTACTGATATTTTGGATAGCACTATTCCTAGCCCCTTCTCTCACTTTAGTATCTTAGTTATCTTTTCCTTCCATTCTCAAACTATTTTGTCTATCATTCCCCTTTTTTATTATACACTATTCACTTTGCTTTTATATTCCCTTTCTTGAAAACTTTTTTATCACAACACTTTTAAAAAATAGAATCAAATAATAATATTAAAATAGAAGACAATTTTACAATCCATATGTTAATGATATGTCGTCTTGTTATTATACATGTATGCATGAATCTAAATTCCTGCCAAACCTCTTGGCGGGGTTTGAACCAGAAAAAAAAGATCGACGAACGAACTGTTTTTGTTTTTCCCTTCTTGACAATTCTCCCCAATCGCCACAGCATGAAGCAGCCCTCATCAACAGAAGGATCATCAAAAGCAGGAAAGTTATTTTCTCAAACCAAAGCTTCAGCCATCTCGAAACATCTACTGAAAAGCAATCCCATTCCTCAACAACTCATCAACAAGAACTTGGCGGTCGCTAGTTTACGCAAACCGAAGGGTCACCCGCTTAGAAGCAGCAAAATATCGCAAAAGTTGGTCCTCTTTCCACAATCTTCAACGGAATTGCACGACGTATTGGGTTATTTCCAGCAATATCAAGATGCCTCCCCTTCCACCAACACTCTAAACGACCCTCATATACAAACGGCGGACTATGGTATTCAGCTTGGTTATGCAAACGAAGGCGAAGAATATCACCAAACTTCAACGAATGACGCTGACTTTTGGCGACCTCATCATGTTACTGGTATTGCTTTACCCACTGAATGGACGTTTGAATCTCGCACCGATGCTGAACGAATGCCAAAAGACGAACGGGACTTTGCTCAACTTCCAAGGGTGGCGGCTTACTGTACAAGTGAAGGATACAATCTTACTCGCCTGCGACATTTTTTGCGGCACTATCACCACGTCAGTCCACGGCAATATGATGAAGCGTTATATGCAGCATACCATTTTCCTCTTATGACATTACGGCCTGAAAAAGATAACTTCTTCCGTGTCCGAAGTGCATCACCAAGACGACCAGAACATCGGCAGGATAGCAGCACTGAACAACAACTCGACCAATACACTGCCAGCGGCAATGTCACTCATCAACGCTCAAAACGGTCGAATGAACGGCATTTTTTGGAACGATCAGCCGTAGCACATCAAACGCGGGAAAATGAAGAATTGGACATGAACTATGATGAAGACCATATGGATCAAGAAGAAACTCCCATGGTTATTGACTCTACCTTTCCACGACCTGGCTATCCATTTCCTACTCAACATCATCAACATCGATCCCAACCATATCAACATCATAAGAAAAATGTGGTTGTAACGGGCCATGACGAACTACAACAGCAACAGCAACAGCAACAACATGGACTTGAACAATCAGTTCCACCAGCACATGAACAAACAAGCAATACAAAACCCAATGCTAATATGGAGCAACACGTTGGAGAACAATATCACGACGAAAACAATCAGCAGCACGAGGAACTGGAAAATTATACCGAGCCACAGCAAGAAAAAGGACGTCTTGATGAAAACCATGGACAGCAGGAACAAGAAGATACTATTCAGCAAATCTCACATAGAAAGCCATTTACCGGTGGAGAAGTGTTTGTGTTTGATTATGGTGTGGTGGTATTCTGGAACTTCTGTCGTACTGAAGAACTCTTGATGCTGGAAGATTTGGCTGACTATTCCATTCGACCCTTTCGCGACAACCCCGATGAAGATATCCAAATCGAAGAAATGCATTTCCAATACGATACCAGTCAACTGAAGCCACGGATATTCAACGATATGATTACGATGAAAACGGGGAATCATATGATCAAGTTGACTCTCTCCCATGGCCTCTCTCAAAGTGCTGTACTCGCTAGGTATGAAGACATTATGGACAAGACAATCGAGGTAAATGAAAATATAGAAATCGAAAATGATATGTTTATATTGCTCAAATATATCTCGTTATATATGTAGGATACCAAATACCTACCAAAGGAAATGGCGGAAACTGGTAGATTGGGCAAAACAAGGGTCGAAATAACTACCATCAATGGACGATTGTTTAATTTGAGGATGAATGTGAATTTGGTTTCCAACGTTCTTGGTAAGTGACTTATTCATCATCGTATACTCTGACGAAATAATTTTTTATATACTTTTTTTTTTTTTTTTTTTTTTTTTTTTTTTGTTTTCATGAATATAGACACTCCTGAAATATTCTGGTCAGAACCTGCGCTCCAACCAATGTATAATGCTATCAGGGGTAAGGAAAGAAAAAGAGATTTGGATCAAAAAGTGGAATCTAACCGTATTTTGTCCTACTCATCTATATTGCTTAGAATACTTGGAAATTCCTCAACGTGCAAAGATTTTAAATGACCGTCTGCGAGTCATTTCTGACCTTCTGTCCATGCTACGGGATCATTTGACAAATTTCGGTGTGGAATATCAAACTCTTATCATTATTTACCTGATTATTATTGCCGTTGTAGTTGCATGCGTAGGTGTTTTAGTTATACTTCCAGGTCATTTTATTCACGTTTTTTTTAATATCCTATATAGTTTGAAATTTCGGTCAAAGTTCTTCAATCTATTAGACTTTAGATTAGTTTACATGACACTCATTATATTCACTGTGTAGTATTAGGTATTCATTTATAATTTTTCGTTCAAATATCGTCCTTTATATGTATTTACTGTCACTCAACTTCAATAAATGATAACCGTTATTTTACCTCATTTGACATTGACTTTTGTCTGTGCTTTGCTTTGTTCTTCTTAACCTCTATGAAGTTATAGAGTTAGGAATAGACTAAAGTTGACATATAGTTGCTACAACATACATGTAGGGGGAAACCCGTTTATTTCTGATTCCACATTTTGGATCGCATTTGGCTAGTATATAAAAAAGCATTGTGGAAAATTTTGTCTTAGTTTATGTCTACATTTGAATAAAATGTGCAGCAATTTTACAATTAGTTTATCTCATTACTTTTAGCATGTTTTACATTTTAGATCCCCTTTTATAACTCCCGGACGTCTATATTGTAGTTAACCTTCGCAGTGAATACAAACAACACTAATAAAATTAAATCATTTCATACCATCCTTACACCTTTGTCCTTCACCATCACCACTAGTACTATAGATATTATAGTATTTATTTACAGTATTTTCGTTTTTATATCAAACATCATTAATGAAGTCTTATACAGGAGGGATATACAAAAATGATATCAACTGGAAAACAAAATTGCATCGTTATTATTGGAGACACAGTTGTTATGATGTATGTAGACATAGCATATCTAGAAATACAGCATCTTCTGGAACCTTTCTTCTGTATTTTTCATCGAAATGAAAACAAACTCAGGGATATCGTCAGAACTGCAGTTCAGTGAGAAACCGCAGAATCTAATTCAAATTCCGCCCACGTGAAAGATTTTATTTTTCTCTCTCCCACCTTTTTTATTTTTTCGGCTCTCTTTCTTTTTGATTTTTTTTTTCCTTTATTTTTTCTTCACCATTCAACTTCTATGGCGCTATTTTGGACTTAGAATAGTGTCAGGACTAGCTTAGAAGGGATTTCAGCTTAGGGATGACAACATGCATGGGGAAACCCTTTCATTTTGGATTCAGGATTTGGATCCACCATGAGTTGGTTTTCTGGAGCCTTCATTAGCTTAGTTTAGTATTAGCTTGTCCATAATTTGTATATTCATTTGAATAAAGTATGCCTCTTTTTACATCTTAATGAAAAAGTCCCATCAGTCACTCTCATGTTTTGCACAAGGGATCCCCTTTTGCTTACTGTTGACCGTTGTTGTGCTTCAAAAATATATGTCCCTTTAGTCATTGTCATATCACATACAATATATTAGCTCTCGTTTTAAAACCATTCCTTCAAATTAGCATAGAGCGTTCTCCAAATCTCATATTAGTCTCCCTCATGCTATCTCTATTAAATCCCATGTACATAATGCCATCGTCATTAGTTTTTGTATTTGCAAATATTCTTTAATAAAATTTGCCCTATCATTAACCATCGTTTAACCCATCGTATAATAAAAATATCGCTATTTTAGCTGTTTTTTGTGTCCCTACAAGCACTTTCTCATTATGACCACTTTTACCTTATGCCCCACACAAAAGATAGTCCTATTCCTGTTAGAAAAATCCTACATATAAATGAATCTCGGTCTTACTATGCATGTATTCGTCACGAAGGAGCATACTGCGCTGCCTTTTGGCTTATCTATTACGTTCCTGCTGTAGTGCATCATGTATATATGGACAAAAAAAAGAAGACAGTAGTGACAAACAAAAGGCAAAGGTAAAGGCAAAGGCAAATGAATGGTAAAAATAAAATGGTTTTTATTCAAAAATACTAATAATAATAATAATAGTGGAAGCATATATGATATGATGACAATTTCTATAGTTACAAAATGTGATAAAGTCCTCTTCAAATGATTCTCTGCGACTTTATTTGACACCGTCCCTTTATGTGACGATGGGCTGAGTTTATGTAGGTTGCGCCTCGAGGGGTCGCGGGCTTGGCATGAGACAGTGTGGTTAGCAAGTAAAATAAATAATGAGTTTTCCTACACTAGGAAAGAGTATATTTTACTAAGAGACAATAAATAATAATAAAAAGATGAATGGGTGGTGGTGAGGATAGTTCTAATTATAACAAAAATGGGCGAAGGGTACTAAAAAGAGACCATATCCTATTTGACCAATTCTAGAGTTGCAGCTTTGATATCACGTCGCCCAGGTCCTTGATAAGATCTTTTTCTTGATTCCGGTTGCTTTCTTGTAATCCAATTGTGGAGAGTTTGGCTGTCAGTTCATCAAGTTCTTGCATTGGATCAGGGATTGTTGCTGATATCGATTGTGGAGCTGTTGCTTTGCATGTCGAAGGTACTTGTTTTGCATAATATTTCAATAGATTAATAATCTACGAGAGTATGCGATGTAGTAAAAATAAAATAAAATAAAATAAAATAAAAAGGTCAGCGCATAATACTATAACATGATATACTTCTGGCTCCTATTACCTTGATAACCTGCGGCACGACATCACCACCTGCAGATTGATCATTTTGGGACAATAAATTTAATCGAGACTGAGCCAAATCCAAAGGTGTCCTGCCAAGACGATGCGGAATAGGTGGCGGACATTTAGATTCATTAGTATCCATGCCAGAGCCATGATTTGAAGAAAAAGAGGACTTGGTAGCCGCAGGTCTTTGTATCACAGCACCTACGAGAAATACAATAAGATCAACACAATATTGCCAATTTTTCTTTTTAATCCTACTCCTCTTACCAAGTTCCAACAAAGTCAAGACAGTATCGAAGTTATTCGCCACGACAGCAAGATCCATGGGTCGATTCCCTACAATATCACCCACAGGATTGTTCACATCAGCGCCAAATTTCACAAGTAGCCGGACCATTTCTGCATGACCAGAAGCACAGGCAATCAATAAAGGACTTCGAAGTTTGGTATCACGTATCAAATCTGGATTTAGCAATGGTTTAATATTTGTTAAAAGGCAGCCAACTAAACATATTCCCAGGAAAAAATAGAAGGTCATTCAGAGCAACTGCGTCTCATAGCCTACGTATTTTTTTTTTTTTTTTTTACCTTTGTCAAGGTCACCTTCACCACAAGCTTTCATGAGCTGTTCCTGTTCCTGGCCATTGACAAGTATGTTTTTTAACTTTGTTGACTTGACATAAGATCTCTCTGCTGCTGTTCCAATCCGTTGTACTTGTTGTTTTGTGGAAATGGGGCCTTTTCTTGTGTTGTGTATTAAAATGTCATTTGGTGTACGCGATGAAGAACTTGAAGTGCGTGGAGCGGTTTTATGAGATGTATTCATTGAATATATATGTATCTATAATGTAAATATTTAGCAAAAAGGTGAATGAGATGTCAGCTGGGGGAATTTTTTTTTGAAAGGAAAATAAAAAAACGACGGTCTTTCAAAAAAGACACATACACAAAAGACAAATCAGGAGACGCAAAGCTAAATAATTAAGTTTATTGGTAAAAATTGCAATATATGATAAATATGAAAAAGCCATGATACAGAAGATATGAATACAATGAATATGTAAATTAACTAAGTGTGATATGTAAGCGAAGATAAACTAAAAGTAGCCATAACGAGGGTTCAAATTGGAGGAGGAGGAGGAAGAAGACGGGAATGAGGATGAGCCTTGCTGCCACTGATTGGGCATGGGTGCCATAAATTGCTGCGATTGCACTTGATTCGAATGGAACAAGAGGTTTCTGATCACCACATTTTCTTGCTCGGGCAGTAGTCGTGGTCTAATGTTATTCAATTTGAAGATGGTGTGTTGTATAAGACAGCGTCGTTCCTCGTAGTCTGATTTGGTGTAAGTCTGCTGTTCCGTTTTGTCCAAATACTGCATCACTCTTGACAACAGAGCCAAATCATTTTCTTGTGTGGATCCAATATGGTTGTACTGATGTGATACTACAAGTTCCGTCGACGTAGGTCGGGGTGAAGGGGATGCTATTACCGGAGACATGGTGGAAGAAGACGATGATGCTGGGAGTGCTGTTGCAAAATTTTGCTGAAGGTGTCGTAACAAATCCGCAGCAAGTTGTTGTTGGTCAGTTGTTGATGTCGTTGTAGGTGGTATAGAAGAGGAAGGGTAAGGGAATTGGGTTGTAATGGATTCATGTTTCACGCTAGGAGATGCTGAACTCTTCAAAAAGGAAACGGGCGCTGATGCTGCTGGAGGAGGGTTTGATGCTGATAAAGATTGGCTCGCTTTCATGATGGCTTGATCAATAAGGTGTACCGCGTCCAAGACATCGATGTTTTCGTATTCTACATGTTTAAGAAAAATACCGAAAAAATAGTGTATTAGTGGTCCAATATTTTTTTTCATCACCTGAGTAGTATTATGCCGTTGGTCATCTACCGTAAAAATGAAGACTCTCTTGTGCGCTGTGTTCCCGATCGAAGACTTGTAAAAACACCTTTCCACTTTCTTCGTATCCATTTTCCAGTAATATCAAAGCTTGAACACCATCCATATGCACCTGTTTCAATATTTCATCACGAGCCAAGACACCAGAAGGGTAAAGCATTGTTCGACATCGTATTTTTGGTAAACGCTCGATAAGATAGTTCTCCAAACCATTGATCAAATTGGGTTGAATGGCTGAGCTAGTGCTGATTAGCTGGACGATTGGTGTTTCGCTGGCTTTGCCGATAACTAGGTGAGGCTGTTGTTGTTGTTGTTGCTGTTGTTGTTGCTGTTGTTGTTGCTGTTGTTGTTGCTGTTGTTGTTGCTGTTGTTGTTGCTGTTGTTGCTGTTGTTGTTGTTGTTGCTGTTGTTGTTGCTGTTGCTGTTGTTGTTGTTGTTGCTGTTGTTGTTGTTGTTGCTGTTGTTGTTGTTGCTGTGGTTGTTGCTGTGGTTGCGGTGCTTTCTGTTGTTCTGCTTGCTGTTGCAATCGTTGTTGTTTTCCAGATTCATGTCCAGAAGAATTTGAAGATGCTTTTGGATTGATATTGAGCGGCTTGGAGTCACGATTCGATTTTTCTGTTGAAGATGTCTTTTGCTGATCTGAATCGACGCTGGTTTTGGGTGCCGATGCTCGAGCCTTCGCCGCTAATCGAGGATCGTTGCTGGTAGTACGCTTTCGGATTACACCTCCACTTTCCTTGGTATCCTTGGTCGGAGCCGTTTCTTTTCCATTGGCTGAATTCAGTGTGTCATTCGCTTGTTTTGTTGGTTGTGTTGTCTTATCAGGTAACTTCGTTTTCTGCATATCCATTGTCTCTATTCCCTTTCTATCGTGTCCGCTGGAATCCAACCGTTTTTCATCCCTTCCTGGCGTTTCATTTTCATACGTTGTATTCTTCTCTGGTTTTTGATCGTCCGCATAACGAGGTTTCTTGTCAACGATTTCTATAACACGTGCTGATGATGATGGCGCTTCTCGTTTCCCCAGATCTGTTCGTGCTGTTTTCGCGTCATGTTGATCAGTTGTTGATTTTTGTCGATCCGAGCTTGATGTACGATGTCTGTCGGGCCGACTACGTTCTGAAGAGTAATCATGTCGGCTAGAAGATCCACGATCCCGTGAAGAAGATTCCCTGTGAGATCGACGGTGGCTGCTTCTTTCTGGAGATCTTGAATTTCCGCGGTCATAGTTGGGGGTGTAAGTATCATGATCTCGGCGAGTGCGGCGACTGTGGCTGGGTTGCTGTCTGTTGGTGCTACTCGATTCCATGTCATATCGTCGCGAATCATTTTCCATATTGCGTCGTTTACTGCCAGACGATGATAAATGATAATGGTCAGGTTTCGTGGTTGTTGAATTCCGTCGACCGGTTGAATCGGCATTGGATTGATCGTGGCTGGTAGTCGATGATAGTGATACCGATGGAGATGGAGATGGAGATGGAGTTGATTTTGGTGTTCGATGGAGTTCGCTGTTGCTTCTGTCGTCACCAGATTTCCCATGCGAGTACGATCTTGAATGTGTCGTTTTCTCGTCGGACAAACTACCTTGAGCTTTCAGTTCACGTTGCTTGGATGGTTGCAGTCTAGAAAATACATTTGGTACCGGTGCAGTGGAAGATTCGCCAATGTCAATAGCATTTTTCTGATATGAATCCGGTCGTGGTAGTGATTTTTGGACATCTATTGTATATCAAAAAGAAATAAAATGTAAGTTAGCCAAATTAGAAAGGTCAACATAATGGGTAAATTACTTACTGAGTAAAGTACGGTTTTGGAATATTGACTTGTTTTCCGTAGCTAACGCCCGTTCACAGGTGTCTACATCCATAAATTCTACAAAACCGAAGTGACGATTCAGTTTTTTGACAACATCCACAATAGGTCCATGATGCATGAAGTGTTCCTTGAGCTCGTCGGCGGTAGAATCCAAAGGCAAGTTTGATATAAATAGTCGTCGTTCATAAAAGTCCTGGGGTTGATGCCACTGGTATTGTTTTATTGTACTATCATGTTGTTGACGTTGATTACTTGCCGCATCGTTTGGTTGCACAACAATAGATTTGTTTTTGAAAAACCTGGGCGTGTCTAATGATTTCGCGTTGCCACTGTATTCACTAACCACTGACGCTCTATGGGTAACTTGTTTTGAAGTCGTAGAATATGCACCAGGAAGCTTTTGAGGTACACCAATTGGAATTCCATGCAGAGCAGGTTTGGAATGACTAGATACCGACGATTTCATTTGCTGTTCAGATCGTTGCACTTGTTTTGGTTGATGTTCCTTCTGAAGTGTTCGTTCAGATTTCATTTGCTGTTCAGACCGTTGCATCTGTTTTGGTTGTTGATCCTTCTGAGGTGTTCGTCCAGGTTTCACTTGTTGTCCAGAATGTTGTTCCGATAAAGTTGCTTGCTTTTCAAATTGTTGTGCTTGCTGTCCTTGTTGAGGTTGAGCAGATGGCAGTTCCTTTTCCTGTTGATCCTGTGGTAACTGTGGCGGTCCATTCAAATCGCGCTCATGTTGAGACTGTTTAGCTGGTTGAGAAGGCTTTGAATGTTGAGATTGCTTCAATTGCGATTCCACTTGTTGTTGCTTTTCCATTTCAGGCTGAGGAGAGGAGTTTTCACTCTGAGATGTTGTTGGCTGGACTGAGGTTGTGCTGGCGGTATCGCTTGTTGAACCAGTTTTGTGTCTCCAATTCATATCATGACTTCTTAACAACTTCTCCAAAAAGCTGCTTCTCTGTAATTCATTAGAAGACATCCTAGAGAAATTGCAAAGTGAGGAAGGATATAGGAGAAGGCAAAAGAAAAATAAAAAATAAAAAATAAAAAATAAAAAAGGTGAAACAATAATCAGCGATTATTTTTGAGCAGCCACTAAACATTCCGCCAAATTTTAGGAAAAATGACGGGGTTTGAACAATGTGACAGCTAACCCTTTTGACAATCGAAATTTGCAGGAAAACGGCTTTCTCTAGCTTTGTCTTTTTTTTTTTTTTCTTTTTAAATAAAGTTACTTACTCATATGGGAAAATCTCGTCCTAGATATAATGAAAAGGCCAGAGCTTCCTCTCTAAAACCCAACCAACGCTCTCATCCAAAAGCTAGAAATGGTGGGCTTGGTAATCAAGATGGCATAGCTGATGCTAATACTCTCAAGAAAACTTCCACAACGCAGTAAGTATTTACAATTATAGCCTTTTATTTTGACCTTTACTTACCATAGCGATCTTTTGTTTTATTTGAACAGGATCGACAGTAATGCCTTAATGATTGTGCCAGGAACGGAAACGGAAAAAACCGAAAAGCCAGCCATGAAGCAGGTAAATTAGACAAAAGGGAAAATGGGATGGTCGATCTAAGGTTACAGTGATCGATGAATCATATCTTGCACCCCTCTTTTTTATTTATTATTATTTTTGAAACTCACTTCTTTTTACTCGTTTTTATATAGCCAACGAAGTACATGTCAAAGAAGAAAAGGAAGAAGTTGGAAAAATACATAGTAAGACTACTCGGCTTGGAGATGTGCGACTGATGTATTGTGAACTATACGCTTACCTTGGGACAAATTTATTCTGTGTTTTACGTCAATAGGATCAAAAATTGAAAAAGGATGCTCGGGCTGGATTAATGGAAGATCTCTCGTAAGGGTGACCCTCATCAAAGTTCGGTAGAAACGCATATTATCAATTTTAACTAACCTTCTATTATTATAACACAGAACCTCCTCCTGGTCATCTGACTTATTGAAATCATCCAAATTGATCGGTCGCCCTGCTCAAACGCTGCGTGAACAATTGAAACAGGCTGTGCTGGAACGAAAGGCTGGTGTCAAGGGATCTGATGATGAAGACGACGATCGTTTGCGTCTTTATGTGGAAAAGGACGTGAAAGATGATGAATTTGATGTGACACCTTATCAACCACCAACAACCACTACTGCTTCAACGGAAGACGACTCAGCAACAGCAGCAGAATCAACATCAATGGCAGGAAGTGCTTTGAAAAATGGAACTGGCCCGCCTCTGGTTATGAAAAAGAGAAAGAAGAAAAAGGTAACGGCTTTATGAAAGGAAAAAAAAGGTGGCTTCATCATTTTTGCTTACTATTATATTTTATTAGTCTACCATCCCAAAAGACGTACGAAAACGATTCAAACAAAGAAAAGGTGATGAATCCGACAACTCTTTTGACAGCTCTGATTCCGCAAATGACTCCAGCTCTGACGATGAAGATACTGACGAACAACCAAAAGCTAGACCCTTGGTTGAGGAGTTTGTAGTGAATGGTCCTAGCCAATTGGAGCAAGTTGTAGAAGCAGCAAAACATGTCACGGTTCCTGTGCCAACGCACACGGAGGAAGAAGATGTAATCAAGACTCAACTTTTAAAAAGTAACACTGAGGGTGATCTTAGCAATGATGTCGCAAAGGTAAGCTGAAGAGAAAATAAATTTACAATATATGTATTCTAGATTCGGTAACCTAACTTTGTTCTAAATTATTATATTTTAGCATTTCTCTGTTACTGTCAACCGAAAACCCGAAATTCAAGCAGCACGATTGAAACTTCCCGTGTGTGGTGAGGAACAGGTAATGAAAACATCAACAATGATATTTAATATATGCCGAATATGTGATTGGTATTTTTTATTAATTTATTCGTTTTAAATAGGTTATTATGGAAGCCATTCGAAACAATACTGTTGTGATCATTTGTGGTGAAACTGGTTCTGGTAAAACAACTCAAGTACCTCAATTCTTGTATGAAGCTGGTTGGTCTCACCCAGAATCAGGTAAATTCATTTAAAAAAAAAAAAAAATAGACGTAGACCCATCTTTATTTACACAACTTGCTATGTTCGATAGATAATTCTGGTCTCATTGGTGTCACACAACCTCGCCGAGTGGCAACTGTTAGTATGGCAAAGCGCGTTGGCGAAGAATTGAACCTGAGTGAGCAGGAAGTGTCATATCAGGTAACATTAGACCACTATTTTATATAGTTTAATTTATTGTTGATACCTTGTATGGCTAACTAATGATTTTTTTGTCTAGATCCGTTATGATGCCACTGTCTCCAACAACACCCGTATCAAATTTATGACGGATGGTGTGCTTTTACGGGAACTCTCTGAAGATTTACTACTGACGAAATACTCAACCTTGATCATCGACGAAGCGCATGAAAGGAACTTGAATACTGATATTCTGATTGGTGTTGTTAGTCGTGTACTCAAACTGAGGGCGGATCTTAGTAGAGAAGACAGGCAAAGAATCAAGGTAAATGAATATAAGCATATTGGTTTTCTTGTAGTATTGATTCTTTGTTCAATTTTCCGTTTATATAGCCATTGCGTGTTGTCATTATGTCAGCTACCCTTCGTGTGTCCGATTTTACCGAAAACAAAGCTCTCTTCCCCACCCCTCCTCCAGTGATCAATGTCAATGCAAGACAGTTCCCTGTAAGTGATAAAACTATTTCACCTTACACTTCTTGACGCACTAACCAAACCATTATCTTTATTTTATGTCAATAGGTGAATATTCATTTCAATCGACGAACTCCTGATGATCATGTGGGTGAAGCATTCAAAAAGGTCTCAAAAATTCACGAACGATTACCTCATGGGGGAATACTTATTTTCTTGACTGGTCAAAACGAAATTACACAGCTCTGTAAGCGGCTTCGAAAGAAATATCCAGCTTTACCACAAAAATCGTCGAATTCGGCTAAAATTGAAGAAAAACTTGCCAATGAATTGGAATCTAAATCAACTAAAGCCGAAGCTGGAAAAGGTAATTAAAGGAAGAGGACGATGAGAATAATTAAATTGAACTGACCTTTTTTTTTCATGACTCTAATTATAGAGGACTTGGAGGATGAAGATGTGGAACTTGGCGAAAACCAGATAGACGAAGACTTCGATTTGGAATCTGACTCGGATGATGACAGTGATCTTGGTTTTGATGAGGATGAACTCGATGATGTTAAGGATGGTAAGAAATATATATTGTATATATCATCATATGACTTAAGGGAAAAGATCAAAACAAGATTGCTCACGTTAATTATATTTTTCTACTATAGCCCCTTTACATGTTTTACCATTGTACTCTATGCTACCTACCGAAGCTCAGCTTCGTGTTTTCCAACCTCCTCCTGAGGGCACTCGATTATGTGTGGTGGCTACTAACGTTGCTGAAACTTCTGTTACTATACCTGGCATTCGTTATGTTGTGGACGGGGGAAAATCGAAAGAAGTGAGTATAAAAAGAGACTAGGTATCCCCATAGTATATGCAACTAACGAATTTTAAACTTGTCAATGCTTTGTAGCGGCGGTATGATATCGACACTGGAGTACAATCCTTCCAAGTTGACTGGACTTCGAAGGCTGCTGCTAATCAGGTAAAACCAAAAAATTGATAACAACATAGATGGTGCTGTACTGAACTTGTAAAATATATAAATATATATATATATAACAATTAGCGTGCCGGTCGTGCGGGAAGAACAGGTCCTGGCCATTGTTATCGCCTTTTCTCTTCTGCAGTCTTTGATCATGATTTTGCTCAGTTCTCGAAACCTGAAATAGAAAGAATGCCCATTGAAGGTAAGTTCAATAATACTCATTGGGGCGCTTGGATTAATATTATTTTATTTTTTACACTGGATTAGGTGTTGTGTTAAATATGAAGGCAATGAATATCGATAATGTGATCAATTTCCCATTCCCAACTCCTCCTCCGAAAGAAAATCTTTTCAAAGCTGAAAAGGTATAGTAATCATGATAATTACATAGATGAAAAATAATTTGCATTGCGGATACTAATTGATTCTTCGTCTTTTCGAAAACAGCTTTTGGGGTATCTAGGTGCTGTGAATTCTACAACCAAACGCATTACTGAGTTTGGTGATACCATGTCAATGTTTCCAATCACACCTCGGTTCTCAAAAATGTAGGTCCTAAAAATAATAAGAAAGGATGGAAGTCGAAGTTGTAATTTATTTATTTTGTTTGAATAGGCTTATCACTGGTCAGCAACATGATTGTCTTCCTTATGTTATTGCTATCGTATCAGCGCTCTCTGTTGGAGATCCTTTTATTCAAGATTACCATTTGGATGAAACTCAACCTGGTGAAAGTGCAAACGAAGAAGATGATGATGATGATGATTTGGCTGAACAAGAATTGGGCAACTTGAAAAAGCAATCAGTATTTGACAAGCAAAGACGGAAGCTGACAAGAAAAAAGTATTATCAATCACAAGTAGTAAGTCACAATTATCAATATGAATGGGCAGAAAATTTATTGTATAATTTTTATGTTATTGTTCTTATCAGAAACATGCTGGTTTGGATCCCAAAAGCGATATTTTGAAATTCCTCAACGTTGTGGGTGCCTATGAATATTCTGGAGCAACAACCAAATTCTGCGATGAAAACTTTTTACGACCAAAGGCCATGGAAGATATTCGAAAATTACGACGACAATTGACCAACATGGTGGCGTCCAACTTCCCTCATATCAACATTTGTGTCGACCCTCAAATGAAACCCCCTAGCAAATTACAACTCAAACTGCTTCGGCAGGTGATCACAGCTGGTTTAATCGATTGTGTGGCTATGCGACAGGATGTTCTGGATACCGATGGGGGTAAAGGATTATCATTCAAAAATGCCAACAACGTGCCTTACAAATTGATGTGGTCTGATGAAGTCGCCTATATCCATCCAAGCTCTATTTTATATGGTCAGTCCCCTCCCCCTGTGTTGATCTACAGTGAATTATTCAAAGGTGGTAGAAATTGGCTGAAGGGTGTTACGGCTGTAGAACCTAAATGGTTGGCGAAGATTGGCAAATCTCTGTGCACCTTTGGCCGACCTTTGGAATATCCCTACCCTAAGTAAGTGAAAATTTGCAGATATATATACATGGTAACGTCGGGCAGAAGGCGGTTCTAATCTTTGTTTTTAACGCTGTAGGTTGATTGGTGACAACAAAAACCATCGAGTATGCCATGTGGTGCCTAGCTTTGGGCCCAAGGGATGGCCACTTCCGCCTATTGAAGTCGAACAACGAAGGGATGGTACAAGATGGGTGACTTCTTTGTAGTTTTTAGTTCTTTTTTATCTTTCGGTTATATTAGTTTACTAGTTATTATTCTCTTATTTATTTATTATTTGCATACATTTATCTCCATTCAGTCAGTACTTTTTAGATCCAATAAATAAAGCATCATATAGCATCCTTATCAATTTAGGAAATGATGAATAAAATGGGTTAGAATGTGTGGGGTTGCAAAAGATGAATGAATAGTGCTATGATAAAAGAGGATATAGGAAATTCGGGACAGCAATGCAGGCTGTGGAAAGGGAGACGTGGCGTGATATTTAGTGAACCTCGGCGGGTATATGGAAAGTCTGAACGAAGAGGTTAGGGGTGTATTTCTCCCGTATTCCGGGTAAGTCCTGTTTGCGTCCTTGAGCTTATAATGTGAAGGATGGATCTTCCTTGGGATTATATTTTATATGGAGAGCCTCAAAGACAAATATACGTCATGGACAAGCTAGAAGGAAGCAATACACACCAATTGTTTACATGCAAAAATAGCACACGGTGTATGTAGGGCTCTTGTATTAGACTTTATATACTTTCGTTGTCAAAAAAAAAAAAAAAGTTTATGCTATGGACGAGAAAAAATCACAAGCCAAACTGCACTGGATATATTTCACATCCCGCCCACGTGAAAATTTATTTACTCCTAACTTTTTATTTTTCCGCTCTCTCCATTTCCCATTTTCTTTTTTTCTTCACCAGTCAACTCCATTGGGGTTATGTTAGACTTGGATTAGTGTTATGACTAGTTTAGAAGGGATTTCTGCTCAGGGATTACAACATACATGGGGAAACCCTTTCATTTTGGATCTAGGATTTGAGACCACAATACTTGGTTTTTGGAACCTTCATTAACTTAGTTTAGTCTTAGTTTGCCCAGAGTTTGTGTCTACATCTGAATAAAACATAATTTTTTATTTATCTATGTCAATGAAAAACGTCTCATTAGTCTCTCTCTTATGTCTTGTCTACTAGATCCTTTTGTTACTGCCATCGCCCACATTTTGATTAGTTATTACGTTTCAGTAAAAGATACATCTTCAGTCTTTCTCATGTCTTGTACTGTATGTCCAATATATTAGAACAAAAATTTTACAATCGTCCCTTTAGTTTAGTGCGGACCAGTCTCATACCAGTCTTCTTCATACTGCCTATTTAATCGCTTGGTGTAATGAAGCTTATACTCTTTAGTTTAGTAACTACAGTATTCCTTCAAATAAAATATATCATTTTTATTGACCGTACATTGGCACATATACTATCTAGCGAGCAAAGTCATTATTGTGGCAATTTTGTGATTCCCCTATCAAACTATTTTCTACCACAAACCCTCCGACTAATTTCCCCCATTAAGGTTTAAGGTCACTTCCATATAAAACGTGACTCTACCCTATCTCCACTGTTCACATAAAGCACCTAATGGTGTTGTCAGTGTAGCCTTCCCTCCAAGATATTATAACTTTCATAACACTGGACATACTATATACACAACGTAGCTACATACTGGAAGACGATAAAAAAAAAAAAAAAAAAAAAAAAAAAAAAAAAAAAAAAAAAAAAAAAAAAAAAAAAAAAAACAGCTGTATAAAAAGTTTGACATACATATAAAAATCATTCACAACGATAACATATATACATTGCAAAATATCATATAGTCAGTTAGTCTCAACAAATCATGCTACAAACAAGAGACGAAGCCAAAATAGAGACAGTAGATATATTTGATAATAATCATTCTTTTATTTCAAGAGAAAACATAGATTGATATTTGTATGAGGTAAAAAAGCTACACTAAAATATCTACTTGCGTTGCTTTTGGGAAAGGAAGTCAGTGAATTCTTGGTAAGGAGCCTTGGTGAATTCAGTTTCAGCCCAGAGATCAGGAGTCAAGAAACCATAGGTGTTACCGATAGCAGCAAAGGTAGCCTTGACAAAGTTACCCAAAGTACGGGTAGAACCCTTGGAGGAAGTGTAACAATCAGTGACACCAGCCAATTGGAGGACCTTCTTGGGGACAGGAGCACCGACAATACCAGTACCACGGGGAGCAGGGATAAGACGGCAGACGGAAGAACCACACTTACCTGTAACCTTGCAAGGAACAGTGTGGGGTTCACCGAGAGAAGAGCCCCAGAAACCACGACGGACAGGGATGATGGAAAGCTTGGCCAAAATGATAGCACCACGGATGGAGGTAGCAACTTCCTTGGAGCACTTGACACCGAGACCAACGTGACCATCGTTATCACCAATGACGACAAAGGCCTTGAAACGAGTACGTTGACCAGCACGAGTTTGCTTTTGGACAGGCATGATCTTCATGACTTGATCTTGGAGCTTGGGCAAGAAGTAGTCAACAATTTGATATTCTTTGA
The DNA here is from genome assembly GCA_002105175.1 of Absidia repens. Lineage (NCBI taxonomy): Eukaryota > Fungi > Mucoromycota > Mucoromycetes > Mucorales > Cunninghamellaceae > Absidia > Absidia repens. Next base: position 1,318,991 of record MCGE01000005.1, on the reverse strand, counting down.
TAGGCAAAGAGAACAAGTAGATTTCTTCGATAGACTTGATCTTACCGGCCTTTACGAGACGCCCGAGCTTGGTGACAGGAACCCTAATAATAATAATAATAGAGTATGATGAGCGATCAGTAATTATTCAGGAAACACAAGCCTAGTTCCAAGCCAGGCTTACCATTCGTTCTTTTCTTCACCACGACGACCACGTCCGCGACCACCACGGCCTCGACCGCGACCAAATCCACCACGTCCTAATCAAATACAATGCAACCAAATGAAAGAGTCAATAAACGAAAGCGATCTACAGAGCTGGTATTTTATTTATTTACCACGAGGAGCAGAATCAGCCATCTAATCAAAAAGAAGAAAATATAAGGAAAGAAAGAGGTTAGATATGAAATATACAATCCCACTCCACCCACATAAAGTATTATCCATCCATCCATCTATCCATATATCTATCTATCTATCCATCCATCCATTGAGGCATTCATGTATTCATGAATCCATTGCTTTCCCCCACTACCAATAATAATAATCAGTGATTTTAGTTGAGGGTTGCTTACATTATATATTATTCTGAGAAAGAGAAGGAGCTTTTGTAGTTTTTCGTTTTGCCTCCACCCAAATAACTGATTGTCGAAAAAATCAAGCGGCGTTTCAACATGCCATCCTCTCTATTTTTGGCCTCGTCCCAAGCTAAATTGATCAAATGTATTGCCCTCCCCACAGGAAACCCATTTATCTAGCGACATGGAATCTGGCGGTTTAAAATATATGTAACATCAAGACAACTAATAATATATCATTAGAGGTGGTGGTTGTAGAGTCGTTTGTGTGTTTATACACGCACACACACACCAAAGGCCAACTCCGATTGACTCAGAGCTCCTATGACGCTAAAGATGAAATGACAGGTGGGTTGTTGGTAGGAAAAAAAATGCCTCCCAGGGACTTCTGTCGGACGAATAAGAAGCCTAGGATGGGTGTAGTAAACTCTTCATACAAGAACAAGACCGTGTGCCTGCAGTCATTTTTGTGCCTGGGATCCATGTTTTTCCTTTTCCGTTCTTAACCACCGACCTCCTGTCTATTGAATCATTTTTCCTTCCGTGTATAAAGTGATTCATTATTTTAAAGGGATAATAAATTCTGACTAGAGACCATGGGCGTAAAAAAAAAATATAGACAAGTGTGTCGTATAAGAAATTAATTTGAATACCAGCGGGCTCCTAAGAAAATGCAGTCGGGCCTCTTTTTTTTTGCAACCCTTTCCTTCCCTTTTTTTTTTTCTTGACCCAACCCATTTTCCCTTCCACGCAGGTATACTACCTCAATCTTTTACGTTTGTGAACAAGGTATATGCTGAAAGAATGTAGCAAGATTGTCATGACACGTGTTGGTAACCTGATTCTCACTACCTTTCACTCTCTTCTTTTCAACCTTGGCCTTTTGTAGATTTTTGATACACATCAAGATTTGATCAACTACTACCCTTGGTCTCATCTATACTTTTATCGTCTGCTTTTTACCTCTGATATATCTGATCATCAAATTTACTAGTCTACTTATCCTTTATGTCCACTACAACAGAATCCACAAAGGTGCTCGACACTACTCTGCAACTTGAAACTGATGATCAAAGGTAAGTACCACTAGAAAAAAAGGGGGGTTGAGCTGATCTATTCGCAAAGTAAGGTGATCTTCTAGATGAAGAGCTTGATCGTTGTATGAGGTTACTCATCTTATGGATGAACTTCTATTGGCTTTGGTGGAAGTTCATCGAGTGACAAGCGTCATCTTCGAGATGTATTGGATGCGGAGGGGTGAACTCTTCTAGGTTGCAAAACGGATGAGTGTTATTGTTTTTTCAACTGATGACTTCTGTTTCTTATTGTTGTTTGTTACTATAGTACCTCTTGGTTGGCTAATATATTTCGGCCTTTCTTGATGCCTTTTGACGGAAGCAGTGGTGAACCAGAATCAAGTGATCGTTTTGACTGGCGTTTTCTCGGTGTGTCTAGTCTCAAGTCCAGTACCTATGGTGTATCTGAAGTCTCCTTCTTTCAAATTATTGGTTCCTCGTTAAAACAAAACTCTTCGTTGTCAGTCGAGGCCGGTGAAGGTGAATCCTATACATCATCGCCATCAACAACTTCCAGGGTATCAACACAGACTAATGCTGGTGGTGTATCAAAGATGGAACCACAACAGTACCATAGCACCAAAACCAATGAGGCGTATACTACTTCAATGTCTACCAACAACACTATTGTCATGGCACTCAACACCCAAGTCTTCAAGCCTTCCAAACGTCAACTGTATTATATCTTCCCTTGCGATGCTATTGTTGAAACCGTCAACGAAACTCCGCCGTACGAAGTAAGTAAGAACAAAACTTTAAAAAAAGACTCCTAGCAACTGCTAACTTCTTATTTTTTTATTGCCTTGCATAATATTATATAGGTATTCTGCTCCTTCCATTCATTAAATTTTGCTCCAGAACAAAGACACACCAAGGGAATGGTTACCAACACTTCAGTCACCACCAATATCTCGCCTTTTGGACAATCAGCAAGGTTACACAGACATCCCGTCATCGTCTTTACTTTTGACCGTTGCTACTGATGTGAAGACGGAACAGCCTTCCATTTCTGCTTCGACGACTAATGATGAATCTTCAATTACCCATTTATCTCTGTCTGGTATTTCTCAAGAACTCTATATGATGATTAAAGATTCAGTAGCTGGATTTGAAACCGCCTACGGCAAAATGATACAATTGGTAAGTCAATTATTGATTACAATAACAATGACCAAAAGCATTTGCACTGTACATATGCTGACTCGTTTCATAATGTATAGATGAAATTTCATACGGAAGGTGTATCCCACCGACATGCAGAACTTCTGGTGGTTGGTGGAAATAATGGGACCCGATCAAAAAAACCCACCGCTGACCCGAAAACTAGTAGAGGGAAACGAAAAGGTAATATCACTTTATATCAATCATAAAATATCAAAGACAAATATGAATGACATTTTTCTATATATATATATATATATATATATTAGGATCATACCAACAACGACAAACATCACCTCGTACTGCAACTGCTCCAGCAATTACTCCTACTACATCGAATTTATCCAACAAGGCAAAATCAGCTAGTGACTCAAATACCACCTCACCAAAACAACCGTTGTCTTCTCCACCAATGTCTTCTCATGTAGCTACTACTTCAAGCTCTGCACCTATTATACCTTCAGGTACAGCATCGTCGACCTCTGCTGCATCTCATCGTCACAATTCAGCGAATGGAAATGGAAGAAAATGCCATTACTGTGGATCAAAGTCAACCCCGATGTGGCGCCGTGGGCCAGAAGGCGCTGGTACACTTTGTAATGCTTGTGGTGTCAAGTGGAAGCATGGAAAAATTTGTGTGGCAAGCAATCGGGGTCAGAAACAGCACTTGGATCAGCATCAACACCTGCACCAACACCTACGTCGACGAAATCGGCAAATGGGTACAGCGCCTCCAAAGTATTGACGACGAAAGAACAGAAAAAGCGAAAGCAGCATGTCGAATTGAAGATCAAAAGGATAAACGAATCAAAATCAAAGAACAACAGCAACAACGACTCAAGCAGCACAAACCTCACAGCTGGCAGGGTAATACGATGATATTAGATTCCATGATAGTGACGGATGATGAAGACGAGGACGATGATGATGAAGAAGACGATGATAACGATGACGATCAAAATGGAATTGATAGCAGTGGATTTAGCGATGATGACGACTTTATGGGTGAATACGATGATGACGACGGTGAAGATGAAGATGAGCGAATGAACAGCAATATCGTCGCTGCCAGGCACCTTACCATACACGAAGGTCAACAACATCACCACCACCAACGTCATCCGTACCATGATGTTATGCCAACTGGATTAACACCTCAGCCGCAATCAAGATCCCGGTCAATGACAACTTCAGCCGCAAATGATTACCTTCAATCCCACCACCACCAACAACAACTACAGCAACAACAGCAACAGCAACAACAACAGCAGCATTATCAACAAAATGGATGGCCCATGCCGAATGGATTTCATCACAACCAACAGCAGCCTTATCCTTATCAACAGCAACCTGAAGAACAACAACATCGTCCAAGACGCCATACTACGGACATATCTGTATTGGATCAAGTACCTTGGGGCGAATTTCCTTTATCCATGGGTGTGGATGCTGTGGAAGCCGCTACGGTGCTTACTTTACTCAAGCGTAGTTAGTTGTCCCCTACTCCCCTTACCTTTTTTTTTTTTTTGATTCATTTTGATCACAATATCTCCCTCTGCTTCTTTGTTTTCACATGTATATATATTATATCATTCCCTCCCCCCCCTTCTCTTATTTTATTGTTTTGTCTTTACAGCTTTTTCTTATTATTATTTCTGCAATAAACGATATTTTCACCGTCCTATTTTTGTCACGTTGCTATGGCTTTTTTTTTTTTTTTTTTTTTTTTTTTTGTCTGTGCTGTATAATAAAAAGACTATTTCAGAATGTAGTTGATCTCTTGTTTGCATTGTTGTTGGGCAGGTTGATTTTTTTTATGATATATGCACGTTGATTAGTATGTTACTGTATTTGTATATCTAATATTTTTGACTGTACATAATAAACATTGAACTATTGAAGACTTGACTGAATGATTCAGGAACGAGTTTGTTGCACTACACATTGATGGGCAAAATTTTTCAATAATTGAGATTTGATCAAAAATAGCATTTTTATTATAACTATGTAAAACTGACTAAATATATATATATGTAATAATAGCTTGGAGAAAATAAATGATGTAAAAAAAGAGTAGGATAGGATGATAGAGAGTGGAAGAAAATATGATAATAGCATCTTGCAAAGAATTTCAGTCCAAAAGATCAACCAAAGCTAGCGACACAAGACAACAATAAAAAAGAAAAGAAAAGAAAATCAGTTAAAAAAGAAGACAAGCAAATTATTCAGGCACTCATTTCTTTTTTTTTACTTTACCTAGAATGCCCAGAGAACCAAGCATAACAGTTAATAAAATGATAGCATCCAATTGAGCGAATGGTACGGCACACAACGACCATAATATACAGGCAACCAATACACGACCACCAATAATTAGCTTTCCATACATATCTAGTCATCACACACGAAAAAAAAAAAGAAAAAATACCCATTGAGATATGGTTTTTATATAGAAGCATGGAGCCAATATTTTCTCTTTACCTGATATCTTCGTGTTTAAAAGCTTGATAAATGAGTTCACTACAATGATTCCACCACCAAAGATCAAAAATGTCTTGTACACAAAAACCTTTTCTTCATCTGACAAGACAGCATTTTCTTCGGCGCCCGATCCAGATCGTCGTGAGAGGGTATGGTGTGTTGGCTTATCAATCTCATTGTTGTCGATTGAATAGGATGTCAACATCGGCATCAGGGTAGACACCATCACATGCGCTGCGTAATTACCCCAAGTCAAATAACCGGCGTAGATGGAAGGTGCTGATGGTTTTCGGCTTAAACTATGGAGCGACTGCTGTCGTTGCTGTTGTTGCTGGATGTTGATTGTCATCTTCATTGGATTGTATTCATCAAAACTTTGATCAGACGATAGGATTCGAATCGATTTGATGGCACGTTTGGCTACTTTGTGTGTTGAAGAAGCGTGAGCATTTGATGCTGTTTCTGTTGCTGGTATAGAAGAGCCATGGATGTTGCCTTTTGCAACGGAGGGTGTTTCTTGATGTCCGCCGCCATGAGATGAGGATAAGGCAGCTGATGCATGGTCCGTACCTGAGGATGTCGTAGATGTTTGCCCATGTTCACTACCAGAGGATGGGGTGGATGCAGTTTCATGGGCATTAGCAGCGCCAATACTTGGTAACCTTCCTTCTGATTCCATTTGTTGCTTGTAGACCTTCAACCTAGAGAAAAAGAAAAATTACAAAAAGCATAAGTGTCATCCCTCCTTTACCGCTATATCGCAATTCCTCATAATATCATCAAAGGATTCTGAGATCCACTCCTACGAAACAAGTAACTTACGTGTCAATCAAAGAGATACCAAATGCAACCTGCAGTAAGTGTAATGGAAAATGAAGATAAACCCAGACTTGGTGATACTTGTTGTGCAAAAACACCTAGAAAAAATAAACGGTAAATGTGAAATCAGTGTACATTTCCTTGTTTTATAATACCCCCACCAACTTTTTTTTTTTTTTTTTGCCTTACCTCTTTGTTGAAATCTTCAAAATACATAAAAAAGAATCCAAATATAATTGTGACAGCCATGAAATTAGGAATCCTAGAAACATTGAAAAAGGGGAGGTTAGCCATTATCATCCTGTCGTCCCACTTTTTATATTGTCACTAACATAATCAGAGTTGCCGTTCCAGAAGTAGCGACGAGCGGTACCAAGCTCATCAAATTTTCGCCAAGAACAATCAAAGTCAGAAGACCCAGTCTTTCCGCCAAATGACTAGCAGCCCATGATAATGTTTTATCGCCACGCACAATAATGTTAACAAGGATTTCAGTCAGTAGGCCAAGATACCACAAAACGCGGTGGATTTTGTTTTCCAGAATCAGAAGCGACGATCCCCATAAAGCAATGGAGACAAGGTTGGCGCCGATATAAAATGAGAGAGGCAATTTGGATTTGGAGCGGATCATCACGGCTACGACAAATACTACATTGGAAAAATAAAAAATAAAAAAATAAATATTTATATATAATCATTCCAATATTTTTATATCCATTTTTCTTGTTTACTTACCAATTGTGTATTCTATAACCAAAACTGATTTCAAAGCTATAAACAAAAAGGTAATATGAGAAACCCTGCTGTCTAATGCTGAACCAACACTCAACAGTACTCTCATGATAACTTACCGATATAACCATAGACGTAACCAGGCGAATTCAGGAAGTGATCTGAGCTACCTGCCATTCCAACTACATACACCACACATAAATAATACACGTACATTTAGAATAGATTTATTGTAAATATATATTTGATACTTACTAACAGCGCACATTTCAATCAACTTCCAAATATGGTGGACTACATCATCACTAAAGTAAAATAATTAATATGATAGTGAGCATCTCTATCAATAATGTATTCCTATACTCTATATTCTATTCACTTACGTATCAAATCGAGCAGTGTACCTTTAAATTATGAACGAAAAAGACGACTAAGTAGTAAGTAAACCGGCAATATTCTACTGGCTCTTTTTTTTTGGGGGAAGGGGTGGGAAGAGGAGTGGACTTACAAAGAACTGGATATCCATGCCCACCAAGTAATGATAAACCAAGAAGCATAAGTCCCCAGCGAAGTCCAATCCTTGATAACATGAGTATGTGTGAATTGTGTCAGAGTCGCCACATAAAACAGGTCATAAAACAATTCCAGCCAAGACGCCGCCTTTTCTTGACCAATGTCAGCACTAAGATCAGGCTCTGGGTACTGGAAGAAGGGACGGCGAGAGAGCTCCATGGCATTAGGATCATGATGGTTATGCTTTGGTTTGAATTCCACATAAACATTGTCGTTGAATTCAATAATATCATTGTTGGGATTGTGTTCGTGGTCATCGTGTTCTAGGTGGGTGCTGTGTCGTGCTGCCACGGTCTTATGATGTATCTTGATGGAGAATTCACACTCGGTTTTGTATAAAAAAGCTGTCAATCCATCAGTATCACGCACACCATTGAATTGAATGCGTTGTTTTTGAGTCAAGCCAATCTTAGGCAAAAATGAAAGGGGAGGAAAAAAAAAAAGAAAGAAAAACGGCGTTTTAAAAATATGTACCCCTTTTTTTTTTTTTTAACCCAAAATTCGACTTGCCTTTTTTGCAAACTGAGCAGCCTTATCATGATCTATTGCAAACCCCTGATTTCCTCGTAGTTGACGGAAATGGACGACTATTAAAAACGTTGATTACCAAGTGTTTTATTATGAGTACATTTTTTTTTTTTTGTTTCTTGAATGCATTGCTATACCCCTTACCAACAACGAAGTCTTGAAGATGTTCTGGTTCAACTTGATCAAGAACACTATGATACAGTATCATATATCATGGAGTACAATACAATGTAACAGATTAGTCCAACATAAAACATGCATTTTTATCTACTTCGTACTGCACGCAGCGTACACATACTAGCAGTAGCATATATTCTCTTCTGACTTACCCTGACCTTGATTTTTGCTTTCGTTCTTCAAACTCTTCTTTTCGCTTGCGATGAGCCTGTAGTTCTTCAAGCGGATGGGATAGCACATCTCCAAAGGTTTCATCCCCATGGTGATAGGTATTTATATTTTTTTCATCAGAATTGCCTATATCGATATTGGTCATTTCAACATGCTCATCGTTATCACCGTCGTTGTCATCATGGTATCGAGGGCCTTTAGAGGATTGATTGAGAGCAATAAATTGTTCTTCATCAGCATTTTTTTTCCGGCGACTGGCCAAGGTGGGTTGCCGTGACTGATTCTCCACAGGTGGCCGATAACCGCCCCTCATTGTAGGTCCACGTCGTATTGTCCCTCGTCCAGTGGTGCTCATTGTTTGAAAGTAAACTAGATAAAAATATCACTAAAGAGAAGAAAAAGAAAAACAAGTAGAATGAAAAAAAAAGGGAGATAAGGGTGATTAAAAAAAAAAAAAAAAAGAGAAAGAGAGAGAATTCAAGGAGTAAGAAAAAAATGACAGCAGATGCGCAATTTAATTATTAGAGAGTCCCTTCCGTGAAAACTATTTAAAGACCTTTCTACTACATAGGAAAATAGTAGGAAGCTAAGAGTGATCATAACATGGTTATGCTGTGGTAATGATTCATGTACTACGAGTCATCATGAATACTGATAATATATAATAGGATATGTCAATAAGATAAAAAAAAAAGACCCCATTGTTTTGTTGATTCAATTTATTGTCTAACCTCCATGTCTGGATGTTCTTTCGATCTATTTATATAAACAACAATATAAAAGCATTGCTATCAAGTAAAACAAAACAAAAGCGTAATCAAATTCATGATAAAAAGCCAATAAAGTCGTTTTATTCAAAATCAAATGATAGATAATAATAATAATTGGGAAAAACTATTAAGATGGCTAATAAATGAGGGAAAAACTAATAGGGAATAAATAATACTATATACAAAAGTGTGTGACGGGGACAAAAGAAGCTATTCTAAGCGTACTATCTTCATTCCAAAGAGAATCCAAGTAGAGAATCCAACTCATGGTTTGATTGCAAAGGGTTGCATTTGACATCCATGGTATTGATATCATCATCTTGAAGCATATCGTTAAGCCAAACCACCGGTTCCAGGGTATCCATAGCATCTTCTTTGGGGGTGCCGATCACCGACTCGTTCTCCGAGTTATTGTCAATGCTATGACTTCGTTCTTTCTTGATGTGATGTTCATAGATGTTGTCCAGCCACACTAAAGGATCTATTAAATCAAATGCATCTTCAGTCGCAATGCTTAATACTTCATTGTCTAACTTGGTGACTATACCAGTGTCGTTTTGATCTTGAACCATTTCGTCCAGCCAGGCCATAGGATGGGCTAAATCAATGATATCCCCTTCGGAAGTTGGCAATACTGGTTCCATATCGTCTTGTAAGAATCGTTCAATGTCACCCAAAGAAAAGTGTTCGGTTGTTGACGGTTGCTGAGTGTGGACTAAGTCTTCGAGGATACAGTCAAACTGATCGGTATACATCGCTTCCATCGATACATTTGGTGATCCGCAGTCTTTGGAAGCAATCATGTCTAAAAAAAAACGAACCAGTCAGTTAGTATTACAGCATTTCTGAGTCTTTCATTTTTTTTTGACTTATTTACCTTGAGTTTCAGAAGCTGAAGTGGAAGTCAACTGCAAAGTTCCAGAAGAAGTAGGCTCGCTAGGAAGAGCCAGAATCAAAGAGTTTTTTGTCTGTTTAATAGGTGAAGTCAAAAAATTTGCAATCTTTTGCCTCTTACCATTTCCAGAACGGACTGCTTCGTCAAGTGGATGCCTTGCCTGTCTCTTACCTTTAAACGCAATGCTGCTGTCATTGCTGTCCAATAAGTGCGGTACTTTCTTCAGAAATCGGCTAGCGTTCGTTGTATTGAAGGGATAAAGGCACTAAAGTTCAATCAAAGTGGAAGGTCAGTAAAAAATAATTTCATCAGTTTTTTTCTTTTTAAAACAAAATACCTTAATATTTTCACACATAGTCATCTTTGTATCCATGTTAATGTATTTCTCTTCAATGGAGGAAGAGCACAAAGGGCAGCCTTGAATAGATTGGTCTACAGAGAGCATTGTTGTAAATATGATTTGTCGAAGGAAAGAATAAAAAATTAAAAAAAAATCTTTTTCTGTTGAAGGCTGCGGTATTTTTTTTTTTTTTTTTGATTGGTATTGTCCTAGAATTCAACTCCGTCGGCGGCCTTAATTTGGCGCGCCAGCTTTTTTTTTTTTTTTTTAAAAACGCGAGTACCTTTTTTTTTTTGTTTCTCGTAATTCAGTTGGATTTGATTATGGACCCTATAACTGCCAGTAAAGATATTAACCACTTGTTATATCAAAAGGATGGAAGGTAAATGAAGACTTTACCCAATTTATGATACCTTGTTTTTGCTCACATCACGCATTATGTCTTATTTTTCTTTCAGCACGCTTTTCGCTGCACAACAGTACAGTAACCTCATGGTCTATAGTGCTACACCAAGTCACAATGTCAAGAAAAGATTCACTCACGATTATGATGGAAATATTACTAGCGTGTCTATACATGTAAGTATTTGTTATTGCTAAAATGGAAATGTTTAGTCTTAACCAACACTTGTTACCTTTACTATAGGAAGACTTTATTGCTACTGGTGGAGGTGACGGAAAAGTCATGTTACTGGACATTGTAACCCCTTCTGCTTCGAAGCTACTGATTCGCAGTCAAGTATCCATCAATGATATCGACTTCGATCCTACTGGACAAAAATTGGCCGTTGCGACCGAGTAAGTACACCAAAGGAAAACGGTCCTTGTTGGAATCATATTTCTGATCGCATTTTGTTTTCTTTTCTATATAGTGAAGAAACGATCCGGCTGATATTGTTGAGCGATGTGACAATTATCGTTGTCTTGGTAGGACACCGTCATCCAGTCAAATCTGTGGCATACGATCCTAGAAACAAATATTTGCTATCTAGTGCTTGTGATGGTACGGTCATTATTTGGGATGTCAATCCCTCGTCTGGCGCCCCTTCTGTAATCCAAACCCTGAAAGATAAAGTCTCTGCTACATCGCCAGATGTCATCAAATCTGGAAATATTGCTTGGAACCCGTCTGGATCTCTTGTTGCTGTCATTGAAAAAAAAGGAGGTAAGCGTCCTTTATGAATTGCCATTAAAATGATAGAATATTAATCGATTTTTTTTTTTTTTTACTATTCTATCGCAGATATACAAATTCTTGAACGGGATAATTGGTCGGTTCGTTATACATTGAAATCCCAACCTGATGAGGTACGTAAACGAATGTCGTAGCTGGCAAGAAATGGAAAGCAGCCTAGAAAGTTATTTACTTACGATTGAATTACACGCTTGTCTTTAATAGGAACCCACAAAACTGAAATGGTCCCCGAATGGTCATTATCTCGCGGTTGCTGGCAAATACCACTACATTTATATCTGGGACATGGAAAAAAGGGAAGTTGTCAATCGACTTGAATTGTCTGATGAAGCGGCGGGTTTCGCATGGCACACGGCTAAAAATGAGTTGACATATACGGTAAGCACAATTAATCCTCAGCATGCACCAAATAGAGGGAGGGAGGGGGCGGGGCTGACAGTTATATTCATGTCTTTAATGTATGGTAGATTCTTGACTCTAATCGTCTCATGGCATGGGAAAATGCTGTACCGGAAAACTTACACGATCCTAACACAGAATGGACTTACTCAGGTGAAAATGATACATCAACAATGACAAATTTTTTGGATGACATGGCCCTGGCAGATGATTCGGACAGCGGTGAAGGACTTGCGCGCCACCGACAAATTGATGATGGCGAACAAACTGATGATGGCGAACAAATTGATGATGGTGAACAAATTGATGATGGCGAAGCGCTGGATGAAGTGCTAGACGAAAATTTATTCTCTGATATGGAAAGTGTACAAAACGGTGCTGTAGTTGGACCTCCACAATCTCGTATGCAACAAATCAGTGGTAAGAGAAGAAGAAAAAAGAAAGAAACACTATTAAAACATGGATTAGACTCATCGTTATATGTTATTTTTATAGGACCTGTATCTTCCTTGGAATGGCCGATGCGATTCCAGCCAGGCTCGACAACCTTCAAGCGTATGGCAAATGAAACGACGCCGGAAGAGACGGAGCGGCGCTACCTCGACTTTAATCTGGTTGGCATCGTTTACACAGTTTATCAAAGCACCAACTCAATCATCAACGTTGAATTTCATGATCAGTCTGAACACCGCAACTTTCACTTTTCTGATTATGTCCACTACTCAATGGCTGCTCTTGGTTCCAATGGATTGGTCTTTGCTGTTGAAGGGCAAGAAAAACCAAAAGAAAAGCGAACACGAACCGGCGCTGGTGGTATCGATGATGACGACGACGATATTCTCAGCGATGATGATGATGATGACAATGAAAGCAAGATTGAGCGTACTGCTTCGATGGTCCACTTCCGCCCACTAAACTCCTGGTCAAATCAAAAAGAATGGACAGCTTTCTTACCACTAGGAGAAGACGTTGAAGGTAAGGCAAACAATGGGATAGAAATGAAAAGACTGACAATGAGATGAAAACGAACTCATTTTTTTTTTTTAGCTGTTGCCATTAACGAAGATTCAGTTATTGTCACCACAAGCAATGGATATGTTCGGATTTACACCCTATCTGGCATCCAATCTCATCTCTTCTGCATTCAAGATGTTGTGTCTATTGTCGGCAAATCTGATCTTGCACTTATCGTATGCTCTACAGGCCCAACGATCAACAAACAGCAGCAAAACCTGGAATTCATACTCGTCAACACCAACAGCAATGATATCATACAACGTGGGCCTTTACCCCTTTCGAACGAAAGCGAGTTGACGTGGATTGGATTCTCAGAAACTTCACAGCCAGCGACTTACGATTCAAGAGGTGTCCTGCGCGTTCTTCACCGTCAGCGTCGACCGGGTCAGACAGCATGGATCCCTCTCTTTGATGGCGTACAAACGGCACACAGTCGTGAACGAACGGAAACTTACTGGCCAGTAGGATTGTTGCATGATCGTCTTATGTGTATTATTTTACGGGTAAGTAAAAAAAAAAAAAAAAAAAAAAAAAAAAAAAAAAAAAAAAAAAAAAAAAACAAGGCTACAAACGACGGAAGCTTGCTGACAATTTTTTTTCTTATATTATTATTCTCGGTTCTGACAGGGACAAAGTACTGAACCTTACTTCCCTGTCCCACTAGCTACTGAAGTACCCCTCCGTATACCGACCGCTGGCACAGATTCAAAATGTGATGACTTGGAAGAAATGTAAGTGAGATACACTTAGTATTGAAGCAATAGGAAGAGTGAAGAAACTGATGAAATATGTTTTTATTATTAGCTATTTACGAAAACGTATTGTCTCATTGCATGAACGTGATGAAGCTGATGCGACCGACCTGGCAGAACAGTATGAACGTGAACTTGGCCAAGCGGATGTTGAAATGGACAAGGCATTGTTACAACTGATTCAGGTAAGAAAGGCGAGGGTGCGGGAGGGAAATGATTACATATATGTATATATTTATTTATTTATCTGACGCTGATGGTGCTATTTTTATTATTATTACCGTCATTATTAGCTGGCATGCAAATCAGAAAAACTGACTCGCGCATTAGACCTCGCGAATGCATTACATATATCAAGATCAGTGGATGCTGCCATTCAAATCGCATCTCGTCATCGACTGGCTACCTTGGCAGACAAGTTTACGGAAATCAAGGAACTCAATTTCATGAATCAACAACGAGTCAGCAATCCCCACACGGTGTCACTGTCTGATTTTCAACAATCTCAAGTCAATCTCTTTCCTTCTTCAAGATCGACCATGTCAAGTGACCTTGCTTTTGCTGGCCGGGATGATGATGGCAGTGGTGCAAGCTTTAGCAGTACGCTTGGCAACAGCCGAAAACGACCCTCAACTCAAAGCTCCTCAAACATTGATGGTGGCAGCTCGATTCATGACAGTAGCACCATGGATATGGACTCAACAATGACCTCCCCTGTACCCAAGCGATCTCGATGAAAACCCCACTCCCTTTTACCACCCCCCATTCTTTTATCTATCATATTAGTATCTTCTCCCTCCTCACTTCATGTTTTATATTTTGATTAGATCTATAGTTCCCTTTTATTATTAATTTTACATAGTTATGTCTCCAAGCAATAAAACAAATGCATTTTTTTAAATTTTTGTCAATTGATGTTTATTATTATTGGGAAAAATGAAGAGGAATTATGGTGTGGATATGGTGCAGTTCAGCACGAACGTAAAAAATTCTGGGTCTTGTCATATGGAAAATACCTAGGTGTTTTTTTTTGGAAATAGAAATTTCAAACGTGTAATACGGTAGTGAGGATAGAATGGAAGAGATTTATGTAGTTGTGTATGTATATATATAAAGTCGTTGTTATTTAAAGTTGGTCAATTTTGGCTGATGCATCGAAGAATCACAACTCTAGATATTTGCCAAAAAAAAAAAAAAAAAAAAAGCGAGGGGTAATACTATGGGGTGAAACAATGTTTTTGGAAGAGACATATGTATAGTCCGCCTGCAAGGGCGAGGACTCACGGACACACTTCAATTTCATACTCGCACCATTTGGCACTTTTAGGGAGCAGTCTTTTGGGTATGTGCAGCAGATCGGCATTTTTGTGTGTATGGGAAAAAAAAATTGGACAGGTGTTGGTGCCTCCGTCATTCCACACTGTTAGTGAAGGGTCCATTGGATATAGCTGATTTTCGTTTGGATGTTTAAGGTTTATTGTGGAAAATAAAAATATATACAATATGTCTAGTCTAGTAGAAGATTTATTAAAAAAAAAAAAAAAAAGGAACCACTGACGGCACGGTCTACATTGAATAATAGGAAAGTAGAACAGGAATAGAGCCGCAGTTCATATTAAGTGACCTAGGACCGAAAACCGTCGCTGGGACCCTAAAATACTCATTGTGGGTGTGCTCGAAAGCTGGCTTATGATATAGCACTCAAAAAGTAGCTAGAATGAAGGCTTTACTAGCTATGTAATGGGTCCGTGGATAATCAATAAAAGAGACATATTTTATTTGAATATGGTAACTACTAAATCAAGTGTGTGGGGTTCATTGTAACACTAGATCTAATGGAGGTAGCATGGGGGAGAGATTAGTATGAGAGTAGTCAGCACTAATCTAAAGGAACAATTGTAATAAAAGTATCAATATTTTGTATAAGGCATGAGAAAGTCAAAACAGATAACATTTATGGCAGCTCAGCAACAATCGATCTTAATCGAAAGGAATGATGGCAGTAAAAAAAAAAAAAAAAAAAAAAAGAATCTATTGCACAAGGCATGAGAGAGACTAGTGGAGCATTTTTCATTGAGGCCTGTAAAAGAGACATATTTTATTTAAATATAGAATCAAACTATGGACGCTAACTTAAGCTAATGGAGGCTCCAAAAAACCAACTGATGGTGCTTTCAGATTTTAGATTCAAAATGAAAGGGCTTCCCCATGCATCTTGTAATCCCTGAGCTGCAAACCCTTCTAAACTAGACCTAACATTAATCTAAGTCCCACTCTATCCCAAAAAGGTTCCAATGCTGAAGGAAAAAAGAAAGAAAGAGCGCAAAAAAAAAAAAAAAAAAAAAAAAATCATGTGTGCGGAATTTGAAACTTTGCCATTCCACCACTCTTCGCCAAGATCCACGCTCAACTCTGCCAAACCACAGCCCCAACACAATCATAACCACAATTACAATAACATTCCCCTCTTTAACACCCACCCCACCCCCTCAATCCGTAGTCCCCTCGACTATCATCCCGTCTAAAAAGATCCCACAACATAATAAACTATGAAAAACAAATATTTCCTATATTGGATAAAACTAGCTAATAATTTAAATATATGTTCTACTACTAATCTTCCATGGATGTATTTGAAGTGGACTTGGTTTCAGAATTGTTGAAGTTATGGTGATGGAGGTTCTGACAGTTGATGCTTGTTGAATATCGCTTCTTCCCGATCCATCTCCTTCTTCCAGGCCAACAAGATTTCAGCGCTTTCGATTTCCTGGTTCTTCGGCAGGTGGCGCCATTCGTCATATTGAGTTATCACGAAGTCCACCTCCCTCATCAGTCGTCGGATATAAGCCAAGGCGTCATCTATGATAATTTGTGGGTCGTCGAGGTAAGGTTCCGTCGGCGTGGAGGAATGTTCACATCCAGGTTCACTCCCGTTTACCGCTGCTTGCTGCTGTGGTTGTACCGTGGGACGTTTACGTACCGAAGTTGACAGTGGATCAGCGCGTCGTCGCCTCATCAACCTTCGTCTATGTCGAGCATGCACAAAGTCTAATGGCAGCATTCGTTTTAATTCATTGTATAATGTTCGGGTATCATCCATTGGAGAAGAGCTCTTTTGACTTTGGTGATCATCTTCATGTCGCTGGATAGGTATCGATGACGTTGGTAGTTGTGACGATGAGAATTGAATGATAGGTGGTGAGAACGGATTATTGCTATTCCCTGAAAAGAATTGTAGATAGTCATGCGCTCTTGTTTCATCACTGACGAAGTTGTCGACAGAAATTCTGGGATACATACTTTGTTAAGACCATGACTTTAAGTGTGAGTAACCGGGCAATAAAAGGACATCTTGCAATAAAGTAAATAATAATAGTACTTACACTTCCAGATCACCGTTTATCGAAGGATTCTGAAGATCATCGTCGGCTGTATGCAATTGATCATCGCCATTCATACTTGATAAGAGAAAAAAAAAAAAAAAAAAAAAAAAAAAAAAAAAAAAAGAAGGAAAAAAAGACAACTCCTTCGAAAAAAAAAGGCGGAGATTCGATATCTATCTAAGGCGGTGTAACTGAATATGTTTAATAAATGCCTATTCAAACTTCATCTTTATTCATGGTTTTTTATTGACAAATAATAATAGTGGGGTAATGACAACATATATATATATATATATAAAGTAAAAATAAGGAACGAGGACGGGGATGAAGGGGAAGGATAAACTATAAACTAGATCAAAAACTGGTCACGCCTAGATCAAGCAGAGACAATCATTGTAACCATTACAGCGAACCCACCAACGACAATAGAGGAAGTCAAAGAGGAGCCTTGACTCACTGATTGTTCAGTCACGGAAGATGGAGTCAAGTCACCAGATTGAGATCCACTAGCACCAGAGGCGCCTCCACTTGGAGAGCTATTGGGAACAGAGGAGGAGACACCAGCTGCGGGCAAAGAGGAGGATGGAGGCACTTGCGAAGACGAGGAAGGTAATGTTTCAGAAGACGATGAAGGAGCAGATGTTTCGGATCCAGAGCCAGAGCCAGAGCCAGAGCCAGAGTCAGAGTCAGAGTCAGAGTCAGAGTCAGGAGACGTGGTAGTGGAGTCACTAGAATCATCCGAAGGAGAAGAGGTCGAAGAATCATCACCATCAGACGACGAAGAAGTAGGGGAAGCATCGGATTCGGAAGTAGTAGGTGAAGCATCAGAATCAGGAGAAGATGTTGATTCAGGTTCTTTGGTGGTGGAAGATGATTTTTGGGTGTGAGTAGGTGGCGAGGTAGAAGAGGATGCTGTTGGCATATCATCACCACCACTGCCATCCATGGGACCACTATAGTCTCCAGGAATAATGTGCGCACAGCCTTTTTCAGAAATACCTCGGTTGCAGTTCTTGGTATCATTCTATTGGCAATATTTTAAAAAAAATCAAGTTCCTATATCAGAATGCTTTCAAAAGCAACAAAAAATTAAAATCACTTACACAACATCGCATACAGTAAGTGTTTCCGGAGGGTTCCATCAAATTAACATAGTACTTCCATCCGGCACAAGAAGAACCTTTAGGAGCCTATTTTTTCCAAAAAAAAAAAAAAAAAAAAAAAAAGGAAAAAAGAATAAAAGAAGTGAGTTAGTCAAACATACGTCCCATCAAATTTTGCCATCACTGGCTTACCGCTATATCGCACTGGCCTCCATCGTCGTCAGGGCTCAACCCAATTTTGGTAGGATCGAACTGTCCAGTGACTTGTACATATTCATCGGTAGCAACATAGTGAGCAGATCGAATAAAACCATCGGGCAAAGTGTTGGCATCAATGGCTTTAGGAGTGTCACCCAAACAGTAAGCTTGTGAGTCCCATTCGTTGTCTGACAAAGGAAGATGCATTTGACCAGGGGGAGGAAGGAACACACAAAAGTTGGTGGAATCGACAACTTGTCCAATCATACCACCTGCTGATACCAAAGTAGAAAAGTAGGATGAGACACCCACCAATGACATGAACGTTACTGCTGTAGAGCGGACCATCGTAATAAAGTATATATCCTTTGTTTTGTTGTCTTTGAGAAGAAGAAGAAAGTATGGTTTAATTTGTATATTATCCTCCTATAGTTGAAGGTGGTGATGAGTGACTAGTTAGTAGTGAAGGAGAGTATTAAAAAAAAAGAATGACAGAGGTCTTCGTTTCGAATTAGGAGAAGATGGAGGTTGACAAACAAAAAAAGAAAAAGGAAAAGAAGACCATTAAGAAATTGAAAATACTTTTTTTAATTCAATATTCACACGCCGCTTTAAGAACTGTTGTACGGCGATATATAAATTATCTATTTTAGGTGAATTCTTTGACATTATTGGTCAAACAGTTTTAGCTTTTGTTCCTTTTAGAAATCCTATAGACCCTTATTTTTAGCACAGGCCTCGTAGAATTTAAATTCTCGTGTGTTCAAGTTTTCTATCTTTAGTGGTGGATGATGGTGAATGGATGCGATGGAATTTTAGATTTCTTTATCAATGGGAGATTAATTCAATCAGTATTTGGTGATGTGAAAATATCATGACGAGATGACTGTGGCGCCCGCCGCCTATATCAACCATATTTATACATTTTATTCCATTGGTATTTTCTGTACTATCAAAGCAAAACGCTATCAGTGTGTAACAATCCGTAACTAGAAATTACAGTGTTCCACGATATTACCTGTCGATTTTTCGTAATCAGTGTTGCACCTCAAAAAAAAAAAAAAAAAAAAAATAGATGTCGGATCATCAAAACCGCAAGTTGAGATACATGTCAAATCATTGTGTTATATTTTTGGAGTCGGCTTGTCGCCAAGAAGGTGATGCAAATTATCAAAAAGAATAAAACGCAATATAATGTAGTACATATATAATGATGTAAAAAATAAATAGTTTATTGGGATTTCTCTCGAGAACAACCGTCAAAGCGAAAGATGGCATGTAATAAATCCACAGGAACTCTTGTGAATAAACGTATTACAAACTTCAACTATTCTTGAAGATGGCATGTCAAATTTCAATAATGCTCCCTTCTGATCAAGCATTTATCATGGCAATGTGTGACAAAAATGCGAGGGATCCATGGCATTTGCCTTTTAGTATTGTTGATATTGGTTCCAATCATTATATATGCGCTTATTATTGTTGACTAGGATTACCACCACCCTTTTGTTTAAAAAATAATAACCCATGAAATAGAATGAACTAGTGTTTGGAAACCAGTTATAGTTATAGTTTGTATTTTCGCAGTGATTCTGTATATTTTACTCTTATTCCAGTATGTAAACTCAAGATCGGAATATGTGTCGATAGGGCATGGGAATAGAGGTTAATGTGATTTTCCAGCAATTTTGTTATAACAATTTCAAAATAGTCTCACACCTGCAAAAATTACACTATTATTTGTCAGGAGCGTGAGGCAAGTAGTCATAAATAAGTTAGAAAGCAAGAACAAAATTATCTATAGAAACGACTACAAACACAGAAAGAACTAGATTCATTTATATGACTCGTTGAACAGAAAGTAGCTATTTTTCATAGACAATGATCCAAGGCCGTCAATTAATTCTGATGGGAGAGTAAACTCAGTCATAGTGGGTGAACTAGAGAACAAGTGCTAGGTAGGACACTCATAAAGCAAATACAATAGCAACATTGTATACTATACAATGATCAGAGTATGGTTCATTAATCAATTAATCAATTAATAAAAAGGAATATTTATTAAAGTGAACCGGTGGATATGAAAACCAACGGCGGGGAGGTCAATATAATAAGTAACCCAATGAAAGGATCTACGGGACGAAGTATGAAGGTAACTAAAGTGAGATCTATAGAATGGGCAACACAAGTCTCTAACAACGACTGTAAAATGGGTGTTAATATATTGTACACGGCAGACAAAACATGAGAAAGGCTATAAAAGTATATCTTTCATTGAAACACAACGACGGTCAACACTAATCTGAAGAGGTAATGGTAGTAAAAAGGGACTTAATGCTAAAGACATTAGAGAGGCTATTGGGACATTTTTCATTGAAGTAAGGAAAAAGAGGTATATTTTATTCAGATGTAAATAAAAACCATAGATAAACTAAATCTAACGTAATGAGGACTCTAATAAGCCAAGTAATGGTGGTTGTAGATCCTAGATCCAAAATGAAAGGGGTTCCCCATGTATGTTGTAATCCCTGACCTAAAACCCCTTCTAAACCTAGACCTGACACTAATCTAAATCCACCAGAATCCCAGAGAAGTTGAATGGTGAAGAAAAAAAAAAGAAGGGAAAAAAATAAATGAAAGAGAGAGAGAGCAAAAAAAAAAAAAAGGGAGTAAATAATTTCACGTGGGCGGTATTTGAAAGATTTTTTTTGTGGCTCTGCTCGGAATTTTGGTGTATATAAAATCACCCTTCCCTTTTTTTATTTATTTCCCAGCAGCCAACAACGTACAACATGATCAACATTGGAGTTCTTATCTCATGACAGAAACTGACTCCAATGAACAATGGCTACATGGTTGTTTTCATACTCCTGGAACTTTTGCAAACAAGGTGGAGCAACTCGGCCAAGTTTCGACATCCTCTTCACTGCCAAATTGTTTGCCACGCATTATGGAATAGCTTATCATATTTAGTTGTACTGATTTATATTGAAGTTATGCTTATATTAAAATAAGGTATCTTCGCCCCGCACACTCTGCACTCATCGAAACTCACATAGACACACAGACACACCCCAACCACCTCACTCTTAAGTATCTTTCTTACTATTATTATGAGATCAGTTTAGTTTAGCTGGTATAGTTTATATCTACATCTGAATAAAGTATGTCAAGTACTATTGTATTTACGTTGTCCCTCATACATTTAATTCGTGTTGCCGAATGAGTAGAAAAAAATAGTTATTGGGTCTATGCAAGAAAAAAGGGGTTAGAGTGAGACTTTTAATCAACTGTGGAGCCCAGCGCTCTGTTTATTGTACCGTAGTATACTGTATTGTACAGTACTGTATAGTACTGCAGTTCAAAAAATTAGGAAAGGGTTTTCTCGGGTAGTTTTAGAAAATGCTTTTGGTGGGCACGTGGAAAATGAACAGTGACGGGCGCATTAAAAAAACACGATAATTAATTTTTTTTTTTTTTTTTGGGAACTCCCGCAACCCAGAAATCCTCTAGGACAACCATAACAATACACCTTCTTCACAACTCAGATGCCCTCTAAATCAATATCAATAAAACGCAAAACTGTATATTGCTAATCGCATTGGAATCGTTAAGTAAGTATCAAGTAACAAATAAATAAATCTTTATTGTAAATATGAAAAAATATGCATAATTGCCAAAACAAAAATATAGGACAGGGGGGGGGGCTGCTAATATATAGGTAAAAAACTAAACTATACTACATACTATCTAAAGGTTGATTTGTTTTCCGGTCAATAAAGAGTACGCTTCTTTGTATTTAGCCAAAGTATTATCAGTCACATCAGCTGGTAATTCGATGCTTGTATGCTTGTCAAAACCAATTGATTCCAAGTAGTTGCGCAAAAATTGTTTGTCAAAGCTTTCTTGTACACGACCAGCTTCATACTTAGCAGCAGGCCAGAATCTTGATGAATCTATATTCGAGAAGGTAAGATAAGTGTCACTTTTTATGATTCCATTATATAGCCTCTCTCTCCATGATTGTCATTTAAGTATGTATATACCTGGAGTCAAAACCTCATCTACCACAACAAGCTGATTGTTTTCGTCTAATCCAAATTCAAACTTGGTATCAGCAATGATGATTCCTTTTTCAGCGGCAAAATTGCTAGCCTTGGTGTACAGATCGACAGCTGCTTTAGTGATTTGGTCGGCCAACGCTTTATCACCAAGAATGTCCACCATTTTTGAAGGGTGAATGTTTTCATCTAGGTGTATAATATTAACAACAGATATTAGTTTCATCTATTGATATCCTAGCCCCTAGCCTCTAGCTCCTACCCACGCACTGATCCACAAGTTTTAGCCCATATATATTATTGCTTACCGTGGTCACCGATTTCAGCCTTGGTACTGGGAGTAAATAACACTTGGGGTAATTTTTGACTTTCCACCAACCCCTCAGGCAAAGGGATATCACAAATAGTTCCTTTTTGTTTGTATTCCTTCAAACCCGAGCCAGTGATATAACCACGGACAATAGCTTCAATAGGTAAAACACGCATTTTTTTAACCAGGATAGACCGTCCTTCCAGTTGACTACGGTATTGCTGTACATTGTTTGGCATTTCATCAAAATTGGCAGTAATCAGATGGTTGGGTAAGACATCCTTCAACAATTCAAACCAAAATAAAGATAGTTGAGTCAAAATCTTGCCTTTGCCTGGGATAGCCTAATAACAGAAACACAAATACAAAGTTTCAGCTTTTTGTTGAAGGATATTCAATCGATTCACTTACATTCTTCATGATAACGTCAAAGGCACTGATACGATCTGTCGCAACAAAAAGCAAGCTTTTGTCATCCACTTCGTAAAGGTCGCGTACTTTTCCACGAGCGACGAGTTTCAAGTCTGGGCAGTTGCTAATAAGTCATCGTCAACAAAGGAAGGTTTTTTAGTATCCAATATATATATATACGTATGCGTATGTATATATAATATACAGATATAGCATTTTTAATTTACCTTTCGATAAGAGCCATTTTATATGTGAGTGTATTGTCGATGATGGCTTATTGTAAAAGAATAGAAGAAAGAAGAGAAAAAAAAAAAAAAAAAAAAAAAAAAGAAGAAAAAAAGAAAAAAAAAGGCGTTCCCGACTTTTCCTTTAATGCATTTACGGGTTGATGGTGAGTCAGATCGGACTTCTGGCGGCTTAGACCCTCGTCTGTCGGAAATTGACGTCGGATCTTTAAACATCGCAATTGGTTCCTGAAATTTTGACATGCCTAGTAGAAAAATAACATTTCTTGATTTATCATGCGTAAGCGTTTCTTCTAGACAGACTAAGTCCTCCTTTACTGTTGTTTACTAAGATGCCAAATACAATTATTTTAAAGTGTGATCTAGGATAGAAAGCGTTTCTGTTATTCGTTATTTCAATATAAATGGTAAGTGATCTAAGACTGTCAACTAGTTCCCAGCACTTCAGGGGAAGAAATAGGTAGTCATAGTCGGTGAACTAGAGACCAAGTTTTAATAGCACATTCACAAAACATCTCAATGATGGCATTGTTAATTATTCGATGGGTCAGAGTATACTTGATAAAAAATATATATTTTATTGAAGCTTATTAGTAGATACTCAAACTACAAACGAAGGATTCATTGTACTAAGAAAATTTATGGTAGTGTCTATTAGAGGAATCGTGAGGAAGTGTCTAATGTGAAGTCTGAAAAATGGGCTGAGTATAAAGATCAGACGTGCTCTGACCAATCTGAAACTGGATTATTTATAGGATACAAATTAGAAAAGTATTTTATGAAATTGTCCATCTTCAATTTTATTTTCTCTAATGCTGACAATGGATTTGAAGGAATATTTAAATAGGATAGGGATCATGTGCAATCTAGTGTCAAAGCAAGTCGTTTGCATTGGCATCGGCGTTTTAAATTCAAAAAAGGGGCACGTTCAGTGATTAGCGGAAGAGAAGCCGGTAGAAGTAAACTTGCACAAAATTGTTCTTGCCACAGATTTTTATGGTTACTTTTTATTCAAAATTATAAATAGAAGCATGAGATGTGCAAATCAATGATTTTCTCGATCAGATGCTTATTATCATATGTATGAGATTTTTTTTTTAGACCAAGGAGGGAGATCATGACTCAGTAAATCTTTTCATGCTACGGTATGATATATAGAAAAGAAGGAGAAATAATGGAGTATAGATCGAGCCTTTAACTTGGATTTTAATAGAGGGCGGCGTAGGAGAAGAGAGAAGAAGGAGAAGCAAAGTGACGGAAATGGAGTTTTCTTTTGTTTGAATTCTCCTTGATCTCCTAAGCTTGGATAAGGATACATATTTTTGTATCCAATGTATTGGATAAAGACCGTGCTATGTACATGATACATGCAGGATGTATAGAAAAGGAACCACAGTATTTACAATAGAAAAATCCCGTATCGGTTACGGTGACGATGAATTTAGTGGCGAAATTTCCATATTAGGTCACATAAATATATTTCATACGAATGCATGAATTGAAGTTACTACACTGGTAATATTTTAGTACATTATATGCCACTGAACATCTTACCCCATTATATTTCCTTATTTTATTCCCAGTCGAAGCCCCTTATTTTTTGATAGCAAATCTCCCTAATAAGAATATGACGGCTGTCATTATTTTTTCATTCATATAATTGTGAAAAAAGGGAAATGAAAATGAATAATCGGTAAAGCGAGTTATATTTCTTAATTTTGACATTAGCCTTCATAAGTGACATATCATGCAGATACAACAATGAGAATGTTGTCCACTCAATTATGCGTTTCACATTAATCAGTCAAATCGTGTCGGAGTTTAAGTTGCATGATTTTTTTTATTTGACATTCCCCTCTGAACGAAAAGTGCCTCGCCTGCTGATAAAGGTAGAATAATCAATACAGCACTATAAAACTGTACTGTACAAAAGAATATAATTACTTTTCCCCTTTAGATCCGCAGTTTAAATTTAGAAACACATTTAGTGCACATATCAATATTCAAAAAAAGATAGACCATATTTATTGGATCTATGGTCTATCTTTTTTTGGAAATACAGATGCACTTAGTTTTCGCAAAACATTGTGAATAGTAACCATGATTTTCCTAATCTAATGTGGAAATAAAAAGAGATGGATGTTTTTGCCTTGTTTTTTCTTCCTTTAGGTGAGAACATCCCCCCTTTTTTTGGAATCATTTCAAGAGTTAAGTTTGTGCTACATACTCGGTGAAAATAAAGAGTTACCCGTGCTTTGTCTTCAAGATGCATTTCGAAAAAAAAGGCTCCTTAAGAAAAGGCCTCCTTTTTGATAGACTGATATACTCTCCTTGTCATTTAAAATGGGTAAAGCTAGTAATTGACACGTAATCATAACAAGTAGTACCAGGCGTGCAAAATAATTCTATCGTATTAAAATTAGAATTGCAGAGATCTCCCTTTCCTTCTTTGTTCAATAGTAGGAGTGTTGATGTTACGTTCTTGAAATAAAAAAGACGCTTGGACATTTGTTGTTAGGGAGTGATTTTAAATCATATCATTTATTAGAGTGTAGTACATATTTTATCTGTATTCTCACACAACAACAACAACACCAATAACAACAACAACAAGAACAACAACAACAACTTTAACACTAGCATCTCGCATCTCGCATCTCGCATCTTCCATCTATTTTAATGTTTTTGAAAGCCCATCTTCTGTCATATTTATTTCAATACACTCCTTTCGTCCCTCTCAATCACTTTATCCCCTTCTCCCTCCACAATCCTAATAAAGCACGGTAGCTTGATTTTTCACAGCACTATATCCTTCATTCCCTAAATAATATCCACTTATTGTTCTTTATATTAAATTTTCACCTCTTCATTTATTACTGAACACAGAATATTTAAGGTTTTTACTGTTTTCTCTTGCCTTAATCATCAACGACAACTTCCTATTGTAGGATATGTTAACATTCTATTTTTAAAACACCGCCCGATCGACTATAAAAAATCCTTTGCATTTATTTCTTCTCTTTCCTTTTTTTCTTTCTTTTTTATAGTTATTATTACATCAAAACTTTATAGTTTAAACGTACCCTTTTCAGTCTTTCATTTTAAATTTTTACCGAAATGCTTGCCAGTGAATATTGCAACAGCGCTTTTTATGATAGGTAATTCAAACATCATAGCGTTTGGATACACAAAAGGCTAACCGCCTCTGTATTTTTTTTATAGTCAACACCATTCTGTCAAAATGGACACAGATTACAACTTCAAACAGGAATCTGATCTGCTTCTAGACAACGGATCTACAGCCGCCACCTCCGCTAATGCAACAACGACAGCTGCTTCATCCTCAACATCGTCGCCATCCTCAAACATGGTTGCATATCAAACTAATCAGCAATATCAACAGCACATTCAACAAATGTTTTGGAATAAACAACAATACTCTACCACCACAACCACCACTGTGGACAATAGTTATCCGACCGATGACTTGTTTTATGCCAGTTTACCGCCTCCACCACCAGCACCTCCTATGTCTACACTCCCTTCACTTCCAAAAAAGAACTACCTCGCCAAACGTCACCATCCTCGTCACCATAGTGCCAATGGCATTTTGCAGCAATACAATCACTATCATCAGCAACAACAACAACTGCAGTCTTCTCATCAATCACAATATCATCTTACTTATCCACACCAACGTCAATTATCGTCTTCAACAGTCACTTCAACAAATTCGCCAACCACTGATCTGATCATGTCATCATCATGTGTATCTACCGGACATTATCCTACCATCACTTCTACATTGTCTTCTCCTACCAATTCATCATACTCCCCAATGTCACCATCTTCTATTCTTAAACAGTCTCAGAATGATGATTCGCAGGACAAGCTATCCTCAGTGTAAGTTGAATGTATCTTTTTTTTCAAAAAAAAAAAGGAGGAAGAGGGGCGGGGGGGGGTTATGTATATGCATATGTATTGCGCTTCTTTGGGGTGTCATCGGTGTCTGAACTTTGACATTACGGGATAGTAAGATAGGGGTGTAGCGTACTAAAAGTATATTGAGATAGTGTTACGATCAGATAACACATGTGTGGGTTTTATGCGCAGCTCCCTTATACTAATATGTATCTTTCCATTTTTATTCTTATTCATAGACCTTCATCGGCACGACCACCACTTCGTTATGAAATACTACTTCAAGCGTCTACAGCTGCAGCACAAAGGTTTGGAGAATCATCATCTATGACATATTTGAATCGAGGACAAGCCTATGGTCTTCAATTTGTGGATCAGAATCAAAACCAACAACCAAGTGACGTATTGGTCACCAGCACAATCTCCATTACATTCCATGACGCCACTCATCGACAAGCATCTCAAAACTATTGGCGCTTTTGGCTCAGTCAACAAGATCGACCAAATGAAGCACGTGCATTGGATTTGGATGCGCAGCAATCTTCTGGTCTGGTGAATGTACATTACCCTTCGTTTGACCGGATTACCTTCCAATGGCAACCTCAGGCAGGAGCGACTTTGTTTGTGCGATTCAATTGTTTGTCGACTGACTTCTCAAGAATAAAAGGTGTCAAAGGTATTCCCCTTCGTGCTGTAGTTGAATCTATGGAAACCCCCTCCTCTAATGTCGGTGTCGATGAAGTAGCAAATTGTATCGAAAAATCTTTCTGTAAAATCAAACTCTTCAGGGACAAGGTAATCAGGAAAAAAGCAACATATAAATATATGAATGTTTATGATTTTGCTGGCTTTTGGTGGGCATTTATTCAAAGAATTTTTTATGTTTTTTAGGGCGCAGAAAGAAAAAACAAGGATGATGCTAAGCAAATTGCGAAGCAACTCGAAAAGCTGAAAGGTATAGAAAAAAGTCCAGCACTGTTATGCAATGGATTTACTACAGGTGTTTTTCAATTTTCATCGTGATTAACTATTGTCTTTTTTTTATATATTTATATACAGCTGAAGGAAATCCTCAACATAATCCACTCTGGCAATTTTACAATCGTCCTGTGTTTCCTTATAGCACTTTTGAAGCCTTAGCTGATGAAGATGTTGCTATCAAAAGTGATTTTCCTATGACATTGACGACAACCCCAACACCACCACTGTCAATACCAACAGTAGCATCCAATATCGAAACATCGTCCGTCTCCTACTCTTTACCGCCTCCACCACCGTCCATTTCAACGACATCGCCATCATCATTATCATCGTTATCACCAACTTCTTTGATTGAAGCAAAGCCAATGGTATCACCTATTCAATCATTCTCTCAAAATAACGGCAGCCATAATCAACTTCAGCACCATTATCAACAGTCGGACACTAATATGACCATTGTGTCACCGTTTTACTCGTCATCGTTCTCTTACCCAGTGAATTATGCCCAGACCTCATCGCCGTCATTCATGTACGATTCTATTACATCACCTCCGCTGACATCTTCCTCGCTGGCATATCCTCAACAACTACAACAACAATCTTGGTCATCCTCCAATATATCCCCGGTGGTTGGTATGAAACGATCTCGATCTCATTTG
Organism: Absidia repens; assembly: GCA_002105175.1. Lineage (NCBI taxonomy): Eukaryota > Fungi > Mucoromycota > Mucoromycetes > Mucorales > Cunninghamellaceae > Absidia > Absidia repens. The sequence goes on along the minus strand of MCGE01000005.1, from coordinate 1,290,076 downwards.
GCTACTTCCTATTCCGACCACCCATCACCTCCCGATGAACAACCAGCTATGAAAAAATTTCAAGATTCCTTGCCAGGTAAAATAAAGGGAAAAAAAAAATCAGAAGAATAAAGGAGGAAAGGGGCAGGGAGGGAGCAAATATCTATATCTATATACTTACAATTATGCTAACCTTATTTTATATTATAGCTTTGACCTTATTTGTGGACACAAAGAAAACTCAACCATCCATGGAATATAAGCGTATTGAATTGGATACCCTGACAGTACAACAATTGGTCATGAAACTAAGTACTTTATTCTCATTACAAGCACAAAGAGTTACGGAAGTGCTATGGCGACGAGACTCTTCAGCAACTATTAACAATAACCCTCTGGAAGCGCAACAAAAAAAATCAGCAAATCAATTATCGGGATTGAACGTACTTGTGGTGGTGGAAGATTGTGTTTTGGAACAGTTTCCTGACCGAAGCAACATGACTGTGCAATGGGAAATTAGCGCTGATGGAACGGTGCGCTTTATCTTGGAATTTTGATCATTTATCCCTCCCGTTTTTTTTTTTTTTTATATCATCCTTTTATCTTTATTAACCTCATTCTCGTTATCATTTGTCAAACATACCCAAACACCTTTTTTCTGTTTATTTTTATTCATACTCTTTTTATGTCTTCTTTACTCTTTTTTTATCATGCTGTCCCAATTATAGTCACTTAGGTAGTATATGTTTTATTCTTCTTCTCTATTCTTCTTTTTATATTATTTTTGTGTATCTATGCATTTATCTCTCTTTACTTTTCAATTAATTAATAAATTAAATAAACAACTCTTCCTTTGTATATGAAAAAATCAGACTTCTATTATTGTATTGATGTTTCAGGACTTCAAAACAATAGGTTTATCTAAACTCCGTTATGTTTTTATTCTTTGCCCTTTCGCGTTTCTTTTTTACCTCTTTTTTTTTTTTTTTTCTTTTTTTTTCTTCGCCTTCTTCGCTCAACATGAATGAGAATATACCTGTAGTCTTTAGCCAACATATTCATGGCCTCTTCGAAAAAGTTCATAACGAAACTGGATCACACATCAACGTATCAGCACTTATTAAACGACTTGTACCTGTCTTTTATGGATCTTCAGAATCGGTTCCTTTGGCAACTCCAATAAAGGTACTGTTTTCTATTTGCCTCCAATGTACATAAATCTGTTTCTTATTTCCTTTTTATTATTTTTTGATAGAACGATCGAAATACCGGGTATTTAGCTTTTTATCAATCCTTCTCAATGTATACCATCAAGCATTACCATGCCCTCAGTACTATATTTCTGGAACGAATTCTATTACAAACAGTTTCGCTGTCGCCGATCGCAAAAATATCATCTTGTCTTCGTCTAGGGGACAAACAGTATGACTCTTCCTATGATACTGGTGATCGTTTATCAATATTACTCGGGTATGTTGTTTAAAAATCTATTCTTACACGTTGAAATAACAACTGACAACCGGCAATTTTTATATTTTTTAGTGTACTACACTCTCTCTGTGGATCATCAGCTGTTGACTCCTTCTTACATCCGTTATTCACAGACCATATCTTTAACGAAAAATATATTCAGCAACCTGATCAGGACAAAAACCCCTTACAGTTCGAAAGTATCATTCAATCGCGCGGCGGTACCATCGACCTTGACTATCAGCAACTGGAAGTCGCATGCCCTCAAACACGATATCGCTGGGAATGCACTATCACTTATCAACTTGGAACCAACACACCATTTATACTTCACAGCCGCACAGGTCAGAGCAAAAAACAAGCCAAGCTACGTGCCATCCATGATATTTACAACTTTTATACAAGAAGTGATACCAACTTGATCCTCGATTGCACCTCCTGGCTCACCCAACATCCCCACAGTAAATCACAATGCAATATTGATCAAACCAACGTGAAAACTTTATCCATTTCCCCTGATCAGATGTACGAGTATGATGACGACAGGTACGAGCATATATCTTTAGAAAAGCTGATATCCAACCGATCCAATCCCAACATTATCCATATACCGGCAGACGTGGACGATGAGCCTGATGGCGGTATTAGCATTCTGGCACAGGCTTTACTCGGCGAGTATGCTGATTCCAATAGCACCAATGATTCATCAAATGCATCACCTTCACCAGGCGCAACAAAACAAAGCGACCCGCAATTATCATCATCATCACCACTGTCATCGAAAAGGAGTTTGGCACCGTCTACTACGAATTTACCGAAACCCAACAATGATTATACTACTGTGGATCAGCTAGGAATCAAACATTCACCCGTTATGGAAAACCATCAACATACAATTCCACTGGATTTATCACCAAACAGCAACCGCAAAACGAAGACGATCGGCGTACCTCAGGAAGAATCATGTACGGACAATACCCACAGCAAAAGTAATCGAATGGAGGAGATAGGTTTATTGAACGATCAACGAACGCAAACTGAACCCACCACAACATTACATGAACTGGTAGCACTACCACTAGCACCATCATCACCCCCTTCAGCAGCAACAGCAACGGAAGCAGAAGCAACAGCAACGGAAGCAGAAGCAACAACGGAAAAAGCCCCCGGAACACTATTCTCCACCGAAGAGCATTTGATAGAAAAAGCACTGCAACTGATGGATCTATTTACATTGAAGGAACGATGCCGATTGAATGACTATAACGATCATTTGCGACACAGACCGAACGACGCCAAGGGCATCCTGATCAATCTGGCACGCAAGCTGGACGATGGCTACTACGAGACGGCGGTGGAGCATGTGCAACTAGGGAAAGCCACAGAAAGAGCCCATTATATTGTCACTGTGCGGTTTGGAACACCCGAGATCGAGCTGTCCCTTGCGCGTGGGCATACCAAAAAATCAACTGCCGAAGGATTGGCGGCACTGGCTCTTTTTATACTTATCGACAAAGCATCCAAAAATATCAACACTCAAATGGACTTGCCGTTTTTGCAGTAGATTAGTAGTATATGTAGAATATAGCTTGTTTATTAGGTTTATATGCTTAGTCTCTCTCTCTCTCTTCTCCTCCTCCTATCTGATTATACCATACATCCTTTTTTTCTCAATAAACAAATGAATTCATTTTGATCAGCTTGTGAATTATACCTTACTGTTGTGTTTTATTCTTTTGAGAAGGTGCTAGCTGTCAAGGTGTGGGTTTCTATGGATTCAATATATGTTTATGATCATTGGTTGAGAGTGTAGTCATGAGACCGGGGGGAGGTTCTTTTTTGTTGATTTATATATTTACTCTATTTTTGAAAATGAAAAAAAGCAAATGCTGTAGTGGTACTAAATGACAGAGTCAACTCTGATATGATTCAAATCGTTTTGTTTTGTGTTTTACACTACTGGGTGCGGGAATGCGAGGCTGCCAAGCTGAAGACATGTTTTATCTATATATATAAAAAAAATAAACTTTACTTTGATACATAGCTAGTCTTAATCCAAAATAGTCTACAATGTGCGTTCAGGTCCCCATACTTATTTGAACTTGGCTGAAAGCAAAAAAAAAAAAAAAAAAAAAAAAAAAAAAAAAAAAAAAAAAGCGTTCGTTTTGATGGGATTAAATACCCTCTTCAGGTTGCACTTCAATGGACAGCTCCATTGAAGTCCAATTGTTTGGGGTCATGTATTTATAGAGAATAAATCGTACGCAAGAAAAAATGAATTTGAGTATATACAATATGTCCCATCTAGCGAACTATAATACTGAGTAAAACGCACTAGTAGCATGAGCTAGGTTAATTCATATGAATGGGAGAGGGAGAATAACACAAGATTTTATATCAAGTAGCCTAGAACCATAAACCAGTTGCTTCGTCTCTAAGGAGAAAAGTTGATGTAATGGCTAAGCACGAAATCAGGAAAAAAAAATTAGATGCTTTACTAAACTTGTTAGTTGACCAGGAATAAGGTCACCTTTGATATTAAATGGTGTACGACTGTCAGTCAGTCGCCATGACTCCGCGGAAAGTGATGATAGTAATCATAGTAAGCAAGCTAGACAGAGAGTATGATAGTAGACTCACAAAACAACCCATAACAACGAGTTTGCTCACTATCTATTGGGTCAGTGGATGATCATTAAAAGGGCATATTTTATTGAGGCATATTTGGTAATTACTAAACTAAGGCTTGTGTGGGGGGGGGGTTCATTATAAACTTGGGATCTAAAGAAGGTGGCAGGGGAAAGATCTGAGAAGTGATCAATACTAATCTAAAGGGTGGATGTAAAAAGGGATCTAATGTTTTGGATGTACAAAGCATAAGAAAGATAAAAGGGATACCTTTTATCAGCACAAACAACATATCAACCTGAATCACAAGGGGTGATAGTAGTAAAAAAATGAGATCTATTGCACAAGAGATTAGAGGGAACTTAATGGGACAATGTTCATTTAAGTATATAAAGGAAGTATATTTTTTAGGTATAGATATAAACTATGGACGAGCTAACACTAAACTAAGCTAATGAAGGCTCCAAAAAGCTAACTAATGGGTGGTCAGAAATCCTGAATCCAAAATGAAAGGGTTTCCCTGCATCTTGTAATCCCTGAGCTGAAAACCCTTCTAAACTAGTCCTGACACTAATTTAAGATCATCATCATTTCAAAGAAGTCGAATGGCGAAGAAAAAAAAAAAAGGACAATAAGAAAAGGAAAAGAGAAAGAAAGAGAGAGCGGTAAAAATAACGATGGAAGTAAAAATTCATATGTGCGGGATTTGAAAAATTACATTGTCTGGTAAGCATGGAGTGCCCAAAATTTTATTCCCACACGCTATTAAAATTGCCCATCCCTCCACCGTTAGAATTGCATGCCCTCTTTGTTTTATCTTACATGATGCTTATGATATCATAGAAGAAAAACATATTTACATGCCTTCAATAGTTTATAACATATAGCGTTTCCCAACTGAAAAGTTAATACAGTAGTATGCATTTCATGACTTATTATGGTACATATCATATAAAGTGCATCTGCGTATAAAATCTTTTGATTTGATAAATGTGAGAATGTTTAAATTTACGCAACTCCAGATAATATGTCTTTGTTGACAGTATCGAACCAATAATATAGCCAATGGAGGTCATGACCATGTGATTTATTTGAATGAAAGATCAAAGAGTATTGGGAAAATGAAGGAAATAGAAAAGGAAATGGTATTTCTTGAATAGATAAAACTACTATATAAGGAAGCTTACGAACCGATACCGCCCATCGTTCTGTTATCAGGCAAAATGGTTATCTTACTGGGATGTTTAATAATTAAACGCCGCTTTCAATGAATCATATGCCGATAAGATTGGGTGATTTCTAATTTTTTTAATTCCAAAAAAAAAAAAAAAAAAAAGCAAGGGTGGATAGGGCTCTTTTTTTCAACTCTTTTTATGTACTAATTTGGCTTTTATACTATACAGCCATAGAAGCGAGATATATAGCCTTCCCCCCCCCCCATTGTTGCTGTGGTGGTATGCACCCGGTCATCGTGCTACAATAACAACATCATTGTTATTTTTTGTTCCTACCATGCTGATCACAATACAAATAGTGGTAGCGAATAAAATGTGGTGTACAAAATTAACATTTCGTGGGAATCAAATAAGAGCACACCCTTGTACTGCATGAAAAAATAACTTTGTTCTCACCTCTCCCCAAGAAACGAAGAAAAATAGACATGGTGACAATATCATCAAGTGCACAAAATCACAAATAAAAATCCACAAACACGATCACACTAAACGACAACAATGTCAAGTAGAAAAAAAAAAAGAAAAAAAAGAATCAATTTTATTATAAATAGAATAAAAATAAGGGAGGAGTGTAATAAACTACAGACTAAGATATGATAAGAAGGGGGATTTGAATTTTTGTATAATGGCGAGTGATAAAGCGGGCTCAAAGGGCTTCGAAGAATTTTCCCATCAAGGTGGTAGGCATTACTTCATTCTCTGCTTCTGCTTCGATTTCGGCAATACCAGTATGGAAGTCCATTTCGGAAGCCCTGACAAATCTTGATTTTCGGAAGAAGGTGGCGCCGAGGAAGAGGACAATAGCCACTGGGAGTGGTAGATACGTGGTAACGAAGGTCGCGGTATCCCAGCTATCATAGAGGAACACGGGAATGCACTAAACAACATGATGATTGTAGTTGAAATGACGACGTAGTATCCCATGTAAGGTTGCAAGGGGGCTTTGAAGGGGATAGTTGATCGATCGATGCCTTGGGCCTTCATACCGTAATAGAAGCGAAGATAAGTAATGGCAATACAAGTCCAAGTAATCATACCACACATAGAAGTCATGCCTTGGAACCACCCAAACACCTTGTTTGATCCTTCAGTTATTCCCATAAACGCCAATAATGAGAAGAGAGAACAGAAGATCAAAGCAATATAGGGCAGGCCACGCTTTTTGCTGACACGAGTGAAGATTTTGGGAGCATTGCCAGCAATAGCCAAACCATACAAAGCTCGAGACGAGGTATAAAGATCAGAGGAAGCAGCAGACCAGGCAGAGGATAGTAAACAAGCATTAATAATGTGAGGCAAAGCTTGAATATTAGCGTTTTTGATGGCAATCACAAAAGGAGATGTGTTCACACTGTCGTTGGAACCCAATAGAGCAGGATCATTGGATGGCACAAGAAGACCAATGATAAAGGTACCCAAAACGTAGAATAAAACAATACGGATATAGACCTTGTTGACGGCTTTTGGGATGTTGCGTCTAGGGTTACCTGAAAAATTATATCAAATGTTAATAAACAAATTCCGATTTCCATTGCAAACAACACCTAACAGGAACTTACTTGTTTCACCAGCAGCGATAGCAACAATTTCTGTACCAATAAAGGACTAGAAAGGAATTGAAGAATAGAGTTAGCCTTTTTTTTCTATAATTTCTTTTTTTTCCCTAGATCGCGGAAACAATTTATGTAATCTACCCATCATCTTTTTTTTTTTTTGTTATACTTACAAAGGCAGCGTTCATCAAGACAGAGAAAAAGCCCAAGAATCTACCCAAAGAACCGGGAATACCATGAAATTGAACCCATGGTCCAGGATCTATAATAAAAAGGGCCAGTATGTGAGTATAAATAATCCTTGTATAACAAGCAATATGTATAAAAAAAAATCATACATACCATGCCAGTATTTAACACCAATGACTTCATGATTAGGAGGAGCACCACCAGCATCAATAATAATACCAAGAATAATCAATCCAATGATGGTCAAAATTTTTATGCTTGCAAACCAGAATTCAGCTTCACCGTAGGCTTTTGCACCGAAGAAGTTGATAACCACGACCACCAGTAAAAATATGACAATCCATACAGCATTGCTAATACGATCGGGACCAATCCAATAATTGACTAAGACCGCGGCAGCCGATAATTCAGTAGGAAGCACCACTGTCCAATTATACCAATAATTCCAACCCATTGCAAAACTAAAGGCCGGACTAACAAATCGTTCAGCCAATTTGATATGACCACCAGGGACAGGCAAATAGGCTACCATTTCACCAAGACAGTTCATCATCGCAAAGACAATAGTACCCATTACAATAAAACCAAGTAATAAACCAGCTGGACCACCGCTAGCAAGTGATTTTGAAGTACCAAGGAAGAGACCAGTACCTAAAGTAAAGATATACAGTTGATTAAAATACACAGTTGACCAACGTATATATAAATGCTTATATTTTTACCAATAGCACCACCAATGGAAATCATAGCAATATGTCGATTTTTCAGTTGACGATGTAGATTAAGAGGCTCCATGGGATTCACATCTTCAGAAGCATCAGCGTATTCGCCTTTGTCATTTGTGTATTCTACTTCACGTTTTTCACCGTCCTCCATTATGTTTAAAAATACAAAGTGGAAAAAGTGGGAGGGAAAAAAAATAAGTGAAAAAAAAATAGCCATAACTATGATATACACGGTTATTTATAGGGAATAACCGAATTTGGACATTGGCCAATGATAAGTGTATCACATGCTCTAAAATCAAGTTTCGTATGGCCTCAGGCAACATTTTTGAACCCCCGCCGTTTCTTTTTTTTATATACTTCTTGTAAACTGATAAGGGCAAGCTTCGTACATTTTGCATAGATGCATTGTATACATTAAAAAAAACGGAGGAAAGTAGGGCAAATAGAAAGAGACTCCTTATTTTGACTACGTGCAAAATATGAACTATGAACATTTAAATATTTCGTTACTGTATTTCATTGCTTTGAAATTATCTTTCTCTTTGTTCTAACTGTGACACCAACCATATTGAAATCACTCAAGGTACACGTACTCCTTTGTTAACTTTTTTCTTTTACGATCATTGTGCTTTTTTTTAAGGTTTTATCAATGATGGCAGGGAAAAAGCCTGGCGGCACAAACATTCTAACCCAGCAAAATCTCCAAATTCGGAATATGGTACCAAAGTTTTAGGGTCACGTTGAAGGTTACTTTTTAATTGGTCGATCGTACCCAAAAAGTCCCTGAAACCAATAAAAGAGAAAAGATAACGAGGTTCATTTACCACCAGTTCCCATACTTTTTTTTGTTTCCAAATCATCATCGTATCAAAAGAAAAAACCAACAAAACTTTATCTCTTGAAATTCCCATTTTTTTACTTTTTGTATCGTGATTTGAATGGCTTGGTTTTGAAATCGATGGGAGAACCATATCTTGTCCAAGTCATTGGGCTAGGGTGCTCTTTTTTCGTGGGAACCCTTTTGTCACTACTTCATGGGAAAAAAAAATATTACCATAGCCTTGAAATCAAGGTCGACAGCTACAGTTCACGTTTTACGATTTGACATATACACGATTATCATATGATTGACTTGTAATTATTCGGTACTGCATTTTCTTTATCGTAGTGGCATGTCTACGCTCCGATTAAAAACCTATATCACAATCAACAATGGAGGTATTACCATGTATAGTTTTCTCACAATTTATATGACAAACTCACACTCACACACAATGCGCTCTGAATTTTTTTTTTTTTTTTTTTTTTTTTTTTTAGAGAAATGAAATTGAAGTCTGAGGACATGTACTGAGTAACAAACATGACCACTTGGACGGCGTTTAAACCGATTCAGGAACATGCTGAAGAAATATCATTAACTTCACTGACGGTTCGACGCCACATTGTCTCTGATACTGTACGGTACGCAAAATATCACCAGATAATAATTTAGAAGTGCTTGAATAAAATATATCAGATGACATTGTAGATATATATATAGGCTCATTATATGATTATTTTTTAAACCTTTCAAGTTGCTACAGTCATTCAGGAAATGATTTCAATTCCCGCTTCTTCTTTTTTTTTTTAACCCAAATACAATAAAAAGTATTCACTTTTCACACGCCATACATGTGCCATGTACGATGGTAAGCATATCGAAGATATTTCCTTTTTTTTTTTATTGCGTAAAGCGATGATAATAAAATATTAAAGATTGTAACTAAAACTAGGTGTGATTGAAGGGTAATATAATCAATATGAGGAAAGGAAAGGAAATAAGGTCCTGCGTCTGAGAAGTATATTGTCTTTTAAGGGAGATATCTGTTATCATCTAGAAACATATGTAGCGCTGCATATATGAAGATTTTTTATTGCATCATGGAATAAACATGACCTAAGGCAAGCTAGTCCAAGCATCGAGGGAATGCTATTCAAAGTGAGTGACAAACTATTCTGCAGTGGAAGGAGTTAAATAAACTAGGTTGATTTGCTCTCTGTTGAGCTCAAACCTATAATGACGCTCTGCTGACTGGCGGGAGGGTATGACGCAAGATGGGAAAAACCAAGTTGACAATATTGTAAAAAAAAGAAAAAAAAAGTGGGGTAGGATGTCCCTTTTTTGTTGCCACCAAAAAAAAAAAGCTTAAGCAGAGACCCACAAAAATATTTCAAATCCCGCACACATGATTTTTTTTTTATTTTCAGCAGGATTTAAATTTTTTCCTCTCTTTCTTTTTCCTTTATTTTTTCTTCACCATTCAACTTCTGTGGGGCTATGTTGAACTTAGAATAGTGTCAGGACTAGTTTAGACGGGGTTTCAGCTCAGTGATTACAAGGTGCATGGGGAAACCCTTTCATTTTGGATCTGGGATTTTGGACCACCATTAGATGGCTGTTTGGAATCATTATTAGCTTAGTTTAGCGTTAGTTTGTCCATAGTTTGTATATATATCTAAATAAAACATGCCCCTTTTTATTTGCTTCAATGAAAAATGCTCCCAATAATCTCATTCATGTCTTGTGCAATAGATCTCTTTTTTTTTTTTACTACCATCACCCCTTTTGATTCAGGTTGGTAGTTGTTTGTGCCGATAAAAGATATCCCTACAGTTTTTCCTATACCTATTACATACAATGTATTAGATCCCTTTTTACATCATTCCTTTAGATTAGTCTTCATCATTCTTCAGATCCTGTCACTACAACATCCAGTAGATCCCTTGTTACAATGAACCCCGCGCACCTTTAGCTTAATAATGACCAAATATACTTCAATAAAATATGTTCCTTATTAACCATTCACTGACGCATTAGATAGTGTGCAAAGTTGTTGTTATGTCGGTTTTGTGAGTGTATTATCGAATAACTGCTTTCTAGTTCATTTATTATGATTACTTTCCTCCAGAGTCCCAGAGACTGATTGACAATCGTATATCATTTAATATCAAAGCTGACCTTATTCCTGGTCGACCAATTATGCTAATGAACGTAGACTGTGTCCCCAAAGTAGTTTCCCTCCCCCTCCCCTGTATACCGTTTTATCGTCCGCTAAACCAATACATTGTATATACTCAGTTCACCATTTTCATTCATACAACGTATCGTATTTGGTATCATGAATAAAAACAATAGCTACAAAGCCTTCAATAATAAAAGATACAGCGTATAGATAAAGAGAAACATTCTATCACCTCAAAATATATTGATGCTTTATTAAGAGATTAATCTAAGAAACTGCCACGAACGTGCGAAATGGAGTGCCATCAAACTAATCAAGGGCGAACCACTTGAATGTCTGTATGGCGAGTCATCCAATGATATATACCTGTATGAAAAGCGAGCATTACATGAATTTTGCACAACCAAACATTAAAAATACTGAGACAATATAAAGAGGTTCTAAAAATATGTTTATTTCATAACAAGAAAAAAAAAATATAAAACTATAAAAAAAACTATTACTACTACTAAAGATAAACAGTCAAAAAAAAAAAAAGAAAAAAAAAAGGTACTACAGTTAAAAAAAAGAGATGTAAAAATGAATAGGAAAAAAAAAAAAAAAAAAAAGAGGGTCATATAAAAAGGGCTAAAAAAAACCAACTAAAAAGTAGTAAAAACAAACAAGTCTTCACAAAAGATGTATATGTATAAAAATGTATAGCTAACCAATGTCGTTGGAATGTTGTTGTTATCCTTTTTGTCGTTTTTGTAAAAGTGGTTTTGGTGTTCAAGATGTAAATGAAAAGGAGTGAATCGATGTGATAGTGAGGTAGTATATATAAGGGCAAAAGAAAGTGTGATAGAAGAGGAGAGATGAAGTTGAAAAATTGGGTGAAGAAAGCAGGTGGCCGCTTTAAGCCAAGGTACCACTGATGCTTCCACGAGGTTTCTATTTGAAAATAAAAATATATCCAGTCAATATCACCTATCTATACCATATATCATCGACACTGGTGAACGGGATGGGGGGTTCTACTTACACCATGGTTGGGAACCTTATAAGGGCCATCCACATCCTTCTTCACGGAGCCAGCTTGCCTAAAGTCATCCAAAGAGTGATATTTTGCCAAAAGTTCCTTTAACCTGTCGTCCACCTTACATTGCTTGGTCTTTTTGTTTTCCTTGCGATAATGAAGATAAGCCCAGAACTTTTCAAGACCATAGAGGTGACCATGTTCGACATCCATCAGCGTCAATTCTTGGAAGTCATCAAACACATCCTTGCGGAAACGCTTTTCAAGACCATAAGAGTAGAATCGGAAGATACATTCGAGACCGTAGCGGTAATCTTGGTTGGCATCCTCCACAGAGAGTTTCTTGAATTCCCGATACATACGTTTGTTGAAGTGATCGCGTAAAAAGTGAGACCAGAAGCGGAACAAGGTATTCATTTCTTGAGATTGACCAACACCAAGTTGCTTGCGTTCCTTGAGAGCCTTGGCATGGTACTTGTAATACTTGTGTTGGACAAAGCCCTTTTCGCGTAACAGACTGTGTGATGGGTGTTGGAAATTGGGAATCGAGTGAGCCATATCCATAGAAGAGCCCAATTCAACGGATTTGCTGAGAGAAGAGGCAATGTCGCTAGGATGGTAAGGTTGATCAGAGAGAACCCAGCCAACATCGGCGTGATCGATCTTTTTGTTGTTTCCGTTGCTAGTGGCTGAGGCATTGGTGAGAGATGAGGGAGTAGTTGTGGATCGAAGACTGCCGCTGTAGAAAGCACTGCTTGGAAGTGATTCAGGTTGGACAGGATAGAATCGAGGAGCTTGTTGTTCTTTGATGGGCTTAGCTTCGGTAGTAGAGGCATTGGTAATCGATTCTTCCTTTTGTTTAGCGAAGTGTTCGCGGTCAACAGTAGCCACCTTTTCATTTTTCGATTTGCTGGTACCACCCAATCCAGATTCATATTGATAAAGGCCTTCGTTGATCATTTCGGAGAGTTCATCGTTCATCTTGGATCGGTCAAAAGAGGTATGAGAGCGGTCACGTTTGCGCTGGGTCACAATCATAATACGAGCAATCATATCATCATCCACATAGTCATCATCTTCGTCGTCGTCAAATTCGGAATCGTCGTCAGATAGGTAATACTTCTTGACAGTGTTGGGTCGGCTACCATCTACCCATTCATCATCAAAATCAAACAATTCATCTTCTTCATCGTTCTTGGTCTTAGGTTTTGCTGAAGGAGTTGTCTTTTTCATTGATGCTGGTAAAGTAGGCATAGGTGCTTGAGCAGGTTTGACAGGGGTAGTTGTAGACTTGACGGCAGGAGCATTCAAAGGTGGAGTGTTTTTGCTGTCAATTGTGGTAGTTGATCCATTGGTCACAGTGATAGTGGCACTAGTCGTAGAAGCGGAACCATTGCGAGGAGGTAAGACCCACATTTCCCAGCCTTCACGTTTTCGAATCTTGTTTTCGGAAGTGACTTCAACCACCTGACTTTGAGTAAGAGCATCACGGATCAAGGACAAATCAGTCGTCAGCCCCTTGACACGGTTGAAGTTCGCCAAGAAGGATAATTCAACATAACCATTCGAGTCCATTTGTTTGCGCAAAAAGATATCCTTACACAAGTTGTCGATGCTGAAGTAGTATTCAATTTGTTGAGTGATGTACATCTTTAACATATCTTCGTGGACAAGGACAGGGCGACGATTGTTGAATGACCGGTGTTGGTTGTTTCCATTACGAGGACCACGACGGGTTGTTGAGTTTGAGGAATGATTGCGTTCTTTGTTGTGTTGGCGATGAATAGTTGGTTCTTTGTTTAAAGCACGAGGTGTGGGGGTAGTGGGTTGAGATGCAGGAGTATCCTTTTTGACGGGAAGATCTTTGTCTGTGTTGATTGAAATCGCATCCTTCTTGTCAGTAACTTCCTTGGTTGCATTTTCGGGTTCTTTGTTGATGACTGAATCTTTGGCGACAGCGTCCTTTTCTTTGGAAGGTTGGTTATTGGTGCGACGAGGTTTGCGAGCGCCTGTTGATTTTTTGATGCCGTTACCACTGCCGATGTTTCCACGACCAGAACCAAGGCGAGGAGTTGAGGATGAGTGAGTGATAGTAGGTGTGTAAGGAGTTCCGCGACCTTTAGCTAAAATAAATAGTAGATAATGATAATTTTGTTAGTCAAATGTTGCTCCATGTCGTGGTACGAGCTAATTGCCGCTGCTATTACCTTTAGGCACAACAATCTTTTCTTCCTTGACTTCTTCCTTGTCTTGCTTTTCCAAAGCTTCTTGAGGGGCAGGCCATGTGGATTCTTCTTTTTCTATACCAATAGGAACAACGAATAAGTATAAGTATCAGCTGCGTTTTCAATTGGAATTACCAATTATGTAATTACCTGTAAGAGTGTTGGATTTGATAGATTGCTTGACTTGCCAGACGTTCACTTTTGGAATGGGGGCAGGGACTACTTGATTTTCAACTGAGGTTTTTTCGGTTTCTTCTACAGGTGTATTGACGTTCGTAGCACTGACCATGATCGATTTTGTCAAATATAGTGTTTGAAAAAGGGAAAGAAAAAGGTTCCTTGCCCATTTTTCGTTTTTTATTTTTTGTTCAATCAGGGCAATCAAGCCACTATTTCTCAGCCACTGAAATCACGAGGCGGGGGTTGAAATCTAAAATTCTGGTGTGAACCACCTAAGGAAGGGCATTGACAGATTGTTGTCACTGATCATGCTAACAAGCCCATTGTATTAATTCTTCTTTTCTTAACTATTGTATGAATATATTGGTCATACAATCTAAAAAGAACAAGCTTATACTCAAAGTTCTTCCTTTTTTGCAGATTCTACCTGTGATTCAAGTGAGTTTAAAGCCAGAACTGCCAGGGAAAAGGGGGCCGTTTCTCCTAAATTTGCCCCTGATTTTTCACAAACGATATTTAGTTTAGCTTTGTGCCTAATAGCAGTAATTGCCTACTCCTTTATTTATTAGCATTCATTTTATCTCTTCTCTTTTATTTTTCCTTTTCACATTCTTTTCCTTTCCTTGATATTTCAGCTCATAATCTGTACATCAGTATCATTTATCTTCATCCCACTCGTTTAATTACCCCAGTACTCCCGTCGAGAATATATAATACTTCCGTATTTTACAACTATATATAAAATATAATGACTTGTTGTGAAAGGTAAAATAAAACAAAGTTATCTATAAAATATGGCTGGGGAATGAGATATAAACCCATTCAAATTTTATTTTCTTTCTCATTGTAGACTCAGTAAAAGCTATTTAATTGTGGTCAATTTTTTAATCGCTGCCTTTGGATGTGCCTTGGTTGCTTTTGGAATAATGACCAGCCAACAGAAGTTTGAAGGTGCCATATTATTCCCAATCAATATTTTAAAGAGTAAGAGACCAAAAAAATAAAGATAAAAAGAAAGAACGGCCCCTTGATAGAAAGAAAATCTTGCTAAACATTCTAGTTATCACCCCCTACTTTTTATCATCTTTCTTAAAACAGTGATAAACATCCTAGGCGTTATACTTTTATTCACAGCTGTCATTGGTATAATTGGTGCATTTTACCGGGAAAGAAAAACAATTCACATCATCTACCTTGTGGTAGTTATTATTGCCTTTGCTTTTCAAATTATAACCGCAATTGTAGTATATCAGCTAACAGCCAATTCTAAAATGTGGTTAAGTAAAACGTGGGCGGAAGCATCTAAGGAATACCGAGAATATGCCCAGGAAAAGGTAAAAAAAAAAAAAAAAAAAAAAAAAACTCATGCAAAGACGAGTCGGCGTTTTAATCACCCCTGAATTTTTTTATATTTCGATGGTAGTTCTCATGCTGTGGATTTGCAAATCCACTGGACCACCCAGTGGCAAGCAATGTTTGTTCGACAACAAACAATAAAACAAGCTATCCACCCTGTTTTGAACCACTTGTTCATTTTATAGGCCATGAACTAGCCATCGTCTATATCATTCTTTTTTCTGCCATCAGCATTGAAGTCCTTGCGACCTGTAATAGCATCACATTGCTATGCACCAGAATGATCTACTCAGGAGATTCTATCTCCATGCAAAGGATGAAGAAAAGTTCGATTACCATGGTGGATTCTGCTATCGAGACATCTCCTGACTCATGCTTCAAAAAGTCATACTATCATACTAAAGCCCATAAAGGCTTTACAACATAATCTCAATTAATCCAATTTATGCCATTCCTTGATGAAATGAAAATAAATGTACAATACAGTAATATATAATAACACCAATTTATAATATAAATTGCTGATGCAAACAACAATATGTTTGATGTTTAATGGAAAAAAAAAATGATAATAGCGGGAAGGGGAGATTCGAGTCAGATTATTTGCAGTTAAATTAAAGAGTAACAGTAATGGGTATAAGTAAAAATGTAAATATATATTGCCTATCATCTTTATTTCAAAATTTGTGTGCGCTCGAAAAAAAAAAAAGGATTGAAAAACATCTACTGAAAAAAGGTAATCGCTCAGATGAAATGATCAGAACTGAGAGTTCAGTAAGAGACAAAAAAAGCCCATTTCAAACGCCGCCCACCTGATTGTTATTTTCGGCCATTTTATCCATTTTCTCCTTTTTTTTTTTTTTTTTTTTCTTCACCGAAAAACTTCTTACAGGTTATGGTGATCTTAGAATAGTTTTAGGATTAGTTTAAAAGGGTTTCCAGGACAGGGATTACAACATGCGTGGGGAAACCCTTTCATTTTGGATTCAGGATTTTGACCTACCATTGGTTAGCCTTTGGACGTCTTCATTAGCTTAGCTTAGTATTAGGATGACCATAGTTTGTATCTACATCTGAATAAAACTTGTCTCTTTTTACTTGTTTCAATGACAAATGTCTGAATAGTCTCTCTCATGCCTTGCACAATAAATTCCTTTTTACTACCGTCATTTCTTTTGATTAAGTGTTGACCGTTGTTGAATACTTCAATAAAAAATATCCTTGAGTTTCTCTCAAGTTTTGTACTGTACAGTGCTGTACAGCATATTATATCTCCTTTTACAATTGCCCTTTTGGTTTAGTGTGGACTGCCCTTTAAAACTCGTAATATTTTCACCCATGTTGCCGTCATTAGATCTCTTGTTACAATGAACCCCTTTGTCCTTAACTTGGTATTTACTGTATTGCTTCCAATAAAGTATACCTTATTAACCATCCTCTGAGTCATCAGATAGTGAGTATTATCATTATTGTAGTTGTTTTATGACTGTTATATTAAAACGCGGCGTTCTGCTAACTGACCCACTATGGTTACTTCACCCCAGTGACACATATAAATAAATCTATTCCCTGTCGAAAGCGTAGTCAACACTTTAGATATTTTCCCCAGCTTCCTAGATTACTCTCTATGGCTACTTTGTCTCTGTTCCCGCCACTCGAGGCCCTGGTAAGTAGTTGCCAGCTTTAGGTCACTTTATATGAAACATGCTCCTATTCCCGCTCAATCATTGATATTAATCGACGTAAAACCATGGCAACAACGTAGTATCCCCTATAAAATGTTGTAAACCTCATTAGACTGGACATACTGTACAGTACTGTATAAATTTTATTGGTTTTTTCTTTTCACAACTGGTATAATAAAATAGATAAATCCCCAAACGAAACTAGGTGGACCTTAAGGGACCACCCGCTAAAATACAAAAATACAGAGTCATCTAATAATATCCCATCAAAATTCACAAACCCGTATCTCACAACTCTTCTACCGAGTATAATTTCTTTCTGTGTGTGGCCTTTGATCAAAAATTCATGCCCACCGACGTTTTTATCGGAATTTGAACCAGTCGTGACTTTTTAGTGCGCGAGAGGTGAGGGGGGGGCGATGCTGGGAGTTTTTTTTTTTGGCGGGTACAACTGCGAAAAAACAACCATTATCTTCTTCTATTATTTTCTTTCTCCAAAAATATCGCAATGTTTGGTCTTCGCAAATTCAACACTCCTGTACTCCGTCCTGCTGCTCCCTTCATCATCGGTGGGGTGTCTGTCCTTTTCCTTGTAGCCAAGATGCAAGACGCCATGATCAATTGTAAGTTCAATCCACCAATGGCGTTAGTAATAACGACTATAGCGCACTTACTTCCCTTTCTTTCCTTCTCTTCTAGCCGACCAATACAGAAACGACCCCAGAAACCCTGCCTGTACGTAGACGTCACATATTTAATAATAATATTAAAAAACAGGAAATAGCTTCTGGAAACACATATGGAACCCATACTCACCATCCCTTCTTTATCTTTTTTTATTAGTATCTGCTGGCAAGAAGGATCACTAGATTAGCTTAGACATTTTTTTTTTGACCAATAATTTATCTTCGTACTTTATATATGCTGCTGCCCTCATATCATCATTTGCGGTCAACTGAATAAAAACCAACATTCAATACAACATTCTATGTCTCCTATACTAAACAATTCATGTAAAATATATATGTATACTTTTTTATTTATTGATAATCAGGGGAATTCATATCAGTGATAAAGCGAATGGAGAGGAAGTGGTATATGTATCTATCTAGTGTATGTAATGTTTGTATGTATATATCTATTGAGTCTGTCTATCTAGGTGAAAGGGAGGGAGAGGGGGGGTAGGTGTAACGGGTGTGTCTATTTTAAACGGAGGTAGTGGGTTTCCAGAGATGCATGATATGGTCGTAAAAAGAGCACGAAGCCACAAGGTCATTTTCCTTTTCATTCGAAGAAGCATAGAACCAGTCAGCACCATAAGCCATCGATTGATGATCCAAGAATCTGGTTGAAATAGCCAATTTTTCGGTATCGATCACAAAGGCACCGGCATGCATCGAAGCAGAGAGAAGACAGGTTGGGTTGGTTGGATGCCATTTCAATCGCCAAATACCGCCACCATCCGTATGTACCTTTGCTAACGGCTGTCGAATCGCGCGTGTATCCCATAAATAAACATGTTCATCGTAGCTTCCAGTTGCCAAAATGTGTTCACGATGAGGATTGCACTGCATTGTTGTCACTCCCATTTCATGTCGTCGATTGCTGAAGATTGGCGTCTCTAGTCCCACTCTGGTATCCCATCCTTTGAATAGCATGTCGTCCGCTCCAGAGTAAATGCGATGAGGATCCCAATAATCAAATGCAGCTATCCATGCTTCGAGGTCGTGTGCATGCCAGGCTTCACTTACTTGCCAGTCCGTTTCAGAAGCTTCCACTAATGATAGATCACCATTGGAATGAGAGACCACGCATTGCGGAGAGGAAGCACTAGGGAAGCGACGCGTAGACCAATCCAAAGAAAGACACAAGTTTGAGGAATCTTCTGAGACTTGAATATGTTGTGTTTGAGTCAAAGAGGAGCTGTTGTCCGAGTCGTCCCGCAGCGCATAGAATGTGAGGCCACCAATAGAGTCGGCTACTCCAAGCACTTGTTCACCATCAATGAGAGAATGGCACCATTTCATGTCAAGAATAGCAGGCATATCAATGACTTGCTTTTGAACTAAGGCTATGTCGTTCGCATCCACGTCAAATAGATATAGCTTGCCTTTTCGTACTCGAGCATCTTGGTCATTTGTTTCATCAGTCAATTGGTAAGTGCCGCACGCAAGATAGCTGTTGTGATTTTGGAAGGGACAAAATTCAGTAGAGTCGGCACTATAAACTGTATCAAAGGATACAAGGGAATTGGCCTGATCAGTCATGTCGAGTGGAACAAAAAGAAAAAAAGAAAAAAAAATGGGACCAAATGTGTAGTGTGGCTGATTTATTTTTCTTTCGAGAAATCTAAACCCAGCACTTGCCTATTTTGAATTTTGAAATAAAAAAAAATATATCCATGACTCCCCTCAAAACATACTATACCTTCAAAAACGGAGCATATTCACTTTGCAGTAAATTCCAAAAGTTTATTGAGACCAAATCATGTTTTATAAGTTCGTGGTAATTCCTAGGAAGTTAATTTTCTGTCAAGCTTGCCCCGAAAAATCATGCCTTTTCATCAGTGGTTCCTCAATCCAGCGTCCTCCCCTGATCAATGTCCACACACGGTAGTCATTTAATATAGATACATATATACCGCTTTTCCACTTTACAAAATTTTCCACCGTATATAGATACATTGATTTGCGGTTTTTATTTCAGATAAATAACTATACATATATACAACACAATAAAAATTAATCTAGGGTACTAAATAGCTACCAGATAGAATAAACCCCAAATTATTTCAACCAAGTTCATCGACATGCAAATGACCAGATTTGACACCTAGAGTAAAAAGTTCGTCAATACTATAAACATACAAAAATCGGGCCATTGGGGCGAGATTCACTTACTTTCACTAAGAGGTGTTGCGGTAATGGTATGGCGTGTTTCCTTCTTTCTTTTCTTTTGAGGACGGATGACGGCTACAGGCACAGGACTTTGATGGACCAAAAATGTTGATACAGATCCCATCAACATCCTTTTTCATATTGTCCCCATTTTGTTTTTTTTGTTTTTTTTTTTTTAAAAAAAAAAAGGCAGGTGAGCAACACAATTTCTACTCTTCCATACATCACATTCCAACCCTCCTTACCCTTTCATTGTGCCTCTTCCACGGCTGCCACAAACAACCATCGTCAACGGAAGCGTCTGGATCTAATGTCGACCAAAAAAAAAAACAAAAAAAAACAAAGTTTATAACCCCATGTCACATGTCATCAATCTAATATACAGTTTGTCTCCATCGAGGATGTCTTACCAGTTGTTCCAACACATCCTTAACTTGGCCAGCCATGGAATAAAAGACTAATTTAATATCGTATAACATCATTCGGGACAGTCGTTTTTTGGCTTCATCAATCACACCATTGAGTATATGATCCATCTACACACAACACACGCATACGGAGAGGGATAAAAAAAAAACGAAATGGATCGGTGAGTTGTGTACCTTTTTTTTTTTTTTTTTTTGGGTCTAGAGATTTTTCATTTACTTCATTTTCCAACATCAAAGCAGACTCTTCGGCAAGATCCGGCGTATCATCACGATTAGCCACTGTCACAATATGAAGCGTATCATGATCGCGAAGCATCGTTCCCATGGTCCATTCCATCGCATGAAGACTTTCATGGCTAAAATCACATGCAATCAGGTAGTGCCGAGTATCCTCTCTATCATTGTCGTGCGTTGTTGCTGTTGTTGTTGGTGATGCCCCTTTTCGAATTTGATTGCCTTCAATCCCCGCTCCATACACCATGGACACAGCCTTGTGATTGCATTTTCTTTTGAGTCGAAGGGTTGCTGTGTCAGAAAACACCAAAAGGTCGCGGAGATCACGATCATGCATCGAATCGGTTGGTGTCGTGGATTTGTGATTTCGGCTGCCGTGGTTATTTCCGTGATTACCGTTGTGATTGTTGTGACTGGTATGGTTGCTTCCATGGTTACCATTGTGGTTATTGCTGCTGCTGTTATTGTTGTGATTGTTGTGATTGTTGTGATTGTTGTGATTGTTGTAATTGTTGTTGTTGTTGCTGTTGTGATTGTTGTTGTTGTTGCTATGATGGTGGTTATGGTGGTGGTGATTTCTATGGTTGTTCTGATTGTTATCATGTAGCCTGGCTGAGTTATTTTCATTAGGTTCTGCTGGAACCTCAATATGTCGATTGGCTTCAGTAATTTGCTTCAACTCTTCATCCAAATCGGATTCCAAATT
Source organism: Absidia repens (assembly GCA_002105175.1). Taxonomy (NCBI): domain Eukaryota; kingdom Fungi; phylum Mucoromycota; class Mucoromycetes; order Mucorales; family Cunninghamellaceae; genus Absidia; species Absidia repens. The sequence goes on along the minus strand of MCGE01000005.1, from coordinate 1,268,566 downwards.
GTCGTCGTCGCAGTCATCATTATTGTTGTCATTTTTGCTTTCGTTCAAGTCATTGTTGCTGCTGTTGTTGTAATTGTGTATGCCCATTTCATTCAATAAATCATCCAGTTGGCTACTACTTCGTCGTCGAAAAGGCTGTCGTTCCTGCTGTTGCTGCTGTTGTTGGTTCTGTCGACGTTGATTTGCAGTTTTATCCGCTGTTGCTAGTTCTGTTGAGGTGGCCGTGGTTGTCTTCGAGCAGGTGGGTATCATTGAAACTGGACAGCGTATCGCAGTAGCTGTGGTTGGCAGAACCGTTTGGGTCACCACAGTGAGGTTTGTGGTATTGTCGTCGATATCTTCATCCAAGCTTATTTCGTTTTCCATATCCAAACGACTGCTATCCTCATCATAATCCGAAGTGGCAGAAGGCGGTGGTGTAATGATATCTACATTGGTGATAAATTGCTCATGGACATGGCTAATGTCGGTATCCATCAATCCCAGTTCATTGACATTCTTCAGGTGATCAGTCGGGCTAAGCGGCTTCATAGACTCTGACAGCAAGTAGCTTTCTTTCCCATTCCTTTCTGCTGACATTATCGATCAAAGTATAATAGTATTCCAAGATATAAAAAATTAAGAAAAAAGAGTTGCAAAAAAAGCGGATCAAACATTTTCCACATGTTTTAGATGAAGTAAATTTCAAACGCCGCTAGTGTGTGCCGCATAAAGGTGGGTCCTATGACATGTCACAATATAGACACTTTTTCAACTACAGTGTCAACGGTCATAATATTTTATTGGGATCATATAAAACAGGAAGAGTGGATATAATAAAATAAAATGTTAGGGAAGGGGAAGAGAGAGAGAGAGAAAGATCAATAAATACAAGTGTAAGAAGGGAAGGGTCGAATATAAACTATCTAGTAATAATCATCATCGTCGTCATCGTCATCATCATCATCATCATCATCATCATCGCCTGGTTGAAGTGGACCATCATCACGGATATAGCTAAAGCCTTGAAAAGCATTTTGAGTTGATAAGCTAAGTGGTACGGAGTCTTTGGTCAAGAAGGAGATCTGTGATTCCAATGAAGAAGGTGCAAGTTGTGATTGTGTTGATTTCTTTCCAATGTTGTGGTTACTGTTTTTGTTTTTGCTGATATGATTGGTTTTTTTCATGTTGCCTGTTGCGGAAAGGTAGGACGAAGATGGGATGTTGATGGCAGAGGGTGGTTTTTTCTGAGGTGATGGAGGAGGGGTTTGTTTCTTTGCGACAGCATCCCAGCGGATGCCTTTGAAGAAGGGATGTTGTTTGATTTCAGCGGCACCATTCACCCCTAAGCGTTTGGACGGATCTCGTTGCAGCAATTGTTGAATCAGATCCCTACATTCTGGGGAGAGATGATTGCGAGTGGAGGGGAAGGTCAAAGGTTGATTGAGGATGCGACGATAGAGAACATCCAAGTGCACAGAATGAAAGGGGGCACCACCAGTCACAAGTTCATACAAAAGAATACCAAGACTCCACCAGTCGATTGTTTGCGTATAATCATTCTTGCGAATCATTTCTGGAGGCATGTATTCATGAGTACCACAAAAGGTCGAGGTGGTCGTACTATCCTTGAGTTCCTTGCACAAGCCGAAGTCAGTCAGTGCAACGTGACCTTGGGCATCCAGTAAAATGTTCTCCGGCTTCAAATCACGATACACCACGTTGTGAGCATGAATTTCTTCTAAAGCACAGACCAGCTCTGCAATAAAAAATCGTGCTTGATGTTCCCCAAGAGTACGATGGCGTTGTAGGTAAGTAAAGAGATCTCCACCGGGTATATAATCCATCACCAAAAACAAATGATCCGCTGTTTGGAAGCTAAACTTGAGAGTCACAATGAAGGGACTGGTGATTGTTTGGACAAGGACATTGCGTTCAGAGAGTGTATGGTCAACTTCATTTTGTTTGATCAACAGCCGTTTGGAGAGTACTTTCATGGCATACGTTCGTTTCGTGTCCCTTTTTTCCACTTGATAAACCTTGCCAAAAGACCCATGACCGATTTGTCGAATGATACGGAATGAGCTTGGTGTCAACTTGGTCTAAGTTAAGAATTTAAGAATTCAGAAGGAATCAGTAAAGGATTATACGATATCTGTTAGGAAGCAGGTTTTTACTTACCGCAGCGAGGTTGGTATAACTTGCTTGTAACCGTACTTCACCCGTAATTGAGCCACTTTCCTCCGCTGTCCTAGGTTGTAATCGTAGCCATATATCGATAGCATTTCGGCCAAAATTAGGTTTCCATTTCGCCATCCCGAGAAAAACGTCATCACCATTGGGTAAACGATTGCCACGATCATACACTTGTACAATCAATTCATCTTGGTCAGTCAAAACGTCACTAAAAAAAAAAAAAAAAAAAAAAAAAAAATTAATATGATAAAAAAGAAACCTGTTTTTGATTTGATAATTGAAAGGAGGGAGCGCGGGGGAAAAAAAAAAGTGACTTACAGACATTGAGAATATTGCCATTTTGGAGAGCTTGCCCATATCTGTTTTTCAAAAATATCCATTGGCTTTGTAGTGGTCATTGGTGATGGTTGGTCGAGCGTTGACATTGTGTTACAATCATATTGGGCCAGACAATAGATATCCGCTTGTGAAGCATTGGTGATCGCAAGATTCCGGGCTTCCACGATGACTAGATCTAATTTTCCCTTGACTTGTTCAGGAGCTGGTGGTGTAATGGAATTGGTTGGGGTTTCAACAGGTCTGGTGGTGAGAGCAGAAGTCAGTGAAGTGAAAGAATTGCGTGCATAACGTAGAGATTCGCCCAGTTGACCCAGCTTGTCTGTCAAGTTGACTGACGGAAACTTTGCCGAAGTATGGACAGTAAAATTCTTTAATAAAGCATCGGTATAGTCAGTCATAATATGTGTTGAATCAGGTCCATATAATATGAGCAACAGAAGAATACGATTTATTGTTTAGATAAATATAAAAAAAAAGAAAAAAAAGGTAGAATTGGGGAAGGGGGCGATCAAAAATATATACAGCGGCAAAAAAAAAAAAAATCTTTTGTTGGGGAAGAAGAAATGATTGGGGAGTGGTGAGCTTCGGAATTTAAAATCACGGGAGTGAGTGCACAAAAACAGGGATACCATTGATAGGCAACAGGATGAGATATGTCTACATCCACCACCACAGTGTAGAAAAACTAAGGAACACCAACATACTCGAGCCCTATATATAAATAAAATATGTACCCGGCTTTATATACATAAATATTCATACATAAAAAAAAAAAAAAACGTCATTTACCTGCCCTTAACGTCGCACCGACCAGACCCAGGAGCTTCCACGTTCCAAAAAAGCCAATTGTCGGTTATCACTACTTTGCCGTCACCGATCGGCACACATTCCACCTACATTTCTTGAATTTCACTGCTGCTTGTCTGTATCAGGCAATTCTTTAACCCCAAATCAACTGTATCCTTTGTTCATCACCATATCATAAAAAAAAAAAGTCAAATCTCATGACGGCAGATTAAGAAACATTGCCAAGTTTCAGATTCACGCGGGCGCCAGCATCCTATTTCATATTACCTTTTTAACATTATCAGTGCCTGCTTTGAAGTGCCACTTAAAATTATATATTCATATCTAGACACAGTAACAACAATACGATTATGCAGACGAAAAACGTTTTACAGTACATAGGCAAAATATCGTCTCCAAAAAAAAAAATATATATATAGTTGGTATTTGATACTGCCGCTTAGAGTCATAAAATAAGCGAAATTGATTTTTTAATCCAACAATAGTAAGCTTTTGAGAATGAAAGATACATGATATGCATTCATCAACTCACTGTTAATCAATTGTTTGGGAAGAAAGAAAGGACAAATATTATTTTAAAATATCGTTGAGCACGCCACAGAAAGATGGGTCGAACATGCCTCTCTATATGACTTCCAAAGCTGATGATGTACAACATGAAGCAAGAGTCTTGGGCATGCATGAGCCAGAGCCAATAAAAAATAAAAATAATAAAAAAAGAGCCCCCAACATGAAATCCCGAAATTCAACATTTTTCGCGGCAAAATATGGACACGAGTTATTCTCCCTCAGGTTAACCTACGCCAACAACCCATATTAAAACATACTACCAAGGAATTTATTGGTGGTAGCATGGAGGAGTCTATTGTGAGATCTGAAAATTGGTCAACACTAATCTAAAGGGAATACTTTGAAAATAGATCTAATATATTGTACAAGGCAGACAAGACATGAAAAAGATTATAAATGGATATCTTTTATTGAAGCATAACAACATCAACACTAATCTACAGTGGACGAGGGAAGAAGGGATCTATTGTAAAATACATTAGAGAGACTGATGGGACATTTTTTATTGAAGTAAATAAAACGAGACATATTCTATTTATATACAGATACAATTATGGTCAAACTAATACTAAACTCTGATGGCTTCCAAAACCAAACTAATGGTTGACCAAAATCTTGAATCCAAAAAGGAAGGGGTTCCCCATGCATCGTGTAATTCCTGAGCTGAAATCCCTTCTAAACTAGTCCTGACACTAATCTAAGATCACTATAACTTCAAAGGAGTTACAATTATGAAGAAAACAAAAAGAGAAAGAAAAGAAAGAGAGCGGATAAAAAAAAAATGGAACAGCAGAAAATTCACGTGTGCGGAATTTGAAATGTTTTACGACCCTATTTTTTTTTTCGATGAAAAAAAAAAAACACAAAGGAAGGCTCCAGAAGGTTGCTGTCTTGCTAGATATGACATAGATACACAATAAAATAATGGTATCAAACACAATAGCGATGCAATTTCGCTTTTCTGTTGATATTGTTACTGTTGGTCTCGACTGAATATATACTATATATCTATACGTGAGAGCAGCGTTGAGAGTTTATTTCATAGCAAGAATTTTTGCTGGATCTATCAATTGACGATTCGTAGTGGTATAATAAGCTGGTCTATTTTTAATTTCTTATGCCATTTGATACAAATTGTGCACAATGAACGTAGGTACACCCATTATGGTGTTGTTTTTTAAAAATTCCCCGTGAAGTGTAATATGTAATGTCTTTTTGTATCATACAACAAGGAAAAAACTTGAATGTTTATGTTAAGTCGATGACCATTTGCTCAAGTTGAAAGGCTACTATTTTTTCCGTCACCTGTTGTCTATCTGGCGCCAGTTTGATTTCTAATGAAATGAAGCTGTTTTAAAACACCGCCCACTGCCCCTTTCTTTTTTTATGATGCAAAAGAAATTGTATTATACTACAAATATAACCAGTCTCATCGTAAAAGTAACTATATTTTTCCCTGATCAACATTATCACTATCAGATTCCATCATCTTTATCAAAGTTGGCAATAAAAAAAAAAAAAAAAGTTAACAAACCTTTTTTTGGGCTCGTTTTGAAATAAATAAAATAAAAAGAAAATAGGACTTGAGACGATATAAAAGGAAAGCATTTCTGATTGAAATTGCATTACTATATTTCTAATCTAGTTGACTTTTTCTCTTTGCTCTTACAAAATAATGAAGAAAACACTTGGATCTATTTTTATATTGCTGACACTTTCTTCACAAGCGCTCGTACGGGTAACGGCACAGTCAACTTCAGACGCCGGTGATATCATTGTCCCCAAAAACACTAAATGGTTAGCCGAAGTGGATGTTACCAAGGTGCCTAAAACACCCGTACGACCAGTGGGCTCAGGAACCTGTCCAGATGCCAAATGTGATGGATCAGACAACGATAAATGTTTCGAAAGCTGTGGCAACAAAGCTTTGCCCAGCGATATTTACGGATGCCCTAGTGCACAAGAATGGGCCCTTTCTTTTGATGATGGTCCCAGTAACTTCACTGGGCAATTACTGGATAGTTTGGACCAATATAATATCAAGGCTACCTTCTGTGTGATGGGTTCCAATGTCAAAAAGTACCCAGAAATGGTAAAACGTGCCTTCGATGCAGGACATCATATTGCTTCACATACTTTCAGCCACCCCCATTTAATGAGCTTGACCAACGAAGAAATTATTTACGAAATGAAGGCGACCGAGGAAGCCATTCGTGATGTGATTGGTATCCGACCCACTTATGTTCGACCACCATTTGGTGAAGCAGATGATCGTGTCAAGGCATTGATGAAGGCAATGGGTTATAAAATTTTGCTATGGAATGTGGATCCTACTGATTATGATGTTCACTCGCTACCTAATGCTGCTGATAAAATCCAAGGTGCATTCAAGGCTGCTGCAAATGGCATTGATACTGGATTGAACTCACATGATGAACCTGGTTATATTAGTCTTCAACATGGTAAATATATCATCTTTTTTTTTAATTTTGAAACACCACTCATTATAGCTATTATTGTTATTTTACATGGAAACAATTACCACAGATTTATACAAGAGTTCCATTGAGCAAGTGCCCGACGTAATTGAATTCCTCACTAAGAAAGGATATACATTCAGGACTGCTGCAGAATGTGTTGGTGATAAGACCCCACATGCTCCCTTTGTACCGGAAGGAAGACTTATGGCCCAATCGAATCCCAGTGGACAAAATAAAGAAGAAGTATCATCATCAACACCTAAAGATCAATCATCTATCTCATCCATACCTGAATTGAAGGATGCGTCAGTTGAAAATGACAACAAAAGTACTACCACCAAAGTAGAATCCAGTGATACTTCTAGTTCTTCAACTACTTCAGCAGCGGCTATCATAACCCATTCATCAGTCAATATGGCTATACTTTTATTCGTTTTACTCTCATTTATATCTTGATTATTTCATCAGTTACAATAAAAAAAATCCCCAGAAATTTGCATTGACCGATTTGAATCCCGACGACCTTTGTAAAATAAGGGGTGCTCTTCTTTTTTTTTTTTCCTTTTTTTTTTTTTCTTGTTTTCCTCAACAGCCAAGCAAAAATAGAACAATCAAGAACAAAGGTTGACCAATCGAAGTACCTCAACTCGAATAATATTGATACAAATATAAAAAAAAATATAAAACTTCTAGTGGTTAAACAAATAGAAAACTTTTTATGAAACTCTTCTTCTTTTTTACTAGTCAACACGGAAAACTTGAACAGCTTCATCAAGCGCATAATCTTTACTGTTAACCTGCAATATACAAGGTACTATATTCTGTGAATTCGGATCCCACATTATTAAAGATGACCTTCTATTTTATTTATCACACCTTTTTCTTTTGACATCATAGATACTGTTGGGGGTTACCTTTGTTTACTCATTGAAAGAAAAGCACGAGATTATATATTGTCCAAGGAAATGTATGAACAATGCAAACAGACGTAAGGACAAAGTGTAGATGGATAAGGTAACTTCAATGTTTAACGTGTATCTTTTAGGCAAAACTGACCACGTCATTGCTTTTATCAGGAAAGGGCGTGTGCTTGCGATCATTTCTCATGCACTCACTCTATGTAAACGGTGTCCATTCACCCACTGAAAATCAAAGTTTGGTTTTGCTTTTGCTTGAAAATGATATTGTGGGGAATTTATTTATTTGGTTAAAAGAAATCGGAAGACAGCACATCCTACCGTCAGTAAGTTAACGTCAACTCTTTACAAAAAGTGATATATAAAGGAACATACTAATATTTGCACCATTAGTAGATTGTTTCATAGGGTATTCTATCAGTGTAGCTTGCTGCTGCTGCTGCTGCTGCTTTTCAAGTCAATGTCCCTGTGTTTCAGTATTTGAATTCAACAGTGTCACGTTTATACGGTGATGATTCTTGATTGATCGACAACTTTTATTGGACCCGATTGTATGGAGATCAATTTGCACCCTGAAATCTAGATGAAAAATCAACTGGCGTAGCATTGAACAAAATAACACTTTAGCATGGATGTCATTGGGGAGCGTTGAACGCCACACAAGTAACGACAAAAATGATTCCTTTTTTTATTTATCTTATATCAACCTTTATCACCTTTTTTCCATTTAATTATATAGCACATACAAGTACCTCCGGCATCCGAAGTGTGACATGACTTGAAAAAGGTATCTTTTGAAATAATATCACGAGATGACTTACTACAAAGAAACAGGTAATAGAAATATATATAGACATGTGGCTGACTCAACTCAATCTATCACCTATTTTTTTAGATAAAGTAAATGATCCCTGCCATTTATCGAGACATTGTCAAGGACGGAATATAATAATACATCGTCTCTGAGTCAAGGTAATAAAATAAATAACAGACATCATTTCCATTCAAGCTTCCCCTCGCTCACGCCATTTTTTCCTCATAGTACGTGCCAGATCTTTGGTGGTCTAGTACATTTAATGTCTCTTGAATTTGGCACTCTACTCCCCCTTCCCCCTTCCCCATAGTCATCATCTTTGTTTTTTACCCCATTCACTCACCTACCAACCTCAATACTTATCACCTTCACTTTTAGATACATTTACTTCCGTTTTTACATATACTATATTACTTTCAATAAAACAAAGCAAAGCAACGTTTATATATTTTAAAGTCATCTCTTTTTTTTTAATTTTGTCTATTTTTTCACCAATACCAGATATATTCAAGAACTCCACTGTGCAATACGTCAATGACTTCCTTACTGAGAAGGATATCATAGCCCTGATGATCAATGAATTCCCGCTGTCCAATGTGTAGGTAGAAGGGAAAACTTACTTTCTGATATACACTGACTGCAATAACAAGTCATTCTTATTGTGTGTCGGCAGGATGAAGTTCTCACTTTCTCCCTCTCCTCTCGTACCTCCCTGGGTGGTCTGATGACCAGGTGACTAAGATTGAAACAAACTGATCTCGAGTCAGCACTGATCGCTACAGGTAACAAAAATAAATAAGCACAGAGACAATCGCGACACACAATGAATCTTACTAACCCCTTATTTTTACTGCATTGTATCTATTGGTAGATTTTTCATCGACCAAATCTTTTCTTAAAAAGCTCCCAATACACTATTGACGTATGTATATTCGCTTCAATCTTCTTTCTTGTGATGGGGTGCCTACAATCAGTGCTTTTTTTTTATTTTTCTTTGACAAAAGAATATGAATAAAATATGATTACTACTCTCCTTCGTCTTTTTTTATTTTTCCCCTGCCTTTTGTTTGATCATTTATTGTACTATTTTATATTATTTTTGAAGGGGCGGTGAGCTGACCTTCCTATTCCGGGGTCGCTGTTGCACCAATTTAAATATTTTTACACTCATTTTTTCTTTTTTTTCGGATTTCCTCTTTTTTTTTTTTTTTTTTTTTTTACCTTCTCTCATCTTATTTTTTTTTTTTAATATCCCCATTTCCATTCCCTTGATTATTTCTCTCTAGATACAACATTCATGTCTCCTTCAGCACTTCTTCCTGATGGTGTAGGTATTGCTCACTTGCCTAACCAACGCCATAAGATTGTATCTAAACGCGGTGCTAAATTTACCCTGATGGTATGCGGTAAGTCATTCTAGATGATAGATGAATAATTAGTTTTGAAAGCATTATTCACTGACTTCTCCTTTTTTTTTTTTTTTTTCTTTTTTTTTTTTTTAATTGTACATAGGTGAAAGTGGAGTGGGTAAAAGTACATATGTCAATACACTCTTCACTTCTGGTATCAAGGATCCCAAAAAACTGCACCTTCGTCACACTAAACAAACTGAAAAAACAGTAGAAATTGAAATCACCAAGGCTGGTAAGTCTAGCTACTTACTGTATGATTATAATAGTAATAATAACATCTCTTTTTATTGTTGCTGTTGTTGATTTGGATGATGATGATGGTATTGAATAGAACTGGAAGAAAAGAACTTCAAGGTGAAATTGACAGTGATTGACACACCTGGATTTGGGGATTATGTGAACAACCGTGATAGCTGGATGCCTATTGTTGAATTTTTGGATGATCAACATGAATCATTTATGGGACAAGAACAACAACCTACTCGTGCTGGTATCATTGATCTTCGTGTACATGCTTGCTTGTACTTTATTCGCCCCAATGGTCATACGTAAGTATTTTACTGCTCTCTCACCAAAATTAAAATTGACTTTTGGTGGTTTTCCATTGACACTTTTTGTTTATATATATAGTCTCAAACCTTTGGATATTGAAGTGATGAAGCAAATTGGCTCCCGAGTGAATTTGATCCCTGTTATTGCCAAGGCGGATACTTTGACTCCTCAAGATTTGGCCAAGTTTAAACGCAATGTAAGAATTTTTTACAAAAAAGGAGGGAAATGACCTTGTTTTTATTTCTTACCATACATACCATTGATTTTTTTTTTAAAAAAAATACATCTAACCTTAATAATTTTGTGTGTGTGATAGATCTTGGATGTGATTCATGCTCAAGGAATTCAGGTTTATTCTTGTCCTATTGAAAGTGATGATGAAGAAGTCACTAATACCAACCAACGAATTATGGACGCCATGCCCTTTGCTGTGATTGGATCAACAGATGATGTCAAGGTAGGGGATCGTACTGTCAAGGGTCGACAATACTCTTGGGGGGTTGCTGAAGTGGAAAATGAAGATCATTGTGATTTCAAAAAGTTGCGGACCTTGTTGATCCGCTCTCACATGCATGATCTCATCTCTACTACTGAAGAAACTCACTATGAAAATTACCGTCAAACTCAAATGGAAACTCGTAAATTCGGTGAACAAAAGTAAGTTGTTTTTGATATCTGCATATTGAGATGAGGAGAGGTGGGGAGGGGTGTTGGGAATTGGGAGTTGATTTTTTTTTTCTTTCTTACTCACCTTTTTTTTTTTTTTTTTTTGTAGGCCCAAGAAATATGAAAATCCCAAATTCAAGGAAAAGGAAGAACACTTACGCCTAGCATTTACGGAACAAGTGAAAAAAGAAGAAAATCGATTCCGTCAATGGGAAGCTCAGGTAAAAATCACTGAAGATAAACCCATTGTATAACTGAATAACTAACTGACTGATTGATCAATGGATGCCCTTCATTTTATAGCTTGTATCAGAACGTGATCGACTTAATAAAGATTTGGAAGCCCAGCATGCTCAAATCAAGGCAATGGAAGGTGAATTGGAACAAATGTATCAAATGCATCATCGAGGTCCCATGAGACGTTAGGGTGACTATTATATTTATTATAATCCCCTCAATCCCTCATACCCCTCCTCCCCCTCTCCCCTCAATCCCTCTCTCCTTCCTTCCTTATCCTACATCTTCCTCCTCTTTTTTTAGTTTTTTTTATTTTATTTTTTATTTTTGCCCCCTTCTCTTCTTCCGTTACTTAATTTTTTTAAAACTCAAATAAAGTTGTTGTTTATTTTCTCTTCTCTCTTCAACTATTATGTTTTCACCTCGATCTTTTTCCCGATCTAGTCTTTTTTTATTGAAACGATACCATTCTACTTATACAACTTCGTCTACCGAATACGTATATGGTTTATCAAGTGTTGCTTGTGCTTTGCATGCAAAAAAACGTACTGTGAACGAACTTTACGTCCAACACCGACTTGCTTCTGATAGGTATGTCAGTAGTACTTTATCCTCTTTTATTAATCACTTAATTCCTTTTTTTTTTCTTTTTTTTTTTGTAGCTTGACCGATATCATTACTCAATGTAAAGAACAAGGCATCCCAGTTAGGACTTTAGATAAAGGACGACTCAACAATATGACTATGAACAAACCTCATCAGGGTGTAGTTCTTGAAGCTTCAGCGCGACGACCTATTCCTATCAAAGCACTTGGTTGGGCAACAAGCAGCAACCTTGAAGAATCAGTGGATGAATCATCATATACGGCCATTTCTACTTCTTCCAAATCAGCGTCCCTAATATTCCAGAAACCTCGACAACGGTCACCTTTATGGATCGCTTTAGATCAAGTTCAAGATCCTCAGGTAAGTTCATCCAATCAGGCGAAACAGGACAAATAGACAGTAGTACATTGTATACTAAATCTATGGTATTACTCTTTTATTTACAGAATCTAGGATCCATTATCAGGTACTGGCATATCTAGTCTGTTGACGCTCAGTGACTTTAACATTATTATTTTTCTCTGGTGAATAGGACAGCCCATTTCTTTGGCGTAGATGGTCTTCTTGTTTGTAGTAAAAATAGGTCAGTGGCGAACAACATATTCAAACGAAATCGTTATATTGACCACATCCTTTCCATTTGCCTTATTACTACTATATTAGCGCTCCTTTAAGTGCAGCTGTGTCAAAAGTCAGTTCCGGTGCTATGGAAATCATGGATGTATATACAACTCAACATTTGGTCAAGTTTTTGGAGGTAAGTTGGATGCAGAAACTGAGCGGGTGGTTTTATATAACCCAACTGAGCATCTGCGTTTGGTCCCCAACTAGACATCCCGTGACGAAGGCTGGCATATCATTGGTGCCGCATCTGAATCAACCGATACTGAGGGTGATCAATATAACAACAACACTTCGACCAAGCCCAGGATTCTTGTATTTGGAAATGAAGGCACTGGATTACGAACAAACGTGAAAAGGTGTTGCGATTCTTTGATTAGTATTCCTGGCGCACAACGCAACGGTATCACCCAACATTCTGGATTCGTCGACAGTTTAAACGTAGGAGTAGCTATGGGTGTCCTTGTCAGTACCTTACTATAATCCTCTTCCCTTCAACGTCCGTAGAATATTGATGGCTTCTGATTATTTACCCTGTAGATGAACATGATATCATTGTATAGTATAGAACCCTCCCCCTTTATTTAGAAATAGATTGTATTCATCCGTCACCTTTCTATCCTTTAGATAGTAGTTTTAAACACATCATCCACATACATTCTCTCATTTTTTCCCATATCTACTTTGCTTCATTGATCAATCATTATAATAAAACGTTTGTTTCAACATACTTGTCATTATTATTGTAATCAATATATAGATATATTCCCAACAGCATTATACATGATGATCTTTTCTTTTAATCTACCAGTCCCAAGTAAGATATATGTCAACCGCATTCACCCATACAAATACCAACATTACATATCTCCTCTCTTCTCCTTTTTTTTTTGAAACCATACCCACTTACACCAGTGACGACAACACATAATCTCTCTCCACTTTCCCCTAATACCATGCCCAGCCACATCAAAATGACTACAGATACACATTCAAAACACATACACTAAAGACAAATTGGGTCAAAAACGGATGATTTTTATTTCAATAATTCAAAAAAAACTATACAAAATAAAAATAAACCAACCAATCTACCAAGACAATGATTATTTTTGTTGATGATATGGTTCGTAGTTGATATTTTGTTGTTGTTGATGTTGTTGTTGTCGTTGTTGTTTAAATATTCAAAGATGTGAAGACAGCGTTTAAGGACCAGCAGTAGGAGCAGGGTTCATCTTGCGCTTACCACCAACTTGGTTGGTGACGTTGACGAAACGACGGCTAATGAAGAAGAAGAAAAAAAAAAAAAGGAGGTGGGGAATATTGATGAGTTCTTTTGCTCTATTGCTATCAACCCTATTTTTTCTTTCTTCACACCACACTTACTTGTAGACTTGTCTCATCTTGGCACGACCGGTCAAAGCCTTCTTCTTTTCTTGCTTGGCGACCTATTCAATAGAAAGCAGGTGAGTTCACACTATCGTTTTCGAAAAAGGTGGGTGGAGCAAGGCATGTGTGAAATCTTACCTTGGGGCATTGAGACTTGACTTTACCAGCACGAGCTAAACTACCGTGAACTTTACCCTATCGTAGAAGAAAAAAATTCGTGAGCCTATGATGATTCTCTTTTATATTTTATAGTAAAGATGACTTTGCATGTGTGAGGGTTTGTTGGATGGATGGATGGATGAATGAGTGGATGGATGGATGGATGATGGGGTTGGGGTTGGGGGTGGATTCCTTACCATGATAAATTATAAATAAATTGAGAGGGAGAAAAAAAACAAGAAAAAAAAGATATAGGCAGAATAAAAAAAGGAAAAAAAAACGTCGCCGCAGAGCGGAGATATAAACACAACCAAAATGAGTGTGCAGGAAATCCGCAATCCTCCAAAATCTAGCCAGTCCGTCAATCCCATTATGCTTACCCCCCAAAAAAACTAGAAAATAGAATGTTATTTCTTTGATTTTATCACATTTTTCAAATGCAACATTATTAGACGAGTATACTATGAGGGGGAGGAGAAATAGGGTGCAAATTTACAAGCAACCTACTCTCTTGGCTGCATGGCATGGGCAAAATAAATTCACTATGGTCAGCGGCACATGAAAATCTGATTTCCCGTTTGTCATAAAAATTGCAGGAGTTTTCTTCCCCAGATTTTTTTTTTTTTTTCTTCTTTTTCATTTATTTTATTTTAACTCATCTCGACAACTACCATGCAAATCAAAGGAAACACATTTATCGTCACCGGTGGGTAAGGACCTACCCCCCCTTTTTTTATCACATTATATCAACGGTCACTGGAACCTTCATACTGAACTCGATCATCATTCTTTTTCATTAGTGCTAGTGGGCTCGGCGAAGGTACTGTCAGACACCTTGTTCAAGCTGGCGCCAATGTATCCGTAAGTAGATATTGAAATAATAGTTTACGATGCTTTCTTTTGACTGACATCTTCTTTCTTTCCTTTTTTTTTCTATGCGTCTGCTCTACGTAGATCTTTGACTTGAACGATGAAGCCGCGTAAGTTACCGCCTATTTTACAAGGTGCGCGAGTACCTATCTTTGACTGACTCTTTCTCTCTCTCTCTCTTTCTTTCTTTCAGTGTTGAATTGGCTCAGTCTTTAGGTTCCTCTCAAGTATTCGTGCCTGGAAAGGTCGATGTGACGTCTGAAGTGGTCGTGCGTGAAGCCATCCAAAAGACAGTGGAAAAATTCGGCAAGTTGGCGGGTGTGATCAACTGTGGTGGTGTGGCTACGGCTGCCAAGGTGGCTAGACGTGGCAAAACCGCCCATACGATGACATTGGATCTCTTTGAATTTACTGTACGTGTGAACTTGATTGGTACCTTCAATGTATGTCGCCAAGTCGCTCAAGTGCTGGTCAACCAAGATCCCTTCACTGAAGATGGTACGTATCATGTATCTTTTTTTTTTGGATTATTCATGCTCTTTTGTCGTTTTCCCTCTTTTCATAGGTGAACGTGGCGTCATTATCAATACTGCTTCTATCGCTTATCAAGATGGTCAAGCCGGTCAAGTCGCATATTCAGCCAGTAAAGGAGGTGTAGCTTCCTTTACACTTCCACTCGCCCGTGATCTTGCCCCTGCTGGTGTTCGAGGTAAGGACAGCAAACATTAGTATTGTAGTCAATTCAGTCTCACTAGACTCATCAATCCACCATTTTCTCTGCCATTTGTAGTTTTGGCCATTGCTCCTGGATTATTCCGTAGGTCAAATATACTCTATGCTATATAGAATGGTACTAACTTATTGTTGTTGTTGTATTACAATAGAAACCAACATGACAGCCATGGTGAATGAAAAGGTTTTGAAGGACGCCGTCTTCCCCAATAGAATGGTAAGCTTGTTGCGCGGTACTCCAATAGCGGACTTCTCATAATTAATCTCCTTTATTTTTGCTATGCTGATCTAGGGTAAACCTCATGAATTTGCAAACTTGGTCTCCACTATGATTGAAAATGGCATGCTCAATGGCGAAGTGATCCGCCTTGATGGCGCTACTCGTTTGGGCAAACTTTAAAATTACATACCCTAGCTATAGTTGTAGTGTAGTATATTTTTTATCCTCAATCAAAATCAATAAAAATATGAAACAATTGTGTCTTTATCATAGCAAATTATTTTTATTATTTATGAATTTATGTGGAATTTGGTTAATTATATGGCACTATGCGTATGAAATGAATATATGATGGTCAATTTATGTAGAGCACGGGGGAAGTAATGGGGAAAGGGTGTGTCTGTCAAGTGACAAAAATTGTCACTTATTTTGGGGAGAGAGGTTTTGCCAGTTTATTACCACTTATTTGAAAGCAATAGAATGATCAATTTGCAAAAAAAAAAAAAAAAAAAATCAAGCGCTTTGGATTGAGTTTATTAGATCAAACAGCATTTATACAATATAAAATCAATGAAGAGAGAGGAGATTGGTCAAGCAATTATGTATCTTTATTAAAAAAATAAAATAAAAAAGGAGGTTGGTTTTTTTTATACTACGTATCGTAGAAAAAAATGTATATGAAGGCTGATCTACAGCTTGTGTACATAATCAATGGGGGAAGACAAGCAAGAGGAAGATTGTTAAATATAATAAATAGAATATAAAATGGAGGATGATAATAAAAAAATAGAAATAAAAACTAATAACTGATATAAATAATCCTAAGCACCCATCATCACCTTGAATTCTTCAAAGCTAATTTGTCCATCACCATTCTTATCTGCTTCCTTGATCATAGCATTCAGTTCTTCTTCAGATAAAGATTCGTTCAAGGATTGCATAACTTTGCGCAGTTCTTCGCGATCGATCAATCCATTGCCATCAGAATCAAACACTCTTTTCAAAATTAAAATCAAAATCAGTATCCAATATTCTAAGTAGCACACAAACATACACACACACACACACACACACACACACATTATCCCTTCTCCTAATTCACTTACTTGAATGCTTCCTTTAAATCATCAGCTTCATTATCTGTTTGCAAATTCTTGACCAATCCAAGGAATTCTTGGAAATCAATAGTGCCATTGCCGTCTGCGTCCACATCGTTAACCT
Source organism: Absidia repens (assembly GCA_002105175.1). NCBI lineage: Eukaryota > Fungi > Mucoromycota > Mucoromycetes > Mucorales > Cunninghamellaceae > Absidia > Absidia repens. Next base: position 1,251,779 of record MCGE01000005.1, on the reverse strand, counting down.
AAAAAAGAAAAAGAAAAATAGGTGGATAAACGGATATCCAACATACAAAGTCAGTAAATTATAACAACACACACGCACAGACAGACAAACGCCCTTTTCCCACTTACCATATCTTGAAGTTCAGCGTCATTAGGATTCATTCCAAAAGAGCGAAGAACAGTACCGAGTTCTTTAGCGGTAATAGTTCCATCACCATCCTTGTCAAAAAGTTGGAAGGCTTCGCGATATTCGGCAATTTGGTCTTCGGTCAGTTGATCAGCCTAGACACAAAGGAAGAAACAAGATCAGTATCACGCTTTCTTTTTTTTTTTTCATCATCTGAGGAAAGGATATTATAAAAAGTGCCGACCATCGTCATCCAAGCGTAGTGAGGCTGTATTCTTTTCCGTATTCGTTATCAACTTTCTATCGAGTATTTTGAACAAGGGACTTACCATTGTATGTATACTAAAAAGAGAGTAAAATAATAAAGAGAAGAAAAAAAAAAAAAAAAAAAAAAAAAAAAAAGAAAGAGAATAGAATTATATAAAGAAAATCAGTCGGTATTTGAAAATTTTGACTTTTACTGCCTTTGGGGATTTTTGATAGCCCCGGGATTACCACTCGAAAAAGTAAATATACAGAAGGGTCCAATCAGATGGGCGGACTGGGCATTGGCTGCTTTTTGAGGGTCTTGCTTTTTTTTTACGTAGCAATCAAAAAAAAATAGATTTTTGACTGCGGGGTTAATATGACAGCATAAAATGATGATGCCTATTTTTATCATCTTATCATTATGAATCATCATCATGTAGATAGTGAGACATTTACTTCATTGCAAATGCAATAATTGAAACGAAGAACAGAGATAAAATTCGGACACCAGGATGGCGTACATTTACATTTGTTGCAATCCGACTTTGTGAAAATTCAAAGTCAAGCCGAAAAATCAAATGATGAAGTGCCTAATCTGATGGAAATACCCACTTTTGATGGATTATGGATAATGATTACAGTGGCATTAAATGGAGAAAGAAAGATAGAATGTAGCAGACTAGTTTCTTACAAAAAATGAAGAGAACCATGTAAAATCTAGGCATATTTCCATCCATGGTTTTATTTTCAACACAATAATTTGCCACAAAAAAAAGGCGGGGGTTTAAATAGATATACATATTTGCTCCCCTTTTTTTTATTTCTCGTACGCTTTAAATCTTTTTTATTTTCGCCCTTCTATTTATTCATATAATGTCCTCTCCTTTATCCAGCAAACAAGTTGTTTTTCTGGAAGAAACACAAGGCGCACATAAGTAAGCTCATGGCATTGCATTCTTGTTATATTATCATGTGTTTGTATTACTTGATGAATCTCGGTGTCCGGTTATTCCAAATCTTCAACAAATGGCATGTACATCGCCTTCTTTTGCAGGAAGATACCCCAACAAACAGCATTTCCTTTATCGCAGCAAATCAATATGTCTGGACGTATTTTATCACAATTGTGTCAATCGTACCGCCCACCGTCGAAGAGGGGATCCAAGACACAACACTTCATGGCACAGCGACAATATATCTGCTCTCTCTGACTTACTGGTTTGATTCTTCGAATTTTATGCAAACGTTAGCACCAGTCGTCTCATTCAGCCCAAAACTCCTTCTAATCCCAACATCAACCCAATTCCCAAACGCAAGAGTCTAACTGCTGTGGATCCTTTCCTTGAATCAAGAAATGTCGCGTGAGTTACAATACAATAAAAACAAGGAAATGATTGATATGAATGCTCACTCTGTTGTGTTTAAATGAATATATGTATATGCATTTATTTATTTTTTATAGTAATTTCTCTACAGAAATGGGATGGGCAAGAATCAAGAGGGAATTCCGGCGGGCTGCTAACATGCTGATCAATGGCGGGTCATTTGAACAGGTGCTTGAAGAATATTGGTCGGTGGAATATTATGATCCTGATTGCATCAAAAATCGAGTTGGCTCTCGTGCTTAGGTTAGATATATTTAGTCTCATTCCTTACAAGCGAGCTTCCTCCCCTTCCTTTGCCACTTGTCTTTTTTCGCTCCCCCATTTATTGTATATTTTAGCTGATTAATGATTATTGCTCTTATTATCTTATCCTAGTTAGTAGCTTTTTGTTTTGTTTTTGATGATATTTGAAATAGAATAAAAACGTGTACATATCAGATTTTTGATTATACACCGCTTGTGTCGCTCGATGTATGCTGGTTTTTGTCTTTATAAAATAAACAGTTATCCACTCTGATGAATTGCTTCATGTTTGTTGTATATATGATATTTGTGTGCAGCAAAAAGTCAGGCATGTGTTTACGTGAAGAAAAAAAGCCACTGCTAATGAGTATTCTATTGCTACCATGCTCTGTAGCTCACACTTGAATGAGTTATATTATAGCACCAATGGTGTGGATAGTATTATTTGTGTAGGTACAATTCATTCTCAACTCATATCCAGCAAAAAATAACGCCCATTTCAAATTTTGACATATTCCCATGGGCGCTAGTCTATTAAACTAGGCCCCGATTGCTCCACCTCGTCCTCAAAGGCATTAAGTGAATAAATCAATCTTGCTGCCGATGCTAAATGGTGGTGTTAATTACCAACATGAAAAGAGAACCACCACATTGATCATATTATATGAGGTTGATTGATGTAAAATAGAAGAATTTTATTACATCCACCCAAAAAAAACCCCATTCAAATCCCGCCCACGTGTGGTGTATCTCCTCTCCTTTTCCTTCCGTTTTCTATTTCACTTCTTTTTTTTTCCCTTCATCATTCAACTTCCTTGAGGTTATGATGATCTTAGTTTAGTGTCAGGACTAATTAGAAGGGGTTTCAGCTTAGGGATAACAACATGCATGGGGAACCCCTTTCGTTTTGAATTCATGATCTGGAACTACTGTCAGTTGGCTTTTTGAAGCCTCCATTAGCTTATCTTAGTGTTACTTTGTCTATAGTTTCTATCTACGTCTTAATAAAGTATGTCTTTTTTTTTTATTACTTCCTTCAATGAAAAATTGTCCCAATAGTTTTTGTCATGTCTTGTAATGTAGATCCCTTTTACATTCCACTTCCTTCTCTTTAACATTGCAGTCTTTCCCATTCGTATTTTACCCTTCAACAAAATATATCACTTTTTAACCATCAAACTTTACCATTAGTCGATTGGATATTGAATGATAGATATATAGTTAACTAATATGAATTTAATGTCATCATATGCTGTATACGGCGATGACTCTGTTGCGCTTGAAGGAGAATTTCTGAACAGCCATTCTCATTTCTTCAGTTGGTGTCCCTTGTGAGTATGCTCCAATTTATCTTCATTATCTACTGCAAAGCATATGATGGTGAATGGTGTATCATGTGATAGTATTAATTCTAGAGTATCTGTATGGGGAGGTGTTCTTTTTTATATTGCTTGGCAAACCAGTATGTGACTCAAACGCTTTAAACCATTCTGCTGATGCTGTGTAGACAGAATCGGTCTTCCTTCGCCATTGTTGTATGTATATTAGGCCCCTGCCATTTTTGAAAATTCTCCAGTCTATGACGAAGAGGATCATTTCAATGTCGAGGTTTATTGACCAAAGTTTCCAAACACTGACCGGGTTTGAGTGCTTATAACTTTTTCTTCGCAAAATATAGAAGCAATATGAACTTCAATAACCGCTTTTATTGATATTTTTTTGTCTTTCACAAAGCTATATGATAATACTTCAAAGCTGAGTTAAATGGTGAGGGTTCTGGGCGAAGTATATCATACAGTGACAATTGCAGTATCGTGTCACTACGAGTCAAACTTAAAATTCTTCACATATCTCGTAGATCAGGCACATACATCCATTTCAGGGTTTCTTCATCAACAAGCGTAGACGTATCTTTTATATTATTTTCTCAGATTGTATCAATTTGTCAATTTGACGGACCAAATCAGGTGCTGCGTTTGCAGAAAAAATGGGGTCCAGTCCCCTTAAATGAATCTCCGAAAACGTCTTTGTGCTGTATTGTCATCCCAAAACTCGAATGATTTTTTTTTTTGTCAAAATTGTGTTGAGCCTCTGAAAAGCATTTTGGGTACTTTGTAGGCCAATTTAAAGTAGAACCCATTCTGCGCTGTATTCATGAAAAAACAACATCCCACTTTATTAATGCGCCTAGCATTTTAAATCGGCAGGAACGCTTCGACGAACTAGGTTGCTTAATATTAAATGCGGCTCAAGCATAAATGCATTGGTTTCGATTATTTTTACAGATGCAGAAAACGTTGGACCGTGTTTTTATAATCCCTTCCCGCACTATAAGTTCTCGATCGGTCTTTCTTGATCTCAAAAGAAGCTCAGCAGCTTTGTTTTGACCTGTCCGAGTAGAAAATACCCATAAACTCTGGATTTGAAAAACAAGAATCAGTTTATTTTTCAGCTTTAAGAAAACTTACAGACAAAAAAATGCTTGGTATTGGTATGAATAAAGCTGAAATCTCTGAAGGCAGCGATTAATGGCCTAAAAGAAAACACTGTCAAGAAGACTTTGTGTTTGGAAGCACGCGCCGCTTTAAAATGGTTATCTTTTATCAATTTCTGGCATTGACCTTTGGAGAACCTTCAATAATAAATTATGTCAAGTGTTTAATATATATAGATATATAATTAGTATCTCAGTATATCCCCCTTGATTATATAATTTATGGGTATATAATTGTATGTTATTCATTATTTCATTGTATATTACAAATAATCTCTATATGGATGGCGTTCCTTCTTTCTCCTTTTTTTAATGACCGCCACAGGGTAAATCTAATCTGTAGTCTCTCTCATTCTCCTTTTTTTCCTTTTCATACCTTACCCCTTTACCGCTTTCTTATATATTATATGTATATTTTTTTCTTTCCTCTCTCTCTCTTTTTTATATGATACTTCTTTCTTTTTTAAAACACTTTAATTTTATTTAATATATATATTTATTCTTTCATATTTTATTGTATACCACCAACACCTTTTTCATTAATTGTTATCATTCACTCTAATTATTATTATTGCTATTGTCAATGACTTTTTCTCCTACATCAATGTCATCTTCACTATCTTCTTCAGATACTGACGTGGCTTCTGTCATCACCGCTCCTCCACCCTCTTACAGCGCTGCTACTCAATTACAATCGCGACTAAAATCCTTCTTCAGCCCTACTACAACCACCCCTCATCTTATGGGTGAAGTCCCTTCCTTTACACTACCTGATGACTTCGACCTCACTAACCAAAAAGGATTCAAAAGCAACTCATGGTTTACTCCAGCTCATATGAACTCACAAAAAGGAATTCGGCGTGTCTCCTCTGCTCCAAACGCCAACAAACTCTTAGTCAAACAGCAACAGCAGCAACAATATCCCCGACCTCCTCTTACACCTAGCACTCACAGCTTATATCACCAGTCAAGTAAGGAAGACGTCGGTTCCATGCTTACTTTTGGCCGAAGAACCTTTCGACGAACTTACTCTTCTGCGAGTATCAAGGTGAAGCAACTTCAAGTTGGGCCTTCTAGTTTTGTCAAAATTCGTATGCTTGGTAAAGGCGACGTGGGCAAAGTATACATGGTGAAACAAAAGAACACTGACAAGCTGTTTGCAATGAAAGGTAGGCACATCGTATATCTCATCAAAATAGCATACGTACGATCCCTTCGGCTCAATAATTTATTTGTTTTATGTATAGTGCTATCAAAGCGTGTGATGCTCAAACGCAACAAAGTAAAACGTGCCCTTGCTGAACAAGAAATCTTGGCTACCTCCAACCATCCATTCATTGTCACTTTGTACCACTCCTTTCAAAGTCAAGACTACCTTTACTTTGTCATGGAATATTGTATGGGCGGTGAATTCTTCAGAGGTAATATTATTATAGAAATAGTAAATGGATGAATTCTTGATACTAATCTACTTGACTTGCTTTTTGCCATCGATGAATCCTGCCTGACACACACAACATTGTAACAAATATATGTATATATTTATGTTATATTATAACGGTGGGTTTCTTTTTTATCTATCCTTATATGTATCTATTTATGTATGTAGCCTTACAATTACGACCTGGAAAATGTTTGAATGAGGAAGGGGCACAATTCTATGCAGCTGAAGTTATCGCAGCATTGGAATATCTTCATTTGCATGGATTCATTTATCGTGACCTTAAACCTGAAAGTATGAAAAAGAAAAAAAAAAAGCAGGATATTCATCCACAGATGGTAGTATTCGCATCCTTATATTTTTTTTTCAATGTATTATTATCGTAGATATCCTATTACATCAAAGTGGTCATATCATGCTGAGTGATTTCGATCTAAGCAAGGGCTCATCTCCTCCTGGCAATCCTGGTGTGGTCAAGTCTACATCTCCCAATTTGGTAATCATTGATGCATTGTACATTATCTATATTGCTGACATTTTTTTCTTTTATCATATATTATCTTCTTATAATAGCCTCCTTCTATTGATACTAAGTGTTGTGTCAACAATCTGCGGACAAATAGCTTTGTTGGAACTGAAGGTAAGTAATAAAAAAAGAAAAGAAAAACATAAAGAAAGATTGTGATCAAGTGACGAAAAACAAGGGGTAATTACATTTCGTTCTTTTCCTTCCCATTCATTAATCATGTTTTATTTCATTTAATATAGAATATATTGCGCCTGAAGTGATCAAAGGATGTGGTCATACAAGCTCGGTAGATTGGTGGACTTTAGGTATATTGATTTATGAAATGCTGGTAAGTGCAGAAAACACAACGTCTGTTTTGACATATAGTTTATACATCATTACTTCTCACTCATCCTTCCTCCCTCACTTTCCCCTCTTACCTCCTTTTTCTTCTGATTAAGTACGGAACAACACCATTCAAAGGATCCAATCGAAGTGAAACATTCGGTCGTGTATTACATTGTGACCCCAAGTTTAGTCATCAACCAGCGCCCTACCAACAACACACACCCTCCTCACCATGTAAAGGCTTGATTCGACGATTATTACACAAAGATGAAGGACGGCGTTTAGGATCTCGTGCTGGTGCTTCAGATATCAAGGCGCATCCATTCTTCAAATCTGTCAATTTCGCTCTTCTGCGCCATGAAAGTCCACCCATTGTCCCTTTGGTTCAGCTACCCAATGGTATCGATGCTCTCAACTTTCGAAAAATGCCGCCAGAAAGCTGCAGTTTGGACCTCGAAGCCGATATCAATGTCAGCTCTCCCAGATCAATTTATCCTTCCTCCGCCCGTGCTAATACCAGTCATGACGATGACAACAACAATAGCAACAACGATAGTACCGTCAAGGATGTATCAGGTGTCAACGACAACCCATTTGAAAAATTCAACTCAAGTAAGTCACATCTCATCTGCACTCCCCCTCAAGCATCATTGTCCACTGTTGATACTTATTTCCTTTTCTTTTTTCCTTACCCTCTCAATAGTGACTTTATACCATGAAGGTGATTCCGACCCTGAATTTGATCATTACTGAAATTTCGTATCATATACTTCTTTTTCTCCATCTCCACCTGTAGTTTTTTATTTATTTATTTTAGATCATTACTTTTTTATATATACACTATCACACGTATTAGTTTACTTTTTATCCCTATCATACTGTTACTATTTTCTGGATTCATACCCTTCTCACTCCTTCACCTTTCCCTTTCCGTCTCTTTTTTTATTTCTCTTTCTCTCTCCCCTTTTTTTTCTTTAGTTTAATGTTTTTTTCCCTTGATTTATCGTATACAAGGTTGTTGTTTTTTTTATCCCTCATTATATTCCTCTCTCTATTCGTACTAATATTATCAATAAAACTAATAAAAACCTCATTCACCTGTCATATGTTTGTATGCATGTCATATTATGTATGTAGGGTGTCGCGGAACTTGCGCATTTATTTTAGGAAGGAGTATGTACATGTATTAGGAAATTGCATTATTGTGATAGCGGACAATACCAGGCGGAACTGGGTCAATAAATATATATAGATATATATATACCGTGTGTGTGCGTTATCGATACCGTTGACACAACGATGAATAATGATTAGTAAAAAAAAAAAAAAAAAAGCATAAGAAAAAAGGTACCTGAAAACAAATGAATCGATGAACCTAACTTCAATTCTAGTTCACCCTTTTATTTATTTATTTTACCAATTTTCTGTACTTTGTTTGTTTCGTTAGTGCTACATGTATAATCCAACAATAGATATTAACAGACAAACGAAATTGCATCGTTATTGTGGCTAATATCGCTATTCTGATGTGTGAAATCGTACAATATATTAGTACAGCAGCTGTCTTCTGACACCTCTGGTTTTTTTATCGAAACGGTATAGGACTATCAAAAAAAAAAAAAAAAAAAAAACTTGAAATCCCGCTCACGTGAAATATTTTATTTTTTCTCTCCCGCGTATTTTTATTTTTCTGCTCTCTTTCTTTTTGATCACTTTATTTTTTCTTCATCATTCAACTTGTAAGGGGTTTTTTGGACCTAGAATTGTATCAGGATTAGTTTAGAAGGGTTTCCAGATCAGGGATTAGGATGCATGGGGAAACCCTTTCATTTTGGATCTAGGATCTGGAGGCACCATTAGTTGGCTTTTTGGAGCCTTCATTAGCTTAGCTTAGTGTTAGCTTGTCCATAGTTTGTTTCTATATCTGAATAAAATATGTCTATTTTTATATGCTTGAATGAAAAATGTCTCATTAGTCAGTCTCATGCTTTGTACAATGGATTCGCTTTTTACAATCAACTCTCCTTTTGATTAGTGTTGACCATTGTTCTGTTTCAATAAACTATACCTTTAATCTCTCTCAGACGTTGTACATTATATTGGCCCCATTTTTACAAACGTCCTTTTACACTAGCATTGACCATTCTTTAGATTCCCATTAGTCTCCTTCATGTTACCTCCACTAGACCTTTTGCTACAGAACCCAGCACTCTCAGTTTAGTATTTATCCTATACGCTTCAATAAGATATGCATTTTTATTGCCCTCCCCCCTTTGACACTCTATATAATGAGTTCAGCTGCCACTGTACTGGAGAATTTTTCTATCCGCTTTCTGAGTAGGATGCTTTTGCTGTATATTAAAAAATAGTCATCGGCGGGGGGCGGGGGCTCCAATGATATCAGCGTTGACGCTATTTCTGCACCACCATCCATTACAACCAACAAAAGCTTTGCTTTCAGCATAGTCTCCCTTAAATAAAGTATGCCTATACTTGACTGGACATACTGTATATATCCAGTTTATCTTTTCATCGTTTATGGTATAATGAAAAAAAAGCCAAACCAAAAGATATCGACAATGAATGGACGGGCGGTTTTCAAGGGAGGCGCTCACTAATATGCAAAACGGCAGGGCATTTAATCCAACGCATTAAATCCATACTCCAACAAAAGATAAAAAAAACCTTACACGAAGTAGCCATTTTTTTAAAAAAAAAAAGTTTAAATCTTGTCGTCCTGTTTTAAATACATGTATATAAAATGTCCCAGTTCTCTCCCGCACCTCCTCCACAAATAAAAAAAAAAAAAAAAAAAAAAAAAAAAAAAAAAAAAGCATACGCACGCACACATATACAATAACATTAGGGTAAAAATATTGATTTATTTGACGATAACTGGTATAACAAACAATAACGGTAATGAAAATAATAAAGGGGTAGATGAACAAAGAGGATCTGATGTCATTGTAGCTACCATCAGTGTAACGAACTAATAACAAAAATACTAATAGTAAATCTAATACTACTACTACAACTAAGAAATATGACACTACTATTCTTTTCCAGGTGCCGCTTCCTTTTTTTCCACAATGGTGACACCAAAGGCGCGTTTGTGTTTTATGATATTCCAATAGTATTGCCAGCCTGTTGATCCCAAGAACAGGACAGCAACAAACGAAAGCATCACCAAGACTGATCGTTGGATCATATAGGAATTGAAGTGATTTGGATTAGCATCAAAGATTAACAACCAGGCATTGAGCATTCCAGTATGTGCAAAAAAATCCAAGCCAAAGAGGAAGAGGTAGGCACCAGTAAAAGCGGTAGCCAAAATGATGATGTATGTTTCCAATAAATAAACGAGAATAGCGGCCACCAAACCAACACCGACAATAAAACAAATCTGCGCTACTTTCTATTACACATGCAAGCATGCACATATAAATAAATAAAAAATAAATAAAAGATCCCGAGGGACAAACGCAGGGTAGTTGTTTATCTTACCACAGTGATGATCAAACTAGCTTTCCAAGATAGGATCCAGACCGCCAAAAAGAACCCACCAAGTCCTCCAACTAAATAAATAGTGATATTGTAAAAGAACATGCCCATACCTGCACCAACAAGACCCAAGCCAGCAGATATACAAACATAGACAATATCAGTATTGGGATATCCGGTGGCAGGTTCGTTATTTGTCAATCCAATCCAAGTCATTGTAGCTGCATACATATCATAGATGTATAAATAGAGAATGCATGAGCAACATCATCAAACATCTTAGTTTTCAATGATTTCATCAGTATCATCTTACCAAAGAAAACAAATCCCGTCAATGCCAAGGTCGGTCGGAAGAAGTGAAATCCAAAAACCATAAAGTAAATAGCGATCATCATACACGCAATCCCAGTAAATGCTTGTGCCACACTAATTCCATAACCATAAGTATCTTTAAAGAGAAGGTGGGAGGTAGTTAGTATATGCAAAAATGATGGGTTATCAAAAAAAAAAAAAAAAAGAAAAAAAAAAAAAAAGCTGGTACTTACGCCATAAGTAATCACTCCAACATTTGTCATCACAGGAAGGGGGGTCGGGAGGAGGAGTGCCAGTGGAAGTGGTAGTTGCTGTGGCGGTGGCAGTGATGGTTTCAGTTACTGTCTTGACTGTGCCATGACCGCAATTGACTGTTTGAGTTACTGTTTGCCATAATTTTTGCAGTTTTGGATCAATAGTAATCGACGCCATTGCCTTGTTTTTGTTTTTGCTGTCATCTCCATTACATACAGATGCCCAATTTTGATACAGACTGAGGGTTGCTTGCAGGTCACCACCGTCGCGTTTTGCTAGTCCGTGTCTTAATGAAGGAGCATTTGTCGGTTGTTCGTTGCGGTTGGATGGGGATGATAGTGGTGGAGGTAGAGAATTTGTAGCTGTTGAAGTTGGCGCCGGAGGGACCACATAACAATGGCTGACTAGAAGCCTATAAGAGAACAATAGGAGAAGAATGTTTCTTGCTGTAATACTACTACTAGTGAGTCCAAATTTCATTTTCTAAATAAAAGATAAAGTAGAAAAAAAAAAAAAAAAAGGGTGAGTGGTTTTTTTTTAAGGAAAGATGAATAAGTGGGTAGATAGTGAATGTTTTTGCACTTGCCTTTCATGACCATCGACTTGCCCCAAGTTCATTGAATCGTTGTCCCGTTTGCCTTTTTTAGACGCTTGTTATTGTCTGCTTGAGCAACCCATCAAAGTCGATCTACTGATTTCTATAATTATAACAAAACGGTAAAGTGAGCACAATTTCTGTCTTACAATCCATCAAAATATAGGTTCTTACCTTGGCGCCTGCTATACATTGCTGTCTTTCCCCTATATCATATAAGAGTAGAGTAGTCCATGAGGAAAATAGATCTAGTATTGAATACTGCTGTTGTACGATTGCACTCTATAATGCCGAGACCATTAATATCATACTTCGCTATATAATAAAGCCAGTTATATAGTAATGATAATGACTGACCTTTTGACTTCGATTTGTTCATCACAATGAATCAAATAAGAAAACACTTTTTCTATTCAGGTGGAAAAAATAAAAAAAGGTACTCCTAGTTTTCCTCCTTGCGACAAAATTTAAATGCCGACGCCGAGCGATCCAGCGTATGATAAAAATGATGTAATGACCCCCTGATGGAGATGCTCGGGATCTCAACACCATTTTGGCACTGATATCTTTTCTACGCATTTACATCCCGTGCACAGATATGATCATCAGCGACATCATCCTTCATATCATATCTGCCATGGTGCAATTTGATTTGTTGAGCTTGATCAAAAAAGTCTAATCTCTCTTCCGTAAAATTGGACCTTAAAAACCAAACCAAGCAATCAAGAAAAATCGACAAATGCGGGCAACTCCGCTTTTTTTATTATCATTATTTATTACCCTCACTTCCCTGTTTCTTCCTTTCTTTCTTTCTTTTTATTTTTCATTATTCTCATCCCCTTAATTTTTTTTTTGTATTTTTTTTGGATCATTGCCCTCATTCAACTCGATTTTTATTATCCATTCCCCTATCTTATAAACATGTTGAAATCTACTATTACCACCTTCAAACCCACTTTACAATGCCGATATGCTTCTGTATTGTCATCATCCTCTTTTTCACCCAGCGTTAACTGTACTGGTTGTCCATCACCATCTCCCCTGCAACATGATTCGTCATATATTGTTACCCCTGCCTCTGCACCATTCACCACACCATCAAATAATGCCTTTCATCCGGCACATATTCCAAAGAAAACGCAAGTTAGACTGACACTGGACGAACTTAAGGAAGTACTTGATTCCTCAAAACAGCTCCTCCAACACTTACAACAAGAATACATTGATAAATCAGCATCCCCATCATCATTACAAACACCTATGGAATTACAGCATATCATTGAAAAGCTCACAGACGATCAAATAAGACTAATTGAATCACTATCATCACCACACAATGGCAAAAAGAGGTCTCCCAGGAATTATATTAACAAAGGAGACCGTAATGGCAATGAATGATTCCCTCTCGTTGTATGGTTGTTACTAGATGATGCTTTATTGTAGTATTAGCTTAGATCATAGTAGTATTAGTATATCCACTGTAGATACCATTCCCATTAAATTATTATCTCATTTTTAATCCATGATTTTTTTTATAGATTGTCAAATAAAAAAGCATCCTTTATATTTTATTTCACAAATTGCTTCAACGGGCGGAGAGCGAAAATGTTGCTAAGAATAGCTGTGGGATTTCTTTCTTTTTTTTTTTGGCAGCCGTCGGATGATTTCCCCTCGGTCCTCCTGAGTATCGTGTGTCAGAAAATGGCTGAGGAATAGTCACTTTAAAATATGGTAGTTCTATGGTAAAAATTTCATTCATCGTCATCATTCATCAATATCAATATATCTGGCTATTGTATAGTTCATGCTTGAATAATATTAAATGGTGCTTGGTAAGGATTTTAAATATTTGCCAAGGAGTAAAAAAAAAAAAAACCAGCATAGGAGAGAACTGCGCATAATGATTATTTTAATTGACTTTCTCGAGAATATCGATGAATTGGTGATACATACTCATTCACTCAAGCCCACCTTTTTTTTTTGTTTTCATATCAAACAATATGTTTCTATTTGCCAAGAATGAACAATCTAGTCGTACTCTTCATAGTCGGCACTTGAACACTACTAAACATTTCGAAACACCGAAATAGAAAAACTGACCATAGGGGATTGAATGCGTCACTATTTTTTTTTTTCATCCTTAAATACAGCTCAGCTCGACGTGTAACTCCCTTTTTCTTTTCTTCTTTTTTTTTTCATCATCTTTTTAGAAAAACTAATATCTACACATCATGTCCATGGAAGAAGAAATTGCCGCTGTAAGTTCTTTTCTATTTCATTTTTACTTTTTTACTCTTTTTATATTACGTGTTTATACTACTCTTTAGTATATGCCTTTTGTCCACTGGTAGTGGCTAGCTGGGGCGTCTTTTTTTCATCTTTTTTTTTTCTCATTATTTATTTGCAATGTCAACTTCATATTACTCACCTCTTTTTTTTTTTTATTTATTCCACGTATATATATAGTTGGTTATCGATAACGGTTCCGGTATGTGCAAGGCCGGTTTCGCTGGTGATGATGCCCCTCGTGCTGTAAGTACTTCTTAAAACAAAGAAAAAAGGGCGTGTTATATGAGATGACTGGATAGGAGGAATAGTATAAGAGGGGCTGGGGCTGGGGAAGGGGAAGGGGTAGATACTACAAGATGAAACGTTTGTTCTTTTAAGTGAATGGACATATTATGTGTGTTATGTGTATATGTTTGTGTGGGGTGGAGGTATTGTGACCGGGCTCAATTTACTCAATGTTTTTGGTTTTATTTATTTTTTTTATTTTTTGCTTTAGGTATTCCCCTCTATTGTGGGTCGCCCTCGTCATCAAGGTATCATGGTCGGTATGGGCCAAAAGGACTCCTATGTTGGTGATGAAGCTCAATCCAAGCGTGGTATCTTGACTCTCCGTTACCCTATTGAACACGGTATTGTGACCAACTGGGATGACATGGAAAAGATCTGGCATCACACTTTCTACAACGAACTCCGTGTGGCTCCTGAAGAACATCCTGTCTTGTTGACTGAAGCTCCCTTGAACCCCAAGTCTAACCGTGAAAAGATGACTCAAATCATGTTTGAAACCTTCAACGCCCCTGCTTTCTATGTTGCCATCCAAGCTGTCTTGTCTCTCTACGCTTCCGGTCGTACCACTGGTATTGTGCTTGACTCTGGTGATGGTGTTACCCACACTGTCCCTATCTACGAAGGTTATGCTCTTCCCCACGCCATCTTGCGTTTGGATATGGCCGGTCGTGATTTGACTGATTACTTGATGCGCATCTTGGCTGAACGTGGTCACTCCTTCACCACCACTGCCGAACGTGAAATTGTCCGTGATATCAAGGAAAAGCTCTGTTATACCGCTCTCGACTTTGAACAAGAAATGCAAACTGCTGCCCAATCCTCTGCTCTCGAAAAGTCCTATGAATTGCCCGATGGTCAAGTCATCACTGTCGGTAACGAACGTTTCCGTGCTCCTGAAGCTCTCTTCCAACCTTCCTTCCTCGGTCTTGAATCTTCTGGTATTCATGAAACCACTTACAACTCTATCATGAAGTGTGATGTGGATATTCGTAAGGATTTGTACTCCAACATTGTCATGGTAAGTTGTTGTTTTTTTTTTTGTTTTTTTCGTTGAACAAAGGGTTTTGTGAGATACAAGTTGAATAACGCTCTTTTTTTTTTTTTTACTACTATCATAGTCTGGTGGTACCACCATGTATCCTGGTATTGCTGACCGTATGCAAAAGGAAATCACTGCCCTTGCTCCTAGCTCCATGAAGATTAAGATTGTTGCTCCTCCTGAACGCAAGTACTCTGTCTGGATTGGTGGTTCCATTCTGGCCTCTCTCTCTACTTTCCAACAAATGTGGATCTCCAAGCAAGAATACGACGAAAGCGGTCCTTCCATTGTCCACCGAAAGTGCTTCTAATTTTATTATGCTTTATTTATTGTTGGTTTTACTATTCTATTTGAACTTCCTCCTCTTTGAAGCATGAACCTATAGCATCAACTCTTTCCTTCACACAATCATCCCTCCCTTTTTTAGTATTATCTTTTCACCTTTATCCTTTTTATACTACGTTTTTTCTTTCAAATGTTATCCCCTTCAAATAAAAACGACATTTTTTTTATACAGATATATGTACGTATGTGCTCAAATATGATTTCATTCTATTTTGTCTATAATATCCAATATGCATGAAATTGTGAAGTCATATAAAAAGAACAAAGATGTACACAATACCCAGCATGCAAATATTGAATATCAAATCAATCGTCTTTATTCATAGAAAAAAACAATGTATCTACTATATCTAATATACAAATATCACTATACTGCTTGTCTATACTAAAGGTTTTGCAAAAGACCCAATGCGTCGTCCATATCATTCTGTGTTTGTTCATAGCGTTGCTGTTCTTCCTCCAACTGCTTCTGATTCAAACTCTAGTTTAAGAGAGAAAAAAAAAAATTGAGCTTCCGTATCAACCTATTTTTTGTCTGGTTTTGGCTTTTCAAAACTTTACCTTGTCTTTACTGCTCCCTTTCTTCTCTCTTTTCGGCTTCGTAAGCTGACTTGATAGATCATCCATTAGATTGTCTAGTTGATTGGTGATATCGGCGTTCTTGACCTTCTCAGATTTGGTGATGGGTTTCTTCTTTTTGCTGTCTGCACCTGTCGTTGATTTGGATATGCTGCTGCGTGATTCAGATCGACTATAAGGTTTACTTGACCCTTTGGTTCCTTTGTTGTATTTCGGCATAGTGAGTTGTAGAAGAAAGTAAAAAAAAAAAAAAAAAAAAAAAAGAAAAGAAAAGAAACAGAGGGGGAAAAAAAAATCGAAAACATTTATTCCCCGCCCGCGCATTTATAATATTTTCCCTATTTCTTTTTCTTTTTCCACTTTATTAAAGCTTCATTGAAGTGATGGATAATCTTGGATTAGTATTAGAATTTGAATTAGGAACATTTTGAAAATTACAGTGCAAACATCATGAGAAACCCTTTCATTTTGGATTTGGGATTTGGAAATACCTTTAGATTAGATTTTCGTGGCCTATTGTGATTAAACTGTCATTAGTTTAGTTTAGTATTGGCTGCCATAGTCTATATCAATATCTGAATAAAATATGTCTTGTCCTTTTACCATCAGTCACTCCATTCATGCGTTTAATTGTCTTGTTGTTAGTGTAGGGGAGGGGGATATGGCTTGTGTGTGTGTGTGTGTGTATGTGTGTGTTGAAAAAGATTCGGCAGGGCATTTTCTGCCACATTCATCATTGCGCAGTATGTTGGGAAGGCTTTTCAGCTTTGATTGGGTATTTTAGGTATGTTGAAGAAAGAAATAGAATGAGGGTTAGGCGCGATTACCATTTCAAACAGTGATAGGGAGCCCATCAGTCATGCCTAGCATTCCGGCGATTGGGTCTTTTTGAATGTGTTGGCAAATAAAATAAAACGTAGACTAGATGCACTTCAATGGAGATAAATCGGGCGTGTCTCCTCCAAAAAACTGGGGGATGGTTGATATTTGGATATTGAATCTCATTCTGTGGAGGGTGAATACTCGAAATCCAAGAGTCACCACAGTCGATTATATAGAAATGAAATATTTTAGATTATTTTTTACTCTACTGTACTTCAATATGTGATGGTCTTTACTTTGATGATTCGCTGGTCATCCTTATGAGATTTAGTGGCTGCTCTTAGTATCTTAAATACATCCTCATGGAATCCACTTTTTTTTATGGAATTAGCGAAAATACTGTTTTATTCACTTTAGAGATTGTTAATTTCAAATTTTATCACACTGATGCTTTTTCAAGTTATCATTTGCATAAATCACATGCTCTTGACAGGCGGAAGAACAGGACGGGCTCTTAAAAAGTCACAGCTGTATATTCATACCTTTTGAAGAAGAGCGCAGGCTTTTGTACGCTAAAATGATCAAGAAGCATGAAATATGATAAAACCAAATAGCGTACATAAAGCTTTATATGGTAGTATATCAAAATGAGTGACATAGTATTGCACAATATAATACTGCGGTAAAAACAGGTACCCAAAAAATATCATCATGAATCCTCGGTGGCTGAGGGAATCAAGTGTGACTAACGATTAGTCGGAATGCCAATTCATAAAAAATAAAATCAGTTCCTTTTTGCCTTTTATATTATTATCCTCCTTTTTCCAAACTCTATCTATTTTTTTTCTTCCCTTTTTCTTTACTTTTTTTTTTACGTATATTATTATGGCTGACGCTGTCAACGAAAAGAATCTCCAAAAGGATCCCATTACCGGGGAAATGATCTCCAAGTCGTAAGTCAAATACCTTATGTATTTTCTTCTGGGTAACTCAATTCATCAATCTCACCCTGCTTTTTGTTTATAGTGAAATGAAGAGACGTACCAAGCAACGTGAAAAGGAAGCTGCCAAGGCTGCTAAGGCTGCTACCGCTCCTGCGAAGGAAGAAAAGCCCAAGAATGCTGAAGAAGGTGAAGAAGACTTGAACCCCAACGTAAGTGAAAACTAGCAAGGATGATCTAAATTGTTTACAAGTTACAAGTACTGACATGTATTTTACTATCATTCACAATATAGCAATACTTTGAATTACGTAGCAAGTCCATTCGCCAACTCCGTGAAAACCAACAACCCAATCCTTATCCCCACAAGTTCCAAGTAGATGTTGCCCTCCCTGACTTCATCGAAAAGTACAGCAATCTTGAAGCTGGTCAAGTATCTGAAGACGTCATTTCTGTGGCTGGTCGTATTCACAACAAGCGTGCCTCTGGTGCCAAGCTTCGATTCTACGATTTACATGGTGAAGGTGTCAAGATCCAAATCATGGCCTCTGCTGCCGATAGTGAAGATGCTGATTTTGCTGCCATTCATGACTTATTGCGCCGTGGTGATATTGTGGGTGTCAGTGGTACCCCTGGTAAGACCAAGCGTGGTGAACTCTCCATTTTCCCCAAGAAGATCCAATTATTGTCTCCCTGTTTGCGTATGCTTCCCAAGTCCAACTATGGTTTCAAGGATCAAGAACAACGCTACCGTCAACGCTACTTGGATTTGATCATGAACACCAATGTCCGTGACAAGTTTATCACTCGCTCAAAGATCATCAGCTACCTCCGCTCTTACTTGGACAACAAGGGCTTTTTGGAAGTCGAAACTCCTATGATGAACCAAATCGCCGGTGGTGCTACTGCCAAGCCCTTCATTACTCACCACAATGACTTGAAGTTGGATATGTTTATGCGTATTGCTCCTGAACTCTTCCTCAAGATGTTGACCGTCGGTGGCTTGGACCGCGTTTATGAAATTGGCCGTCAATTCCGTAACGAAGGTATCGATTTGACCCACAACCCCGAATTCACCACTTGCGAATTTTATATGGCCTATGCTGATATGTACGACTTGATGGAAATGACTGAAGAATTGGTATCTGGTATGGTGAAGAGTCTGTTTGGTAGCTACAAGATCGAATATCATCCTCAAGGACCTGAAGCCCCTGCCATGGAAATTGATTTTACCCCTCCCTTCAAGCGTATGGACATGATTCAAACTTTGGAAGAAAAGCTCAACGTCACTTTCCCTGCTGGTGATCAACTGCACTCGGAAGAAACCAACCAATTCTTGAATGAAGTGTTGAAGAAGAACAACATCGACTGCTCCGCCCCTCGCACCAATGCTCGTATGTTGGACAAGTTGGTGGGTGAATACCTCGAAGTCAACTGTATCTCACCCACTTTCATCACTGGCCACCCTATGATGATGTCTCCTCTCGCCAAGAAGCACCGTGATCGCAATGGTCTTTGTGAACGATTCGAATTGTTTGTCGCCACCAAGGAAGTCTGTAACGCCTACACTGAATTGAACGATCCCTTTGACCAACGTGAACGTTTCGCTCAACAAGCCTCGGATAAGGATGCCGGTGATGATGAAGCGCAAGTGATTGACGAAAACTTCTGTCAAGCTTTGGAATACGGTTTGCCTCCTACCGGTGGTTGGGGTATGGGTTTGGATCGTTTGACCATGTTCTTGACCAACTCCAATAACATCAAGGAAGTTTTGCTCTTCCCTGCCATGAAGCCTAGCGAAGATTAAAATCGGTGTCTTTTGATAGATTTTTAGTATTTATATATAGAAGGATCATCATTTTTCTTTTTTTTTAAGTTTGGAAGGGTTGACTTGTAGTTTAGTCGTAGTATCAGTAGTTTAGTTATTTACCCTATCTTTTATATATATAGTTATCATTGTGCGTTTTTGTGTGTGTATATTCTTTTAATAAACAAAAATATTTTGTCCAAATATTTGACTTCGTCTCGTTGATATTTGCTTTTTATTGATCTGCTTGCTTTCAAAATGAGATGAGCTACTATACTATGGGGTCCCCGGTTTTTTTTTTTTTTTTATGTACTATTTACATCGGGCAGATTCAAAACAAGGAGATAGTAGGGAAAATATTTATGATGGACTAGTGGGTGATTCACCAGGGTTAGTAGGTTTCGCTATGATGACAGTACAAGGACTGTGGTGAGCGATATGATCACTAACACTTCCTAGTAGAGCTCTGAATGGGAATTTTAGTAGGAGGTAGCCATGTTTATACTATATCTGCCGATCATGTATGTATCATTATCCTTACCTTTTTATCAATCCATAATTTCGCGATCCCACAATAATTACATCAGCCTTAGTTTCAGTTGCTTTACGTACGATTTCGGACTTCGGATCGCCTACCATTGAAATGGCCTTGCAAGCAATCTACAAAAAAAAAAAAAATCATGAGCATAATTTTTTCTTTAGTATATTTCGGAGTTGTAAATCATCACCTTTCTTTTTGCAAGTTTGTTTGCATAGTGTCTCAAGATATGATGACTTTGCTCGCGTCGTTCTTCACCAATTTCATCCAAGTATCCAGCCGCATTAATGTAAGGTGCCACTGGTAAATCGATTTGTCGCACGTTCAAAAGCATCACCTGTATTGTAAATGTTGTATTTATCAATAAACATTTCTTTTTTCTTCTTCCTTTAATTCTTTTTTTTTCTTTTTTACCAAATCATGTTCTGGTTGAATGAATTGATCCAATGCCCAATAAAAGGCATCTTTCCCAGAAGCTTCATCAAGGCAAATACAGACCACCCTATTCACTTGTGAAGTATTCGCAGCGCCCGAGGTAGTTTCAGGTGCTGAACTATGGATTTCCTGTTCATAAAATCCACCAGTAGCGGTTGGAGTTTCCTCTGGAGGTATGGTAGCCATTTTTTTTTTTTTTTTCAAAATATGATATATTATTTATTCAAGAAGAAAGAAGTGAAAATTAATGGAGATGAAAATATGTGTGAGTAAATCGATAAAAAAAAATCATGCGATTTTCCAGACACTCCTCGGTCGGTAAATGAAAAGTAAATAAATAAAAACTGGGCTATCGGTTCGAAACTGAAACAGGATCGATCAAGGCCCCCCGCTCGTGACATTGGCATGAAAAATAATTTTCGTCAACATTCTCACAATGCTTTTTATCAATGACCGCCGTACCTTGCTAAGCAAATTGAGCTTCATTTTTATTATTATACTTTAATCACCGCTTTTGCAGGATTGTCAATGCTCTTTCTTTTTCAGTCAAATGATAGAAGTTTTTTTATTTGACGTAGCTTTCCTGGTAAGGCAATGCCAAAAATGAAAATAAAAGTATGAGTCGGTAATTGAGGGCACAGTATATGTTTGGCACTGTCAAGAGCAAGT
The DNA here is from genome assembly GCA_002105175.1 of Absidia repens. Lineage (NCBI taxonomy): Eukaryota > Fungi > Mucoromycota > Mucoromycetes > Mucorales > Cunninghamellaceae > Absidia > Absidia repens. The sequence continues at coordinate 1,230,591 of MCGE01000005.1, read as the reverse complement.
TGTTATTTCATTTGTTGAGTCTAACGGGGGGGAAAAGTTGAGTGTGGATTGAACAGCCTGAATTTTTACAGCATGATAGCAGCTTTAAACAGGTAACCGCCAGGAAGGAATTATACTGCTATATTTGTGTCTAGTGTGAAAGGAGAGGCGGCTTGAAGCGCCGGTGGTAATAAAGATCCTTTGGTGGAAGTGAGCGAGAGTGAGATGATTGCAGCTTCCAGGGGAAAACGGTGATATTCTTGGGGAGAGACGGAGTTTCATTGTTTGAATTTTTTTTTTTGATTTTTTTTTTCTTCTTGTCATTTTTTTTTTCTTCTTCGCTTTTCTTTATTCTTTTATCATTGACTCAGCCTGACTCACAGTTGCTCTTTCTTTCTCTGTTTTATTAACGCTCTTGATTTATCACTATATCAAAAAAAAAGTGTAATGAGTAATCAATCATCTATGGCATCAGAACTGAATGAAGTGAAAACAGACGACAAGGGCACTGCTTTGAAAACAACAAATGATACAGTTAGTACTCCCTCCACTCAAACACTCGTCAGCTCTACTCATGGACAACGACCTACTGCAATGCAAAAGAATGTGGCGCCATTCTTGAATAAGGTGTACAAGTAAGTATAAAGAAAAAGATATATCATTGAGAGTCATTTCAAAATACTCATAATACATATCTCTCCCTTTGTTTATTTATTCAGTATGGTCAATGATCCAAGCTCTGATGACCTTATTCGGTGGGCTTCTGATGGGAAATCCTTCTTTGTTGTCCGTCATGAAGATTTTGCAAGATCGGTACTTCCCAGGTTCTTCAAACACAGCAACTTCTCCTCTTTTGTACGCCAACTCAATATGTACGGTTTCCACAAGGTTCCTCACCTTCAACATGGTGTGCTCCATTCCGACAATGATTCCGAACAATGGGAATTCAGCAACCCTCACTTCCAACGCAACCAACCCGATTTGCTATTACTTGTGACTAGAAAAAAAGGACGGGAAAATGAGGAAAAGGAATCAACAGCGGCTACAGCTAATACATCAAACAACAACAGTGTTACCAACATCGATTTACAGCACATTTTGGAAGAAATACAGGTCATCAAGCAGCATCAAATGAATATCAGCTCACAGCTCAAAAACATACAAAACGACAACTCGATTCTTTGGCAAGAAACCATATCAGCAAGAGAAAGGCACCAGCGACACCAGGAAACAATCGATAAAATTTTACGTTTTTTGGCTTCAGTATTTTCCAACGACAAATCAATGGCCATTCCAAGGAAGCGAAGGTATTTGCTGGAAGCACCCGATTCTGACATTAAGGATCAACAAAATATAGAATACCAACGATATGGAAACAACTTGGATGTCAACACGAATAATGAACGACCAACAAAGGTACAAAAAGCGATGGGAACACCTGAATTCAATTTGGAGGACTATGTACCTGGCTTGCAAAACTATACCGGAACACCACCAATATCAACACCACCATCAACATCATTACCTAACTCTTCTCTCAAATACAAAGCATCCTCAAACCCGACCTCTGAACTTGATGATGCAATCGCACTAAACGACAAGTCAAAACAATCCTCTGGTAAGTATCCTTGATTTAGAAACAAGCATGAACTAGTTACTAACTTTTTGAATTTTGAACTCATTAGCGGTATCATCTCTGCGATCTCCTATGTCATTGCCTCAAGACTTGACTCAGGTGATGAGTATTCAACAAATACAAGGTCTACAAAGTTTGATTGGTCTGGCACAATCGAACCCTGCTCTTTTATCGCAACTAACCTCAGACGTATTCAACAATTACCACCAAAATAACCCGGCAACCAACAGCATACCTGCGTCCGCAACACCTGCCACTGTACCAACACCGGAGTATTCCCCATTTAATCAATCATTCGACCCTAGCTTACTTGGAACACCAAATAATGCAATTGCAACAATCCCACCATCTCTTTACTCAGCACCATCGTATAATTCTTCTCAACAGCCATCGAATGCATCCTTTGGTATATATAACCCAAACGCTAATCGGGTTTCTGACACTGGAAATGATCAACGCAGCAACACACCAACTTCTATACAACCTCGACCAATGTCCGATACCGGCTCACCGTCAACAAGCGCCAGCGACTCGATAACAAAATCCATTGCTCCTGACAATGGATTTACTCCTTCATCTCAACAAACTGCTTCACCATTTACTCCGTCCACAACCATCACTGCTTCTACCACTCCAGCGAAAAGCCCATCAACTACGGATTCGCCTTCTTTACCACAAATCTCCAGTGATATTCAAGGACTGACAAGGACGGCGGATGACATCAACAGCGATATTGATACACTTGGCTCCAATATTGAAGCTCTGGCGCAACAGCTTGGTTTTGATCCCACCAAGACAACAAATGACGATATTTTAGGATATGTTGATATGGACAAATTCCTGCAAGCATATGGTAAGTGATATTAGATTCAAATTTTGAGTATTGTTGATTAACTCGTTTTATTTTATTTTTTAGGCCCAGGCGATGATTCCACTATTTACCCGTCAGAAACTATCAGCCCTGCTGCCACTACGCCAGTGTCACCGTCTACACAAAACTCTGGAAACAATGTATAGATGACATTTAGTGATAATTTACTTATTAGTTAGTTAGCTTTTTTGTTTTTTTTTTTTTTTTGTTTTTTTGGCTTTATTATTATGTGGGGTGTTTGCATTTTTTCGTATCCAATAAAAGAAAAAAAAAGGTTTGCGAACTTGTGATGAATGCTGGTGGCGGGGTTTGAAGAATATTTTTTCTGGGACAGGATGGTTAATGTATCAATAAAATGGTCAGGCTTTTTTTTTTTTTTTTTTTTTCACTCTTCAACATGACAGCTCCCAACGACGAAACTTTGGAATCGCGCATTCTACGTGCAGCCGCATCAACATCAAATGATCTTCCAGACTTTCCTGACGATCAAAGCGATCTTCCTTCCGACTTTGAATACATACCCAATGAAGACGACGAAGAAATCGAAGAAGTCGAAGAAATGACCGAAACCGACCTCTTGCAATACTTGGACCAGCAAAATGATCCACTCACGGTTGCTCAGCGGCTATTTTATCATGAATTAAATACCTTGACGGCACAAAAACACGAACACGATTGGAAACTGAAATGCCTTACGAACAAATCGGTCGAGGATCTATATGCGCATGGCTGGACTCAATTGGATACATTACTGGATTTGGATTGTGTCAAAGGTAATATGAAAACCCACATAGCTTTATTTTTTTATGGTACTGATCCTTATTGTTTTTTTTGGGGGGGCGTGTAATGACCGGGTTTGTGTATTATAGGTGCCAGGCATGAAGCGGATGCGATGCTGGCAAATGGAACTTTTACTCCAGCAAGTCAAGTAAAAAGCAATGTTGAAGATCCTTACCGAGATGTGAATGCACGCGATGACGCGATTATATGGTATACATAGATTTATAGCGGGAGGCGAGGGGTTTACTATAACGAACTCACACTCTTATTATATTTTTTTACCCTGATGTTTATGATAGGCTTGACCCCGAAGACAAGACTAACTCTCCTTACCTGCAAAAAATTCTGGACTTCTTTAACGGACCTCTTCATGACGATTTGGCCTCCATGGTTCGGTTGAACGGGAAAACTGAATATCAATTAGCGTACTATCACCCAGACAATGCTCGATATGAAAAACACCGTGATGCTCTTCCTACCGATAATGCAGAAGATACTTCCCAACGGCGAATCACAGCTATCTTGTATCTTAATCCTGGATTTACTGGTGGGGATGGTGGTGAACTCAAACTCTTCGGAAATGAAAACGCCCAAGGCTATCTTGATTCCGCTGACCGTGTAATCCATCCCTTGTTGGGGCGTGTGGTTATCTTCCTTAGTGGAGTAGTGGATCATGCTGTCTTACCCGCCAAGAAGGAACGATTTGCTTTGACTGCTTGGATGCGATAAGCACGATTGGTCATGTGGATTTAGTAATAGTTTATATATTAGCGTAGCTTGCTTATTAGTGTTTCATGCGATTTTGTCCAATAAAATTACACGTACTTTTCTATATCAATTGTACTTTGTCTTCTTCATGCTTTTTTTATTATTATTATTATTTTCATTATTCCTCTGCAAGATCTGTGCCTATTTCGACTTAAGCAAAGTGTATGGGGGTTGGCTTTTACAGACTGTCAAAGGCTAGAAAATCAATTATAGTAAATTATATGCTTCAGAATACAACGCAAAAAATGATACTCTGATAGACAATAGTTCTCTATCTTAGGGCAGGGCTCAGGACACATTCGTTTTATACTCCCAGGTTATAAAAAAAATCCATTGGATGCCAGAGATTGTTGTTGTTGAAGTGTGGGTTTTGATGTGATAGGATTAGACACTCGCCATATTTTATAGTTTAGTCAGCACATCGACCGGAATCATTAATGTGGGGAGGGGAGAGATTCAGCGTGTGTTTTGATAACTACGCCATGCCGCACTATGGTGGGTATCTCCTTAGAGCTTCAGGCGCGGGGGGGGGGGGAGTTCAAGTAGTCATGGGCAGGGAATGATTATTTTTATTATGCAATACGTAATAAAAACAATAAACTGATGTATACAGTATGTCTAGTCAAGCGAGACTATAATAATTTATAGGAAATCTTACACTGGTGGTATGGCAAGGGTTTTGAGGGGAGGGGGGGGTGGAAGGGAGGGTGCAAAAGTGGACGAAGTGGGTGAACTAGAAAATAGATGCTCGACAAGACACTCACAAAAGATCAGCAATGACAACATTTCTCACTATCATATGACTCATAGCGTAATTAACTAATAAAAAGACATATTTTATTGAAGCATATTGATAGACACTAAACTATAGACGAGAGGTTCAATATCACAAGAGATCTAATGGAGGCAGTAAGAGAGAGGCTAACAGGGAGACTAACAGGGACACTAGTGGGAGCTCGGAAGAATGACCAGATCTTATATAAAGGCGCAATCGCAAAAAGGTATCTAATATACTGCGCAAGGTGTAATGCAGACCGGAAGGTCATTTATCATTGTAGCGTGACAACGGTCTACACTAATCAAAAAAGGGCGACGGTAGTAAAAAAAAAAAAAAAAAAAAGAAAGGATCTAATTGTACAAGACATGAGAGCGACTAGTGGGATAATTTTTCATTGAAGCATGTGAAAAAAAGAAGATATATTTTATTGAGATGTTGATACGAACTAAAACAAACTAAGGCTAGGCAAAGTTAATGAAGGCTCCAAAGGACCAACTAATGGTTGTTCTAAATCCTGGTTCCAAAATGAAAGGGTTTCCCCATGCATGTTGTAAACCCTTATCTGAAAACGCTTCTAAGCTAAACCTCACACTAATCTAAATTCAATATAAACCCATAGAAGTTGAATGGAGAGGAAAAAAAGGACAGAAAAAAAAAAGAAAAAAAGAAAGAGGGAGCGAAAAAAACAAATGGCGCAAAATAAATATCCACGTGGTCGGAATTTGAAATGTTTTCTGGGGTGGCTGTTGTGAGATTTTGATTGTGAGTTAATAAGAAATGGCCATGTTGGATGTATAAGAAAAGTAAGAAGTGGTGAATGCGTTAAGAATTAAGTAGTACTGGGAGCATCCAAATTTAATAACTGAAGTGCATTGGAAACTTTTGAGGAGAATGCACTTGTTCCATCACAATTGATTTAGATCAGATTTTCTCGCATACAATTCATAACATGATGCAAGTATAGACAAAAAAAAAGATGACTACAGTACAATTTTTTATTTCCCTTATCAACTTGAAAGGTCATATGTCATCTAACTGATAAATTAGTGTAATCCCGCATTTTTTTTTCGGAATTTGGGAATAGTAGGGAGTACCTGGACTCTTGCCCTCTTCTTCCTTTAATTTTTTTATTCTTTTAAAAAAATCATCATTGACCGCCTCAATTAAGCAATGTCCATCTAGGATCAGCTGTAGAATATTTTTCAAATGCATTTGGAAAATGCAATATAAACATGTATGGGTAAATCCTTTTATTTTGAATTTGTGATTTGAGACCATTTAGATTAGCGTTCATAGATAATTGTCATGAATCCGTCATTAAATTAATTGAGTGTTAGTTGCCATTGGTTGATATCTATATCTGAATAAAAAAGACTTGTCATTTTACAATCTCTCATACGTTTTGGTTGGTCTTCTACAGTAGATAACTTCTTGTAGGTTTCTCCCTCCCCCCTCTCTTCCCTTAGATCAGTACTGAGTATACCGGTTGATATTTGCTTATTATGTTTCAATAAAACGTAACTTTTATTTTAAACATTGGTCCTAATACATATCTTTGCGTCAAATCTGTCTATATTTCGATATCTGCTTTACGTTCAAACCAAGACTTAAACTGATGTACCGTACATACACAGCATATACCACCAACCGATTTCTGCCCCCCCCCGTTTCCTGTGTATTTCACGCCTTCACTTTTGAGATAGAAGGCGTATTCAAGTTCAATTGTTTTTTATATACTTGTTATATAAAATAGACAATAATTATTAATACTAAACTATACTAAACGTACCACACTACACCAATTGTCCCTTTACTAAATAGCTAAAATACTGTTTCCGATATTTCAAGCGGACAGCCGCATGACTGAAAAGGAATTTTTGTCTGGTCAAGCAAAAAAAAAAAAAAAAAAAAAAAAAGCGGGTAAACGTTTGGTCCGCCAAAAAAAAAAAAAAAGAATCCGTAACTTGGGGTACCGATTTCATATAAAAAAATTTTCATTTGTTTTAATTTTTATAATTTTAATAGCATTTACACGAAAATTGCCGATATCAAAAAGACTTGAAATTGTCTTCAAGGTATCATATATAGCAACAATCGAATGTAGATCACTCTCTTTGAAAAATCATCGATGAAGTTTGTTAAAACCAGAACTCCACTACTGTCTAAGCATCAAATTGTAAGGAAAAAATTCTTTGTTAGAAAGGCGACTGAATCGAATCACTCCAACAGGAATCATTTTTAAGTTGTGGTATAAAACAGTCAGACAAAACGGAGACATTTGATATTTGATATAATAGAAAAAAAATGTCTTTATTTGTTTATTCGAAGATAAAATAAAATATACTAAACTACTTAACTACTAAACTACTAAAATCTACTACTGTATAATAAATCACACTTCTACACTATTACTATGTATTCCGCTAACTATAGTTGTCCTTTGCAATCCAGTTACACCACCGACCCGTTGGGGCTGCTGAGTTGAAGAGACCATTTGTTGTTGCTGCTGTTGCGGTTGAGATACCGATGGAGATAAAGTTGCCGAAGATGTAGAAGAAGAAGAGGATGAGGAAGAGGACGAGGATGATGTCAAATAATGTGGCATGGTTGACGAGGTAGCAGAATCATGTGGGGAAGATGAAGGATCATCCATATCCATGCGGTTGGAGAGAGTGACAGCCGGAGGTAAAATGCCGTGACTTAAGCTGTGAGGTAGGCTAAGAGACGTTGTTGCTGTCGAAATTGTTGATATTGAGGTGGCTGTGAATGCAGGAGACAAAAACCTTGATCGGCCGACTTCGAGTACCGCCTCTTCTGGGACTGCATCCAAAAAAGCATGTTGTACAGAAGGAGAGACGTGCATGAGCACATTTGACTTGAGCACTGATCCATAATGACGAAACATAAAATCCAAAGTCAAAAGTTTGAGTCCAAGTTCATCGGCAAGCATAGCCTTTTCAAAGATGATGCCACAGCTACTGATGGAGAGATATTGTTGATAGAGTCGTTGGCAGCAGAGCTTTTTCAATCGATGTTGAAGGTACATATTGGCCATAACCAGTAACTCACATACCACCGGCCAGGGTTCGCTTTCATCCAGTCGATCGGTGTAAAGATATTTGAGGAAGGCCATGACCACAGGATACGTCTCGGAAATTTCCATTCGCCGTTGTTGTGTTTCCATCATCCCTGACTTGTAAACATTTCTAAAATGAGGCCACCTTGTCATGAGAATCACTTGATGTACGTGAATAGGTTGTCCATTGGAAGGCACGATCATAAAATCAGAAAGCTCAGGATTGTCTAGCATTTGCGCAAACTCGGTCATAAACTGGCCTGGAGCGATATCATATAATCCAAGTGACTCGCCATTGATCACAAGGGCATCCCTAATAATAATAGAAGTAATAACAACGATGATTGTCAGCATAATCATATACCGATATACTGCAATGATCATAGTAATTTGTTCTTGTCACCACGCGTTTACCTAAAATGATCATAGCCTTGAGGTCTGTACTGGTCCGTATTTCCAAGAAATAACAAATGATGAGTTGTCGCTTGTGATTGATCATTAAGATTGCCATCGGTCACTCCGGGATGTTCTTCCTTGATCATTCCAAAAAAGTTCCAACCACCTATTTCAAAGTGAGCATCACATTCCTGTCGTTCCCATTCCAACGTATCCAAATCCAACATCCACAGACTATAGCCCAAGTTGCTATCATTGGCTTGTTGTTGTTGCTGCTGTAGTTGCTGTTGCTGCTGCTGTTGTTGTACCTGTTGTTGAGCCTGTTGTTGCGACTGTTGCTGCTGTTGCTGCTGTTGTTGTAAAGGGGAGGACTTCATAAGGAAACGACCAAAGACCAATAGTTTTCCACACACAGCATCACAAAAGTGTTGGCTTTTCATTAGAGACATTTGTGTATTTTGAGCACCACTGAGAACAAGATGGCAGGTATATTGTTGAGCTGCTGATTGAAGGTTGATCACGAAAAGGTCGGAGACAGTGTTGCCATGTTCGTCTTTCCCACCGTATATATACATTTTGCTACCCACCAAAGTAGCCGAGTGGTTGTAGCGAGGATGCACGTCATGAAGTCGAGACCAAGTCATTGTTTTTAAGTCTAATATATTCATCTCTTCCAAGACATATGTGCCTACATTTTTTTTTTATGGGAGAAAGGATAAAAAGTGAGAAAGAAACCTTGAGAGGGGTACTATAATTTTTTAAACGCAGTCGTAAACGCTTACAGTCTGAACTTTTTGCAAAACCTCCATAAACAAAAAGCTTATCATTATAAACCACCGATGTATGCAAATATCGAGCCGAAATCGAACCATTGATGGAAGGTTGGGACCAGGATAAAGTATCCACATCAAATATATGAATATCATTACAGTAGTCCTGAAATTCATTACAGCCACCTAAAATATAATAGAGATCAGAAGATTATGCAACATTGACATTTTTAATGTCGCTTACCAAAAATAATAAAAGAATTATTCCATTTAGTAGCTGTATGACCGTATCTTTTGCTAGGAGATATTCCTTCAACAGCCTAAAGAATAGACAGCGATCATCACCAGAAAAAAATTAGAAAATTGAATAATCGTACTATATTATTCAAGGCTTTACCTGAATAGTCTCCCACCGCATATCATCAAAATGAAGAACATGCAAATCATGGCTCACATTTCCCCCACCACCGAAAACGTATAGTTTTTTATCCGTTTTGACGAAAGAGGGTCGCCATAATCCCGCTAAATTTTTTCCTGTGGTATGAATAGGCTGTCCCGATTTTAAAAATGACATGAAAGCACAATAAATTTAAAAAAGAAATGATAACTTAAGGATATAAAGTTGATTTCAATTTGTTGAATAATTGGTACTATAGTAATGGGATGATGCTGTTGTGTTGTAGATAATCGATGGTAGGTTTTTTATAATACCAGTGGCAACGTATTAGCTTCTTTTTTTTGAAAAGAAAAGTGAAGGGAAGAAGAAGGGAAGTTTCTGCATTGATCCTGTCAACGGAAAACAGTAATAAAATGAAATATAATTTTCCGAATCAAACATATGACTATCAGCTACTATAAAGCCCATGGTCGAGCCAGGATTCACTGATCCCCCATTCAAATCTACTATTACAGGCGACTTTGTAATTATTGTAAGGAGTTGAGCAGAGCAGAATGAACTTCCATAAAAGGCAGTCCAAACTTTTTTTTCGAGAAAAATAGATATTTTTGGTCAGTGAATGAATCCACTCAGAGTAAAGGGCACTAAATCTTAAGGTGGTACCACAGTATCACAGTATGTATTTGAAGATTTAAGGTTGAAATGCCTTTGACCAAAAGACACGAGGAAACTGTAACACAGGTAAAAAAAGTAAGTGTTAATTCAATCGCCGCATATATTTTTTCTCTCCATTATTCCTGATTGAGCGGGAACAGGAGCGCGACCTTTCTTTCTTTCTTGTTTTTTTCTACAAAAATCATATCATACCCCTTTCGTATCTGATAGCCTGTAGAAAAGAAAGTGGCCAATACAAGGTAATGTATATGCATATATAGATTTATATTTCCTCAGTACATGTTGACTTACCCTCTCTTCAATTGAATAAAGTTTTCTTTTTAATGACAGAAATCATCAAAAACGGATACCTTTCTGTAAAAGAAGATGGATTGCGCTCATGGATATGGTCAAAACGATACTTTATACTTCGTGACCAAGCTTTGACCTTACACAGAAATGAAGTAAGTTCAGATAACGATAAAGAATATGAATATCACCTATTACTCACCAGTAGTTCCTTTTTCTCCTTTTTCTTCTGTTTTGATAGCAAACCAATCAATGCGTCGCCGTCATCTTATTAAGGGACATTACTCAAGTAACTCGAACTGATCTGAAACCATACTGCTTCGAAATCGTTACAAAAGAGAAAACCTTTTATGTGTCTTGCAAAAGTGACCAAGATCTTTATAGTTGGATGGACGAGATATACAATGTAAGCTCGATACTGCTTTGACCACCTTCGATTTGATCAGTGCTAACAACGTCCTTTCTTTAGCGATCGCCTGTAGGGGCTTCTGGTCCTACTAACTTTGTACATGAAGTCCACGTTGGTTTTGATGCTATTACTGGGGCATTTACTGTAAGTCTCAACGCTATATGCCAAATTCCCGGTTCACCCACTAATCCATCTATATTTTCTAGGGCTTGCCTGATCAATGGACTCAACTATTGAAAGGATCAGCTATCACTGCCGAAGATGCAGCAAAAAATCCTCAAGCTGTCTTGGATGTGTTGGAATTCTATACAGAACAAACCAAACGTGAAGAAGAAGAAGAACAGGCGCAACAATACCACCAATCAAGTCACATGAAATCATCACCGCAATCCAACACAATACCTCATCACCCACCACCCCGCCCTGCTCCTGCACCACCTCCACTGTCTCCTCTCTCTCCAAGACGACATGACAGGGACATGCAAGATATGATGGATGACATGGCTATTGGTCGCACACAAAGCCCACGATTGCCATCTTCTCCTCGAACTCCAAATGGCTCCTCAAATGATATCTCTCCAGTGCTTCCTGTAAGCTTTTGTTTTTTTTTTTGTCGAAAAAAAATGGATTTACAATGGAAACATTTCATAAATCTCATGCTTTTGTTTTTCTCACTTTATTTGTAGGGATATGCAAGTCGCCCAAGTCGTGACGACGCTAAATCCTATCACAGCAATAACGGCAAATCACCCTCCTCAGCAACTTACCCTCGAATGGAACCATCCAAGTCTCACACTGGACACCATCACCAACAGCATCACCACCATCAAAAAGAGCGACAGCAGTATCCCTCCTCACGTACTCCTAGTCGATCCAACAGCACGCACATTCACGACGAACGCAATAACATGTATGAAAGGGAACGACGAGAACGTGAACTTTTGGAACGTGAAAAGGAAAAACGGAGGCTTCGTGAAAAGGAAAAGGAAAAGGAAAACGAACGCATGCAAATGGAACGTGATAAGGCCGCTGCTCTTGTCTCCGCCGGTGCGCCTCCGAAGAAGAAGACCGAACAACGAATTAGTACCTTGACAGAAGCCCAAGTGATGGACAAACTGCGTAAAAACCCAACCGACAAGAAGGGAGAGAGAAAAAACGAATATTTTTACTCATTTTCCTTTTGTTTCGATCGTATATAGGTACTGTGGTCAACAGGGGCGATCCCAATAGCTCTTACAAACGAATTAAACGCGTTGGTCAAGGGTAAGATTGCCACTTTCCTATGAACAAGATTTGCAAAAAGAATACTAATCCGTCTATTTATGCATATATATATATACGATAGTGCCTCTGGCTCTGTTTATGTGGCTGCTTCTCTGACAACCAAAGCGAAAGTGGCCATCAAGCAAATGGATTTGGCTCAGCAACCTCGCAAGGAATTAATTGTCAACGAAATTTTGGTCATGAAGGAATCCCAACATCGGAACATTGTCAACTTTTTGGATTCTTACTTGGTCAAGAATAACGAACTCTGGGTAGTGATGGAATATATGGAAGGCGGCGCTTTGACTGATGTAATCGACAACAACACAATGACTGAACAACAAATCGCTACTGTATGCTACGAAGTAAGTTTTATTTTTATTTATTTTTTATGTATGAAAGTTGCGCACTCTTTTACTTATGAACCTACCTTTTCCAACAAAAGACAACAGCTGGTCTCCATCATTTGCATAGTCAGAAAATCATTCATCGTGATATCAAATCGGACAACATTCTACTCAATTCTCAAGGTCAAGTCAAGATCAGTGATTTTGGATTCTGCGCAAAATTAAGCGATCAAAAGCGAAAACGGGCCACTATGGTTGGCACACCGTATTGGGTAAACAACGATAAAAAAAAAAAAGGAAAGAAATGGAAACAAATGGTTTATAATTATTGACTTGGGTCTTTGACTTTACGTATAGATGGCACCTGAAGTAGTCAAGCAAAAAGAATATGGTGAAAAGGTGGATATTTGGTCATTGGGCATTATGGCAATTGAAATGATCGAAAACGAACCACCTTATTTGGACGAAGAACCGCTCAAAGCCTTATACCTGATTGCTACTAATGGTACACCTTCCTTGAAAAATCCGGAAAGACTTTCCCGTGAACTTAAAAGCTTCTTGGCCGTGTGCTTGTGTGTGGATGTCCGATCAAGAGCAACAGCCGAAGAACTATTGAATCATGAATTTCTCAAGATGGCGGGCCCATTAGAAATTTTGGCTCCTCTGCTAAAATTCAAAAACGGCAAATATTAGTATTCCTTAGTTTTAATTTTTTTTTAGAATTAGTTGTGATTCCTTTTATTTTATTACCATTCTGTTTCCCTATCATTTATTATATATTTATATTTATGTGTCAATAAACTCTCTGTGTTGTTCCGTTGGGACCTTTGAAAATCTTTTATCTATACTATTGTATCTGTGGGAGCGCATTTGTATGGTATTTGTAGTGGTATTGAGGAGAGAGTTAGTTTTTGGATCGGAGAGAGACAACGGTATTTGGTGCATTGGTATACGGTGTAAAAGTAAAACTTGATAGTTGCAGTATTTTATATCATATGCAGTTTAATTCTTGGAAATAATCGATTTACTGGGAGTGTGGGTTTTGTGAAAGTTGAACCCTCCTACATATCAACACCGTATAGGCGGTCCCTTAAGAGTCAATTGGCTTTTGGTTTGGACTTCTATCTTTATTTTTTATTATACCGCAAGCCATAAAAAAAAAAAAAAATTAAGTGGAACATATAGAGAATGCCTAGTTTAGTGGACATTACGCTGGTGATACGGGGTAGGCTGATTGTGAATGGTGGTTAATGATAGTTCGAGGATAAGACCACGTTTTATATTAATTGATCTAAAACTGTCACTCAGTCACTAGGTCTCTCGGAAAGGGGGTGCGGACAGAAATAGTCATATATAAGATAAAAAACACTGCAAAATGCTCCATAGGATGGCTACACGCATAATATGATTTAGATTCTTCTCTATGATTGGTCAAACGGGAGCATGGCCATCTTTAATAGACTGTTGACCATGTCCTGGGTCCCTGGAAGAAAAAATAATTAATATTGGGCGAGCTGGATAGTAAGTGCATGGTAGGGCACTCACAAAACCGCTACAGCAGTGAAGTTGTTTACACTCAGATGGATCATAGGATGGTTAATAAAAAGGCATATTTTATGGAAGCATATTGGTGAATTCTAAAACTAAAGGAGAGGGATTCATTGTAACAAGGGAGTCCGTGGCGGATCTATTGGAGGAAGAATGCGGAAACTGATATGAGATGTGAAGAATAACAAACACTATTCTAAAGAAATAGTTATGAAACGGGAGAGAGGATAATGTTTAAGATGTTAAAAAGACTAAACGGTTTCTTTTATTGAAGCACAACAACTGTCAACATTCATCTGAGGCGATGAGAGTACAAAAAGGGATCTCTTGCACAGAACATGAAGAGAGTCAAATGAGACATTTTTCATTGAGTCAAGTAAAGAGGTACATGTTTTATTTAGATATAGCTACAAATATGGACAAACTAAGCTAATGATGGGTTCAAAAAGCCAACTGATAGTGGTTTCAGATCCTAGATCCTAGATCCTAGATCCTAGATCCTAGATCCTATATCCAAAATGAAAGGGTTTTCCGATGCATCTTGTAATCCCTGAGCAGAAACCCCTTCTAATCTAGTCCTGACACTAATCCAAAATCGCCATCACCTCAAAAAAGTTGAATGGTGAAGAAAAAAAGGAAGTAAAAAAAAAAAAAAAAAAAGAAAAGAAAGAGAGACGAAAAAGAAAGAATTTAAAAACGAGAGTAAAAATAAAAATCCACGTGGGCGGGATGTGAAATGTAATCTCGGTTTTTTTTATTCTCGAGGAAGTAACCATCTCCACTCAATATAAGTAGCCAAGTTGACCTTTTCTGTTGATGCCTTATTAGACAAGACAAAGCAATTTGGCCAGCATTAGTTGACCCCGTTCACCATGGAATAATTTGTCACTCACTGTAGGATAGCTTATCATAGCCTCTTTGATTTGAATAGATTATCTGTGGTTATATTCATTCTGCAACAAGACACCAACATTTCAACGTACGCGATATTCACCAAGACATACCCCCAATTGCCTCACATTAGAAATGTTTCATAGTATTATTATAAGACCAGTATTGTTTAGTTGTCATGACTTATATTTATCTATGAATAAAATAAATGTTGTATTTTTGCTTGTATATCGTCTTCATGCTTTTGATTTGTCTTTTAGAATAGGTATACCCATGTATAGTCCCTGTGAGTGTAGAAAAAGAAAAAGAAACTGGTGCATGTGCTGCAAAATAGAAGATTAAGTATGAGATAATTAACCGTTGTTCTCAGTGTTCCGTCTACTGTACTGTACTATGTATTACTGGGTTTTTAAATATATAGATTATAGGGAATTCGTGAATGGCTTTAAAAAATGGCTGTGGTGGACGCGCGAAAGGGAGGACAGTAAGGAGCATAAAAATTAAGCAGCAATGAGCACACTGAAATGTATTTAACTTCCCCGCAGAAATATCCTTCCTTTTTTTTTTTTTGATAAAGGTCTTGTTGTTGCAATTCTTCGACCCCTCAACCAAAAACTGATCAGCTTCAAATGCCCAAGACTTTTCCTTTTGTCAAAAAGAAGAGCACCCCAGCCACGTATTTTAGTTCCTTTTCACCTTTACTGCCAAATTACATGGTCAAACCATTATTCTCAATTAAAATAAGTCTCTTTTTCACCATCTTGCTAAACAGTAACAATATGATAGTTCGGTTCGCCTCGTTGTCAATCGCAAACCCGGCCTCTTCCATTTATGATTCCGCTCACCAACAGATTCTGCCTTGTTGTTGAATTAAATCTACAAAGTACAAATCTAATCCTATTGGCTCCAAAAGACATGTTTTCTGTGTTCAAACGGTTTTCTTTATTGAGTTGATTTTTGAGTATAAAAAAAGGGGGAAATAAAAAAAAGGAAAAGATATAAGGATTGTATGTGTGTGCAGGAATGGTAAAATATTGATTGGTTGTAGTAATGATAAATAAAAAAGTGGGTGGATGGTCAAAGACTATCGGGCATAATAACCAATATATATGTATATATATATATATATATACCATACGAGAAGAGAGGAAGGGAAAAGGGTAAAAGAAGAAAAAGAAAAAAGAGAGACAAAACTGTATATGTCTGCCAATATAAATAAAATAAAGAGAAAAAAAAGTCTAAAGAGATATATAGATATAGATATATGTCGATATATGTATATAAATGTTGGTTTGTATATAAATAAAAAAGAAATCACACCAATGATGGCCCATATCGCTATATTTTAATTCCTTCGTTGATGATGGTGTTGGTATTGATCGAATGCAGAGCCCATGGTATTTTCTTGATCGGATGATCCCAGTGATATCTTGCTAAGTAAACTATCGACTACAGAAAAGCAAACATAATGTCAGCAAAATCATATGTCCTGGAACGAACGCTCTTTTTTTTGACTTACTGTTTGATTCTTCAATAGGAGAATAAAAACTAGAGTATTCCAAAGCCATTCCTTTCTTATCCAGCGTTTCCCCAAATGGTCTCGGCATGGTATTGTTGCCGATGATATTGGATGATGTTGTTGTTGCTGATGTCATTGGTATCATTGGTGTAGAGGCAGATGACGGAAGTGGAGACTGATTGGTTGCTGAAGAAGATGAAGGAGACATAGGAAATGATGTCGTCGTCGAGGATGGATAGGCAAGAGGTGGGGATGGTGCTTGCTGGTGTTGCTGTTGTTGCTGTTGATGTTGTTGCTGCTGGAATTGACGGCGCTGTTGTTGTTGATAATGCTGTTGTTGTAAATGATTTTGTTGCTGATGTTTGCTATTGCTATTATGGTGATGCTCTGGTACGATACTAGACGACCGTGATGATCGAAGATGACTAGGAGGAGTTCCACTATTACGACCAACAGGTACCACGGATGTTGCTTCCGGTCTAAAGGTTTTTGTCGCTGAAAGAGGAGGTGAAAGCGTTGAAACAGTGGCGATCGTCGTAGGATCATCTTGATGCGGTTGGCGTGTTTGGAAAGAACGATGGCGTAAATCTATGGATGATTCAGGCATTGACTTTGTTGAATTCAAAGAATTGTTGCTTCCGCTGGACGTCGATGATGTGGGTTGTATATACATTCCGTGGTATTCGCCAGAAGGTGTGTTGGCACTCGTATGTCTTTGCCCCAGTGTATTTCCCCCAATCATTGGTGTATACCCATGGAAATAAAATGCCGGTTCATTACCCCCGTATAACTATTATTAAAAAAACAAATCAGTCAAACTATTTTTTTCGTCTTCTCTGATTCATGTCTTACCAGATTCTGAGATGGATCAGGTAAGCCATTGGCTCCAATAGTTGTCAATGGTGGAGACGTCAGCGTAGAGAATCCATTCTGGAAACCGCCATAAGGATTGAGCCAGATATCCAAATTGTTATTTGAAGTAGGTGTAGAATGGGAGACAAGTCCACCATGATTGCTGTAGCCGTTCAAATAGCCAGAAGATTGAGTGGGTGAGGTTGGTCCAGTGGCAGATCCCGATCGCATTTCTTGATCATTTGCATCATAAGGGGAGTCGAATATTGCACGAATATTGTTGTTGTCACGGAAATTTTTCCATGGGGCATTCAACGGATTGGCGCCAACGCCGTTGGTAGCTGATGGATAATCAAACAAAGAGTAAGAAGGATATCCGTTGTTGGTGCTTCCGATAGATGGGTGATGAGAAGGTAAAATACCAGGTGGTGATGGTAAGTCTATCAAATATATGAATATATAGATAAATCAAAACGTCAATATCTTTTTGCGGGGAAACGAATAATTTTTCTTTTTACCTGGAGGTATCACAGACGACAACAGCTTGTTCCCGAAATGTTGGTTGTAATTGCCTGTAGCCGAATTGCTGCTGCTTGACCGAACATTGCTGTCAGGCATATCATGGGTGGATTCTTTGTAAAGAGGCACATGATTTTCCCGAAGATGACACACCAGAATATCCAAAGCGAAGGGCAAATGATCCAAATTTGTCTTGTTCAATGTAAGAGGAATAGTACAACCATTTAACACCGAATCTTCATATTCATTTTCATTGTTGCTTGTCGGCGACAAAGGTGTAGCTGCAATAGGAGAAGATGCAGACGAGTGAGGCGCCGACGAATACTGCTGTTCGCCGATTTTACCTGAATCATTGTTTAGCCCTTTAGTTGTTGCTGACGCTGTTGTTGTTGCATTTGTCAATGCCGATTCCACATCCACGGTAATATCCATATCATGTTGAAGACGATGAATAACCTGTTCTTTGAAAGCGGTTGATGACAATACCGTAACAAGCTCGGCTGACAGTGGAACAGAGAAGCGATAGACATCCGAGACCATTTGACGAACCATTTGAGTAGCAGAATCCAGGTTTGATTGAGGTCCCACCAAAGTAACAACGTCGTTGGCTAATTCATGGTTTGGCCAGATAATCTTGACACTTGTCTTCTTCGAGACTTCTTGCAGATAGGTTCGATAATCACGCAGTAATGTACGATGACGGCGGAAAGGAATAGATAGATGCTGGACCACAAAATCCTTGTCCTTTGGGGTGATTAAATCCATCACGGCATGTCGCAGGTTGTCTAAGTTGATTTGATTTTTCATAGGAGTTCGAGCCACCACATTGTCTTCATTACCATAGTATCCACCCAAGGAGGCAAATTCTTCAGCATTGGAAAACTTGACGTACACACCATATTTCTTCATAATACGTTGAATATTCTTGCCACCCACACCAATAATCCGCTTGTGGTAAGTTTCAGGGACGTAAAAAGATATTTCCGCAGGTAATTCTTCTTGAAGCAAAGTCAACCCGTCCAACGCCTTTATAAAGTTTGTAGATTCAACTTCCAACACAAAGTTGTATTCACCAAAGGGTAGAAACTTGATTTTTGCACCAGATGTTTTCATGATTTTGTTGATTTTGCCGTTCTTTTTTCCACTGATAAATTCCCGCTGGTCGTTCGATAGTTCCACATTGAAAACAGTATCTTGATGGAATATCTAAGATTTAAAAAAAAATGAGGGAATGCAATTAGTAAACATTATGAAGGAGGCAAAGGGGATCCCTTAATTTTTGTCTTACTTTCAAAAAAGTGGTTTCGTGTAAACGTTGATAGACATTCCGGACAGCACGTTCGGTACCAAAGACTTGAATGCATCCAGGATCTGTACGGTAGGCCACTTCAGCTCCCGACACTTGGGACAGAGTAGTAGTTAAAGTAGCCAAATTACTGATAGAGTTGAAGAAGTTGGCATCAGCATAGAGACCGTCTTGATCATGAAAGTAAAAGCATGCTTCGTAGATATAACAGGCCTATTTTTTTTTTTTTTTATGTAATAGAACCCCAAAAAAAGATACCAAAAAAAGTTAATAAGGAAATTTTGCTTTTTTGTTTGTTTATTTGTTTTTGTTTTATAATTGCATCTTACCAAAAAATTGATGGATCGTAGAGTTCTTTCAGCATTAACCCTGTTTTCGGCATAGACAGTGACAGTATTCAACTTTGATCCAAGTGGAGGAAGAGAGATAAAGGATCCATTATCATGCATGATTTGACATAATTCATCCCGTCTATGTAATTGCATCCAGTCCAGTTTTCTAGCATCGAGGTTGGTGTCCTTATGGTACATAGATTTCGCCTATTAAAATTAAAAGAAATGGATCGGTTAGTTGGCGTCAAGAGACCGGTGGTGGAAGGATGTCAGTTTAGTGTTTCGTTCGTTACCTTTTGGTTCGCCAGCTTTGTTAGCATATCTTTGACCCGAGATACATTTGCTGTATCACCGGTAATAAAAATGGGAGGTTCATCATCGATTATATCGTCATCACCATCAATTGTTGACATTGTCGCTGTGTCAAAAGCTGGAAAGGGTGGAGGAAAATAGATGTTGATCAATGTTTCGTCGACAATAGGTTGCAAAGTAACACGCTTTCGTCCACATATCAAGTAGTGAAGCTTTCTTGGTATACGCAAAACATCACTGTGAAGGTTCATCTACATAAATAAGAAAGTGTCAGTATATTATCATTTTTGGTTGAGTTGAGGGGTTTTTTCAGACTTACCAGTTCGTCCAAAGCCACTAATAACCGTATTCTTGCCAATTCAACATTGTGAGGTAGACCAGTAATACAAAAGTTCAAGACATTTTCCGATTCGAAATAAGAGACTTGCTGTTGTTTTGGACCAGGAAGTACTAAAGACACCTGCGCTTGAGTTTCCAATCTCACCTTTTCAAATATGGTAGTATGGCAAGAGGGATCAGCGAAGATCAAGGGCAAGTCGCTCATAGGTATTTTCAAGTTTAGTTGTACTGTGAGGGGGCAACTTTGTAATAAATCAGTTCGAGCAGCCATGACAGTATCGTGAGGACCAGTGACGGTGATATTGTAGTCGGTAGGAGTATCCACAAGAGGTACTTTGATGGCGTTAGGAAATGTTGAAGTTGGGTCAGGTAAAGAAGTAGTAGCGATGGAGATATGACAAGAGCCATGAAGTGCCATGATACTGTTGCATGTTGCTTGTATAGAAGATAGAGTAGAATCGTTGATGGAGTAATCGTCGTTGGTATTGTATTGACTAGATTTGACCGGAGCGTAACATAAGGAAAAAGCCGTATGAGACATTTTCTTTCTTTTCAGTTCCCTTTTTTAATGCTGATTGTTGCAAAAATATAAAGTGTGGTATCAAAAATAAAGGAATAAAAATGAAAGTGGGAAAAAAAAGAAAAAAAAAAGAAAAAACAAAACAAAAGAGAAAAAAAATAAGAAGATTCAATAAAAAGGAACGGACAGAATAAAAAAAATAAAAAGTACTGGGAAAGAAAAAGGGAAGAGAGAGAATTTTTTTCGCCTACGACATTTTGGAAGCCGAAATAAAAATGAAACCGAGATTGGGCGACGTCTCTTATTATTTTTATTAACTACCATGTTAGCTCATTATTTTAATTTTTCCTTCCTATACTCATACTTTTTTAGCTAATATACAGTCATCATACGCATAGTATAGTCTTTCTATTTTTTTATTTTTGTTTTTTTCATTTTGAGTATGTTTAAAATGATAGCATAGTTGTTTAATAAAAAAAAAGACGTCCCGCTTATTTAGTTCAATATCTTCTTTTCATTGGCTATGTTTCTAACTGTTTGGCTAGGTAAAAAAAAAAACTTTTTCAGCTTCATGACGCGCGTCCTGAGATCTCAATCGAAACAAATTCCGCTGCTTGGGTTGATTTTTGATCTGTCATTCTTACAATTTAATGAGCTGTCATCATCAAAACGGGCTTTAATGACATTGTTTTGGTCAGGGTCAAATATTGACTGGATTAAATATAACATAGCATACCCGCACTATATGTAAAAAAAACTCTACCTTGCCCCTCTCCCCCACATTCATAATATCATTGGATATTTACCCCTTACCGATTTCTTAGGCTTTTCAATAGGTAAGCGACGGAGTTTCATTATCCAATTAAAATCATTAGAGAAGGAGAGAATTTTTTTCGGTTGTTTTTGTACCTTTCTTTTTTTTTTTTTTTTTTGTCTCCTCTCTCTTTTCCTTCTCCAGTATCATTATGGCCCGTGAAACCAAATATTACGACATCTTGGGCGTTGACCCCTCTGCCTCTGAAGGTGAATTGAAGAAAGCCTATCGTAAGCTTGCCCTGAAATATCATCCTGACAAGGTACTAATCAAGCCAATAAAAAAAAAAAAAGGATCTAGTATGACTAATACTGCATGTGCTTGATTTAGTAACTCATTCTTTTCATTTTGCTATATAGAACCCTGATGCCGGTGATAAGTTCAAGGAAATCTCTCATGCTTATGAAGTCTTATCTGATTCGGAAAAGCGACAAATGTATGATCAATATGGGGAAGAAGGATTGAATGGTCAGGGTGGAATGGGTGGTATGGATGCCGAAGATCTTTTCTCCCAACTCTTTGGTGGTGGTCTCTTTGGTGGCGGCGGTGGTGGCCGCTCTCGTGGTCCTCAAGGTCCTCGTCGTGGAAAAGATATGGTCCATCACCTCAAGGTTAGCTTGGAAGATCTCTACAAGGGCAAGTCTACAAAGTTAGCTCTTCAAAAGCATGTGCTCTGTGGCAAGTGTGATGGCAAAGGTGGTAAAGACGGAGCGGTGCGTACTTGCAATGGTTGTGGTGGCCAAGGTGTCCGTGTTACCATCCGCCAAATGGGTCCCATGATGCAACAATTCCAACAAGCCTGTCCTGATTGCCGTGGTCAAGGTGAAATTATTAATGAAAAGGATCGCTGCAAGCAATGTGTTGGTAAGAAGATTCTCGGTGAAAAGAAGATTCTTGAAGTATTTATCGACAAGGGTATGAAGAATGGTCAAAACATCACTTTCTCTGGTGAAGGTGATCAAGCTCCTGGTATTGTCCCTGGTGATATCATCATTACTTTGGACGAAAAGCCTCACAGCACCTTCCAACGTAACGGTGATGACCTTGTCTACCATGCCAAGATTGATTTGTTGACTGCTTTAGCCGGTGGTCAATTCGCTATTCCTCACTTGGATGATCGTATCCTTTTGGTCTCTGTTCTTCCTGGTGAAGCCATTCAACCCGATATGGTTAAGGTTGTTCCCAACGAAGGTATGCCTGCCTACCGTCATCAAACCCATGGTCACCTATTTGTCAAATTCACTGTGGAATTCCCTCAATCCAACTGGGCCGACGAAGAAACCATTGCCAAGCTCAATGCTATCTTGCCTGCTCGTTCTCCTTTACCTTCCTTTGGCAACAAGCAAGTTGATGAAGTTGTCTTGGCTGATGCTTCCGGATATCAATCCCAACGTGGCGCCCATGCTCACTACGAAGAAGACGATGATGATGAAGGTGGTCAACCCGGTGTGCAATGTGCTCAAAGCTAAATGTCATTGGTACAACTCCCATGCTGACGATGCTTTTACTATCTAGTTAGACTTCCCTTTTTCCTTCATTTTTTATACTTGTTAAATTATATATTCATAGTCATTGTTACGCGCCATTTATATTTTGTTTTTATTCTTTGTCTCTATTTTTTCTGTAGTAGTACTTTTTGTCTTGTCATACAATAAAATTCTAGATTTTTTTATATCCTATTTATCTATCACTTGTCTTCATAATGTAATATGTGCAATCATGTGCAATCATGTCTTCACAATCTTAATAAGTGCAATCACATTGGCATGTTTTCTCTATGTTTTTGTAATTTCAAATTTGGTACCTGAAAGAAAATATCAGGCACTTTATTGGATTGCACTATTTGAGGCTAATCATTGTTATAATATTCACTTTAAATCACTATCATCTGCTGACTATTGTACATATTCACCAATGTCATCAAATGCACCAAATATTATCATTTGCCCACTACCATATACCATCATTCATACATAGTATCATAAAGCCAATTTATGACTGTAGATATCCCTTTCCGTAAAACTGTCAGTATTATAATCATCATAAAAGTAGTTCTTTATTGATTTAATATCGCAAGGTCATTTAATAACAAAAAAAAAAAAAAAAAAAAAAAAAAAACTACGAGAAATTACAACTATAAACTATGAACTATTCTATCCTTGTGCCGCCTATAGAAGTCTATGACAGCTTGGCCGCTTTTTGATACAGACTGGTGACGACCTTGTCGACCTGTTTGAGTGTGTCAATAGCTGTTTCGTATGATTTCTATATAAAAGATTGATTCATAACAATGGTTCGATTAATTCGACCGTATATATACCCATCTATGTATTTCCCTCCTTTTTTTTTTAATTCTCTCCAAGCTTACATCTTCTTCGGGTTCGTCAAATATAATCAAACAGCCAGCACCTTGGTCCAAAATCCCATGGAAAGCCTTATCCAGAATCATCTGCGATAATTTCTGTTCCACTTGAGAGGCGGGGAGTTTGACAATATCGGCAATATGGGATACTTCCACACGAGAGAATGGTTCAATGATGCGCACCAAGTTTTGCTCCAATAATGTGTCATATAGAGATGCTAATTGAGTACGGATGATGGGATCATTGTTCAGTTCGTCGGTATATCTAGCCAGAGCAGTTTCAAATTCCTGTAGGTTTCGATTTTGATGTGCTGTTGCCACGGCCTTCATTGCTTCGATGTCTAGTCCTGCATACCGTAAAGCCGCCTTGCCATTGATGATCGAGTGCACATCTTCAGCCTAAATTTCACAAATGAATATACATGAATCAATTTATAGCTATTCTCATTTTCGTTCCTATCATTTTGAGTTTCTTACCAGGTTCAGCATGATCTTGCACAATAGCATATACTTCAAAGCAAGGACAGCCTTGGGATCATCTTGGCTAGAATAACCTTCAAATGTTTCAAAGAAGTAAGAGTATGCCGTCTTGTAATCCTTTTCTTCAGAATGCAAAATGCCCGATTGCATATCCAAGGAAGCTTGAAGTAAAGGGGGGCAGTAGATAGCATTGGCGGACGTACGGGCAGATGTCAACGCAGCCTACAATGATCACAGGGGATTCCATAGACAGAAACGAAAAGAATAACACATTAGTCAAACCTGTTATCTGTATTCATGATATTGTATAAACTTACTCTAGCCTTGGGTAGATTCCGTAAAGCATGGCAAACGCGGCTTTCTAATAACTGCACTTCAACTAGTACCATTTTGTCGTCCAGGCGCTTCAGTTCCTTTAGCAATTGTGAGATAAGACTAAGAGATTCGTGGTACATTTTATTGTCCAAATAGAGTGCCACTAACCGAGTTTCCAGAGACTGCTTCAAGAAAATGCGTTTGTCTTTGTTTGCCCAGTCGATGTTTTCCTTGCATACTGTGATTTGGAGTGGTAGACAGTCAGGTATTTCGTTGAACATGTCTATAAGGCTACGGACTATATAAAATTATAATTTAGTCGAAGATCACCAGTATCTATATCGTATTTGCTATGCTTACTGAGTTTTGCTGTTTTAGCTTTGGCGATAGAAGCCATGAAGTCATGAGAAGACCGAATGATATTAGCTAGATCTTGAGGTAAGCTATAAAGCGGGAGGAAGAGAGCAGAAGGTAAGTTACTATATTCATATCAAAATATTCAGCACATGTCAATATTCTTACTGAAGCTTGCGGTAAATTTCTCCCAGTTGCAGAAGGGCGACTTCCTGCTCACGGAGCGCTTGGTCATTTGTGGACTTCTCATCAAGGATAGCTTTGTATGCCGAAATCGCTTGTTCCGTGTTTCCTGAATTGTAGAGAGAGGCTGCATGTAATAACCTTTCTGAATCGCTAGTTTTTGTGTTCGTTGCTGCCACCATGTTCAAAATATAAAAATATAAAAAAATAAAAAAAAGGAAGGAGAGAGAGAGAGAAAAAGAGCTGATCCCTTTTTCAATCTTACGTACTGTGCCTGCACAAAACTAGTCACCAAAACCAAAATTGGGAAAAATTAAAATGCCGATCCAGAATTTCCCCACTGGACGCGTAGGCATTTTTCTTTTTCTCTTTTCTTTGACACTGATTCCAATTTACTGAACAGCCTACCATGTCCTGCTCACCGGATGAAAATGAACACAGCCACGTTCCTGATCTTTATCTTGCTGTAAGTCTATCCATATACTACTGAAAATATCTTTGTACCGTTTGCTTCATCTTGTATATTATTTTTATCCTTTAGCACCACCGATTCATCGTCAACCATGGTCCTGAAGAATTGAAGAACGATGCGAAGCGGCAGTTACTGCAAACTATTGAAGAAAAACGTAAGGTGATAAATAAAACATAAGAATTCATGTCAATAGCTTATACTTTTATTCGTGCTTAGATATGGCTCCCTTTTATAAACAAGTGACCGAAGAACTTCAATTGCCTTTGGACCAAGCATTACTGAAGAAAATGGATGAAACCAACAAGGAAGAATTACAAAAATTCGATGACAGGGTGTCTGATGCTGAGCAAAACCAGGGAGAAACAGAAATCAACGAAGCTCTACTAGGAAAGGCAGATTATTATGCTATGATTGGAGATCGGGTAAGAAGAACTATGTACTGTATCCTCGTGTGTTCGTTCTAGCTGATTGACCTTCCTTTTTTGTTATTTCTCTAATCATGGACTCGTTATTACAAGGACAATGCATTGGATTCTTACAAGGGACTTCTGGAAAAATCTATCACACTTGGTACACGAATCGACATTGTTTTTGCGTTGGTCCGAATTGGTTTCTTTGTTGACGACAATGTGATGGTACGGTCCAATATCGACAAACTCAAAGAACTGGTTGAACAAGGAGGTGATTGGGATCGACGAAACAGACTGAAGGTTTATGAAGGTGTATATTTGATGTCCATCCGCGACTTCAAAGGCGCAGCTAGTCAATTCATCGACACTCTCAGCACATTTACTAGCACCGAAATAATGTCTTACCATGATTTTGTCAAGTATACCGTCCTCACAAGTATTATTAGTATGCAACGTGTAGACATCAAGAAAAAGGTAAATTGTTATATAAGCGAAAACTATGAGATGGGCGGAAATAACAAAAACTGGGGGTGTGAATATGATGTTAACTAGGCAATTTTGTTTTTAGGTACTGGATGCTCCCGAAATTCTGGAGGTTATTTCAGATATACCCTATTTAGAAGATTACATGACAAGCTTATACAACTGTAATTACGCTCAATTCTTCCGTGCTCTTGGTAATGTTTCTTTTTTTTTTTTTTTGGTGAAAGAATGATGATATGACTCTTCTCATGCGCTATTCGTCTTTTTTTTTTCCTCTTTTGATTCATAGCTGAGATCGAACAAACGCATCTTCGAACATCCCGCTATCTTCACCCACATATCCGCTACTACGTCCGTGAAATGCGTATTGTCGCGTATGCTCAACTTTTAGAAAGTTACCGATCCTTAACAATCACAAGTATGGCTCAAGCATTTGGTGTGACTGAAGAATATATTGATAAGTAAGTAGATGGATCCGTCCTGCCACCATTTATAAGAACGCGTGTGTTTTGTTTGATGTTAACAATCTTTTCTTGACATGATAGGGAATTATATAAATTTGTAGCTGCTGGTCGACTCAACTGCGTTATTGACAAAGTAAATGGAATCATAGAAACCAATCGACCGGATGCCAAGAATGCTCAGTATCAAACGGTCATCAAGCAGGGTGATTTGTTACTCAACAGGGTGCAGAAACTTAGTAGAGTTATTGATGTTTGAATTACAAATAAAAAGAAACTTATTATTACCATTATTATTATCATTGTTATTATTGATTTTTACTGTTGTTATATATTATGATGATACTGGAAATGATATTGGGGGCTTGTATTTTGGGGAGGCGCAAAGGAAAACATGATATTATTTGTGAGTGTGTGTGTGTGCTATCATTGGGTACAGTAGATGGCGATGGGGACAATGAAGTTTATTTAAGAGACTATACTTAAGCTGGCAAATGGATGATGATGATGATGATGATAATAGCTTCGGGTATTGTTTATATATGCCTATTAGGGATCGTATTTATTTGTATATTATTCTGGAAAGACACCTGACTGTTTATCATTACATTCTGGGTGAAAGAGATTGTATGGTGAAGGTTGAAAATCACACTATTATTTGATATTGGTTGTAAACTAATGGAGAAGTTATGAGTATCATTATTATCAACAACCACATTTTGTGTCTGGGGTTAACAAAAGTGCAAAATGTCAGTGTTCTGATAAAGTGGGTGCCAAGAAGTAGGCGCAAAAATTTTATAGACTGGGAGGAAATATTTGAAAGTTCACCCCACATATTACCAACGAACTGTGTGGTACGAATATCCTAAAAGGCGATACTTTTGACTAGGCTTTGTGAACCTATGAGATTGGTCCGGAAAAAAAAAAAAAAAAAAAAAAAAAAAAAACACTCAGCATCAGGCTACGTTTGGTCAATCACGGATGTTTGTACAGAAAGATCACTACAATACTGACATTTTGACATTTCAGGAATAATACCATTCAGTATAAACAGTCAAGGTTTTTGTTTTATTTTCAGGTACCTCAAGAAAGGCTATAAAAAAAAACTTTTTTTCGCTGGGTGTGATAGACATATATATTATTTAACGTCCGCAAGAATTTCCCAAAGATCCACGATCAAGTCAACTACCTGTCTTTTCGCACGTGCGCTTTTTGATTGGCCAAACCGGTACTTTTTTTTAATCTTTTTTTTTTCCAATGTTTCTGGCCCATCCATATCGGGGACGAATAGGGTAATAGCTCTTATTGTTTAGGCCAAGAAATGATGTGTCATCAACAATAATGACCACCGTTAGTAATAATAAAGGTTATATAAGTGTATATTCTATTAAATAATAGGGATATCGTACATAGAGTCATTTTGAGTGGGGGTTGATGCGATTTCAACGAAGAAGCAAAAGATAGGCAAAGCGAAAAGTAATGCGAGCTTAATTCACTCACCCGACCTCACTTGACCACACGTGAGGTACCTTTCCTTACACAGGCAGTATCGGAGTTTTTCCGAATTCGGCGTTTTAAGAAAAGTAGGTCAAAAATATAAATTTTAAAATGATCCTTTTTTTCGCTTCTTTCTCCGTTTCCTTTTTCTTTTTTTTTTTACAATTTTGTATTTCTTATCTTGTGGTTTACCTTTTTATTTTTTATATACCAGATATCACCATAAACCACAAATATGAAATTCTCACATTCTCTGCAATTCAATGCGGTTCCAGATTGGATCGACAAATATGTTGCGTAAGTAGTCTGGTTTTCTTTGATTTTATGATACACGTCAAGCATCAAATCTAATTCTTATTAAACGTTTGTTTTTATCTACTATAGTTACGATCATTTGAAGAAAATTATCTTCCAATTAGAAAAAGAACGGGTTGATGCGGTGAATCAACAAGAAATAAACAAGCAAAACGAAGGTGAACAAGGGGAATCTGTCACAACCAATTTGGACGAAAACGTATTCTTGACTCAGTTGGACCTTCAATTAGAAAAGGTGTTTGATTTCTATACACAAAAAGAATCAGAACTCTATTCTCTCTTGGATGAACTTGAAGCCTCTACTGCTTTGATGGAAACTGATGATGATGCTGGTGCTCACTATCCCAACAACAACCCTATGTATACACTGGAAACTTTGGATTCTACTTTGAATGTCAGCGGTGGTGACTCCGGTAAAGATGAAAAGCAACCTTCAACAGCAGCAAAACGACGACCTTCCTTGGAATCGCGATTCTCCCTTCACTCTACTGCTCCCTCACATGTACAAGCGATGGTGGACCTACGCTCTAGATTGATAAACCTTTATGTGTCACTCTCCGAATTGGAATCTTACATCGATTTGAACAAATCCGCTTTCCAAAAAATTCTCAAGAAACACGACAAGGTGCTCGATGGTGATCTTCGCAATCAGTATTTGAAAAAAATGGTTCTGGACTCTCGCCCTTTCATGCCTCAAACAATTCAATTGCTCCAATCACAAATTGTCCGGGTTGAAAAATTGTACGCCAATGTCTTCTGTCACGGTGACACCACGCTTGCCATTCGCCAAATGAAATCTCACCTCCGTGATCAAGTTACCTATGATCGCAATACTGTGTGGCGGGATATGATCAGTCAAGAACGAAAGAAGCTTGATGCCCACGTCAAGGACCCCATCCCTCCCAAGAAATACTCTATTGGCTCATTCCAGCTAGAAGCCTCTTTGGTTCGTCAGATATGTTTCTTCCTTTTGTCTATCGTGGTATTCATTATCCTCTTGAACGTCCAAATCTTTGAACACCAAGCCGAAAACTATTGTTTTGCCCTGTTGATCTTTGCTGCCATCATGTGGGCAACAGAAGCCGTCCCACTCTATGCTACCTCTCTACTACTTCCCTTCTTGATTGTCCTTCTTAGTATCATGCGAAACCCTGACGGATCACAAATGGAAGCCGAAGCTGCAGCAAAGGCTGTGTTTGCCTCTATGTTTAGTGGTACTATCATGATGTTGTTAGGTGGATTTGCATTGGCTGCTGCTCTCTCCAAATATGGTATTGCCAAGGCGTTTGCTACTCATGTTTTATCTCGTGCTGGTACTCGTCCTCGCTGGGTCTTGTTGGCTATCATGTCTGTATCTACCTTCCTTAGTATGTGGATCTCCAATGTTGCGACACCAGTTCTCTGCTTCTCCTTGATCGACCCTATTCTCCGTACTTTACCTGATCACACCACTGTTGGCTCTTGTTTGATTTTGGGCATTGCGTTGGCGTCTTGCATTGGTGGTATGACTAGTCCAATTTCTTCGCCACAAAACATTGTCACCTTGCAGTACATGAATCCTAATCCTGGTTGGGGTATTTGGTTTGCTGTGGCTCTTCCTATTTCTATTCTTTGCGTCTTTGTCTGCTGGGGCTTACTGCTACTCATTTACCGCCCGGATCGACATGTGCCTCATCTCAACAAGATCAAGCCTACCACTGACAAGGTGACATTTAGTCAAGGTTATGTGATGCTGATCACAATCATCACAATTGCCCTTTGGTGTGCTGAGTCAAGTATCCAATACGCTGTGGGCTCTACTGGTGTGATTGCTGCTATCCCATTATTTATGTTTTTTGGAACCGGTATACTGAATAAGGATGACTTGAATGCGT